>CM033272.1:3769859-4369859 GCA_019343175.1 Oedothorax gibbosus
AATCTGTTGGTTGAACCTTGCCACATCTCAGAAGTTTTGTGTAAACCATTAGTTTACAACTTTTTAGTTATTCGAAAAAATATTAAATGTGAATTTGAAAGTTATGTAAAAGATATTTAAAAGCAAACTTCACTAACTTTTATGTACATATAGACAAGATGCATGCAAAACTTATAATTATGTTCTTTTAGCAAATTAAAATAATTTGATTAAACATTAATGTAGCATAATTAGCTTGCCAAATAAACTGTAATACTTCATTGTACAATAAGATTTTCAGAGCCTTAAAAAAATGTGTAGGGAGTTTAAAAAGGTCATAAAATTAACTTTCAAATAAGCTATTTCATTACTCTTTAACTCGCATTGTAGTAATTGTTCAAAATTTTATGATAGTTCTTGTTCTTTTGATTAAAAAAAAATTGTCAAAAACACTTAAAATTCAAATGTTTTTTAGCATTTGATTAATTTGACCTGTAACTACTTTATTGAGTATTAACCATTGTAAATCAAACTACATTAGTGAAAAAAAAAATTATCAGTTGTGTTTAACCCTTTCAGTCCCAATGACAATTTGGCATAATCATTTTAGAATTTTTATTTCTGATCGTCTATAGCCCTTTATGATATCAAAAAGCACATCATTCGATTCTTCAAACTTTTTTCTATTAGAAAATATTTTTTATTAATCTCAATAGATGTCAGCCCTATTATTTTTTTTAAATTATGATCAGAAACATGATGATGTTTTGTGTTTGATGGAGAGAGTAAAAAAAATCAAACTACAAATGCAAAAATGCTTTTTTAATTATTAAATTACTTAAGGTAATTCCAAGATGAATTAAGACATAATATTTTAACAAACAGTTCTTTTTTTAAGGGAAAAAACATTCTGAGTTGGTCAAGGAAATCAAATTCACATTAGTTGTTTATTGTTTAGCAGGGTTCAAAATTTACAGTCGCCTAGTCGCAAAATGCGACCTAATCCTTCAATTTTGAGATAACAAATAAATGTAGTCAAATTTGCAGAGACTAGGTTATCAGAACAGTTAATACCAACTTTTCTCATCGTGATTTTCAACAATCTCGCCGAAAATAATCAGCTTGAACTTGTAAGATTTTAAGACTATTATTTTTTTTCTTCAACTGCAGCGATTTTAAAATTAAGAAACTCTGGTTTTTGTAAATGGCGATTCCTAAAATTTTTTGAATTTTAGTTATCGAAACTGATGCTTCTATAATCGCAAAACTCTAGTGATTCTATAATCTCGAAACTTAGGCGATCGTAAAAATAAAATCTTCCAGTGGGATACAGTAGACATTAATGTACATTTGCTCCTAAGTCGCACACATTGCTCCTAAATTTTCTTATAAAATACCTAGCACTGTTGTTTACTCATTTAAGTTGATATAAATTTTAACATCAACCTTGCTTAAAATCTATCACCTATCATAATCAAAAACTTAACAAAGTGAACCATTTGAACATTTTCCAATTAAATTCCTTGCATATGTGTTGAATTTCATGCCGAAAAAATTAAGCAATCAGTTAAATAATAAATTTTGCAAAGAGAATTTTTAAAAAATAATAATTATAAGTCTTAAGTTTCGATTTTGAATATAGTATTTAAATTTGATCCAACTATTTTTGCTACTATTTTGATAATAAGGCGACTATTTTTGCAACTATTTTGGAAATTCCAGGCAACTAAAGCGACTATTTTTTACTTAAATTTGGCTGGCAACCCTGCCTATATTATAAGTCAGCAACTTCAAAAATTTTAACGTATATTTTTTATATCATTTATGCAATTAAAAAAAAGAACTTATTGATTAAATATAGAAACTTATAACTTACTCTTATTTTCCAATTTTGCTCTTATGAAATTTGATAGTAGAGAAAAAGCGCGAAAACTCCCGAATTTAAGTACACTTATTTTTACTTGGATAAAGTAAGCAAGCTAAAACCTTTAAACGTTCACAAAATATTCATCGTTAGATAGCAAGATAGCACGTGTGGAATATAACCCGGCGCGGCGTCACCCCCCAAATAAATAAAAATTATTTCCAAAATCTTATTCGCGCGGAATTTTGTGATTGGCTAGTTTTCGTTATTCCTTTTCTTCATTTTATTGTGACCTTCAAAGATTTGTGAACTCATAAAAAAAACCCGACAAAACAAATGAAAAATAAATCGGCACCAATAACAGTTGAATACTCTTTCTATAAACTGTAAAAATAGTTATTTTCTGTAACGCTTTATCAAAAAATTTGGTTGAAAAAGAAGATAAATTTAAATTTTTGTCTTAATTTTGTTTTCAAAAATAAAAAAAGACGGTCAACAGAACTTGAGGGGGGGGGGGGGGGGGGGGGTCATGGCTAGATCCGCCACTGTTGTGTGGCTCCATTGTATAGCCCGGAGGAAGGCAGGAGTTGTGCAGTTGGAACAAGGCTTTAGGAGGGCCATTCTTTTCCAGACAACCTGCACCCATGGTACTGCGCTATTACCTTAAACAGTACCCATGCCTTTTCCAGGATTCGAAACCGGGCCCACTCGCTTGATAAGCGAGGGTCAAAATTCCCTTACCGACTGGGCGACTAGAAAAAAAATATGACTATCACTTGAATAATATGTAATAATACTCATCATGTGATTGGTATAACATTTCAACTAAAGAAACATAAAAACTTTCCACAAATATTTTGACAAAAAGAATACGATTTTTAGTGTTACTAACAGAAGTTTTCTGACAACTTGACATTTTTGGTGATGCTTTGCACACTTGAAAATTAATTGAATAAAAATTAAAAAGTTTTTTAAATTGCAGAAATAAAGCGCAAGTTGTACATAAACAAAGAGCCATTTTGAGAGTGAAATCGAAACAACCAATGAAATCGCAGGAAATTCAAAAATGAAAACCAGGGAATTATATCATCTGAAACAACCCCATTGCATTACAAACTATTCCAAATATACTTTCAATCTTTGCAAATGGTAGAATGTAGACAATAATATTCTATCATCAAATAAATTTAAATATAATTTTTTTTTAATGTCTAAAGTGGATTAATAACTCATCCTTTTTCTACAGAAATACGTAAAAAAAATTGGTCACTTTATCCGTAACGAAAATTCAATATTTGTTTGTGATGCGAGTTATGGTTGTGAGTGTGAGAGTACAAATTGTGTGTTAAATTGTTAAAACGCCGAAATCTTCTTATTTTATACTATAATTAATAAAATGCTTTAATCTAGTTAAGTGTGTAATTTCATACCATAATACTTTAATTCTTGATATCTGAATATAAAAGAATATGTTTCAACTTATGTTGTTGAGGATAGTTGAACTTGCTACCAAGAATTCGTAACGTATATTTTGCTCATTTTATTTACTATGGCATTTGAGTTCAGGATTCCGCGATTACCATTCACTTTTAAGCTAGAAAATAACGCGCCTAGGAATTTAAAATTCCATCTTTTGTTTTTCAAAATTAGCATAGCTTTCAGATACTTAATTGAAAGAACATTGCTTATCTGTATTCTGGCAGCCAAACAAATATGAGTAGTAAGAAAAGTCTTCTTGGGAGGTAAATGTTTTGGATAATTGCTGATTAAATAGTTTTAGAATGCATCCTAACCAGTGCCGGATTTAAAGACCCAGGGCCCCTAGGCACTTGACATTTGGGGCCCCTCACCATCTTGAAGCTATTTTGGAAATGCAGCAAATTGAATGCACTAGTACAGAACATATAATTTTTTATTTGACTTTAATAAACATCAGAGTAATGCAGTATGGTACTATAGTTATTCGATAAAATTTATAAAATAACGCGGCGAACTTTCTTCTGTGCTAAAGAACGAATGACGTCATCATAGTCAATTGACTGCATTATTTCTGACTATGTACATTACTGAGAGTGAGTTGAGCCTGTTTTCTCCTATGTTAGATCTTAAGTAATTCTTTACTCTCTTTAGCTCTGAAAACGACCATTCTGCTGAGCAGTTTAACGCTGGTGTACAAAACAGCATTCGGAGCAAAATTCCTACATTGGATATATGCAGCGTGTAAAATACTTTTTTTTGTGTGTATAGCAGTTCTGCTACACCAAAGTATTTGTGTGTAGCAATTTTTAATTAATGCATAGCACTTTTGAGTATTGTCCATCTTTATCGACGCACCGTTAATTCCGTTGTTTAGCGATGCGTTGAAATTTTTGCATTTTAATTTCTATGGCTTTGCACTAAGAGCATTAATTTTTAGTAACAACTTACCGTTAGATTGTATACACATTTCATTATTCGGATTAAAAGATTGATCAAGTTTTACAGTTACTAACTGAACACCATATTTTACTTTCTGATTTTGCAACACAAATTGAATAAGAAATTGGAAAATCGCTTGAAATCTTTCTAGTTTGGCGCGATTATCGGCGGTTTGTTACACTTGACATTTGCCCTTACCATCTTGGTATGGAGTTGAATGTTTCCTCTGAATGAAAACGCAAGGGATTGAATGAGATAGGTCCATGACTTAAAATGAACTGAACGATCTGCTTCGAATCGTTTGGCAAAAACACCATGGTTATGACAAGGAATGCTTTGGATTATCGAACTAATGCGATACAAAGCTTATCGCTATCGGACAAGTTTCTTTATTTTTAGTCTGACGCTTTTGGCGTTGCGATGACCAGCTTATCTTTACATGGATATATGTCCAAAAAGCCCTTTTCCAACAAGACGATTGGCGATTTTCACAATTTTTTAAGCGATTTTTTGGCGATTTATCTTTTTAAGGTCTCCCTTCCTGACTGGGCCCCTAGGCCTGGGCCTTGTAGGCCTAGGCCGAAATCCAGCACTGATCCTAACATCTTTAGTGCATGCTGTTTTAAGTTTACTTACCTTTTTATAAAATTTGATAGAATAAATTATATTAAAGTAGGTATTGACATTGTGGACATTTTTGTCGGTCCTTACCCATTTCCAAATTACCTTCTAAAAGTCCAATTTTGTCAAAAGCTTTTTGTTAGAAAAGTATTACATCAGAAGGCTTAACTTTTTTATTTATTTGTCTGTATGCTTTTCTGTATCTGTCCTTTATTGGACGGTCTGTCCTCTGTTATAATTTCTGTTCTAACTACCTGATTTAAAAAAAATTCTTTAAATTCGGTCGAAAGGTATTACACTAAAAACCTATTGTTTATATTTGTGTCTTTCTGTCTATTTGAATTTAAGTTCTTTTTTTACTTTATCTCTAGCAGTTTGATTAATTTTTTTGTTTAATAGATATATATCAGAGAACTATCTTTTACACTTTTTGTCCATCTGTATGCACACTTTTTCGATGTCTTTCTTCACAGTTGTAGTAGTCTGTTTTTTTTAAAACAATATTCTTGTTTCAAAGTTATGCCATAAGATAATATGTATTTTAACGTAACTTATTAAATATTTTGTATTGTTTCGTATAAAAATATTGGCCACATGAAAAAAAAAGGTTCTCTAAAAGAAAGTTCTTATGTCTAATAGTTTTTTTTTACTTATTTATAAGGAATTTATTTTAAATGTTTTGCACACTTATTTTTTTTTACAGAAAGGATCCATTTGAAGCTGTCAACCACCTACAAGCTGCTTTCCTCTGAAGTTACCACCAAGCATGTGCAATTGAGATTACATGTTTTCTGCATCTTTTGTGAACTAGCTCATCCCAAAAATACTTATAATTGCTTGCTGTACTTGCCATTTATGCCTGTATATTATTAGATTTCTTTTATCATGACTTTTTCTCCTTAGATATTAGGATCTATTGCATTTATCTGTTCTTATTGTATGTTAGCCAATTGTAACATTATATATTTATGTGTTGAATTTACTTGAATATGGCTTGTATTTTGTGTGCAGAATTATGGACAGGTATTTTTTGTCCCTCATTTTTGTTTATTGATCTTCTCAATTTAAATACTTGTTGCATTGTATGTTGCATATAAATTTCATTTACTGGCATTTTATATATTTTTTTAGAATGTACTTTTAACTTTATTATTATTATTATTTTAATGGTTCTTTTAGTATAAAAAACATTATTTTCTCTTCTTAAGTTCAGTAATTTAAAATGTATACATAAACTATTTTCTATGTGGTGATAGCCTATGGTAAATGGCATTCAATATTTGAACAAATTATGTTAATATTCAAATTCTGATTTTATTTTCAGATCGAGTCACAGCTGCCTCCTTATAGACATGCAATACATTCAAGAATATTTTATTTCGCAGATTTTTTATTTGGGATCTGTGCAGACCTTAATTATTAAAATAGTATATATTTTACAAGACCTTGCAAAAAAAATAAGAAAATATTTTTTTCTTACTATTATAATATATATATTTTTAAAATATTAAATTTGCAACTGCATTATAAGATTTCGCAGAGTTATTGTTTTTTTGTGGAATTTAAAACAAAAGTTCACCTGCTCATTTTTCTATAAAAATACTTTTAATTTGCAGATTTTTTATTTGTACAGGGGATTTTTTTAAATTGTTTTGAGACTATTATTTAATTTGTTTAATCATACTTCCTTTTTATTAGTCTTAATTTTTCATGATTGTTTTATATCAAATGCCCATTGACTGTATCTATATTAGTGTTTCAATGCCCATTTTATTTGGATATTATGTTAAAAAATGTATTTCTTTCCTATAAGTATTATAGTGGATTTAATATTGGTTGAAAAAACCTTAGATTTTTTTGCTCTGTATTTATGTCATGTACATCAAATGTCTTATCAATACATCCATAATTTCAGGTTACCAAGAATACGAAAAACCAACTGAGCAGATTCCAGTCGAGCTGTTGCCCTTCCTTAGCAAGCGGCCAGGGTTGTGCATCTTTGAGTCAAAACCTGCTGCGCCCTCTCCCAAGCAACAAAAAGTGACTGTGACTCCAAGACCCCAGCAGCCTCCTCAACGTTCGCAGGGTTTGTAATTAAAATGTTTTTTTATTATAATTTAAGTCAAGTACTGTAATAACTTGTTATTGTGTTTATAATGGTATGTAAAAGTGGGACCCTATTCAATCGCCCATAGATCTTAATTTTACAGTAACTTGCTATTAAGATTAATGTTTAAGCTTAATGCTTTTATTTGAATTATAATTTTTTTTTATTTTTATGATCAAATATTTTTTAATGGTACAATACTATAAAATGAGTTTGAGTTGCTACTTCTGTAGTTTGATGTTTACTTCTGACTATTAAAAATATGCTGGCTTAGGTTAAAAAGTTTTATATTCAATACCTTGCTTTAATTAAAAAGTATTCACAATCAGCTAACACCTTTCCATTTTTTTTCAATGAAACTTGTCCTTAAAATCTAAAAATCTTCTATGGCGTCAGCCTTTTTATGCCATTATTACCAACAGTCCCTTTTGAATGATGTTGTAACAGTTAAACTGTATGTACTTGCTTAATTTTTTCTAATATATATGAATTCTCTGATATAAAAAATCAAAATATTTGGAACCAGATTTAAGCTGATGCACAAAACTTTCAGGTAACATTTTTCAAAAAAATATTTTACTTAATGTGCATTCACATTAAGGCAATTTGGAATGACCCTTCAAAAAAATGAGGCCTTCAAATGATGTTTTAGTGGTAAGCATGTCTGATTCCCATACTGTCGACTCATAGTCAGACCCTGGTCATTGGTTCACTCAGTCCTTCATTCTTTTGAGGTCGATAAATGAATACCAAGATTACTTAGGAAACTAACTGGGATTTCATCTTTGAACTACCAACTTAACATAATCACTAGCATGCAGCCCAAGCACAATGGTTACTAAACTGGAGATAGGCATGTGCCAGTAAGTTAGGTCAGATTTCAGCTAACTCCAGAAATATGTGCAAGGGAAAATTCGGGTAATTTTCCCTGACCTGCACACAAGCAATATGCAAATATTGTGGATTTATTCTTTATGTTGTCATCAACAATTAACTTTGTTATGCAATAGTGTTATTGTTCTGTTTGCAGCTAGTGATTGGTGTTAAGTATTTGACTTTAAAGGCATTTCCTCTTTAAATACTTTTCACATCTTTTTTAGAGAAATTGATTGAACGTCTTGATTTTTGAGTTGCTATCTGAACTATGCAAGCTTGAAAATTGGCCATTTCTGTTTTATCTAGTTATATATACCTTCCTCTTAAATAAACTTCAAGACTGTATTTCACTAAATTTTTAAGTTTTAGAGTCATTTATTTTATGAAATAATGTTCGATAAAACTTGAAATTAAGTTTTCTGCTAAAAATTTTAATGTTAAAATCATGCAGTGAAGGCAAGTTTACACTTCAGCCAAATTCTTTATCCCTCGGAAGGTTGAAGAAGTTTTAATAACTTCCTTTCTTTAATTCTTGCTTCATAAACTTCCACACCAAAAATTAACATGTTCGTTATTTTCTAATATTTCACTTATTCCAGGAAAAGAAAAGCCCATGAACCCACCCGAGTCCAACCAAGCCTACCACTGCGAGTTCTGCCCGTTTGTCGCCAACTCAATCCAACAGTTCAAGCTCCACCTTGACCAACACAAGAATGCACCACCCCAGCAGCAAAACGTGGCCCAGTGCCAGATCTGTCTTCAGGTGTTCAAAAGCACCACTGCATTAAGGTCCCACATGCTCACCCACACCAATACCCAGCAGCATGTGTGTCAATATTGCGAGAAGAAATTCAAGACCGCTGCAACGCTGAGGAATCATGTTCGTATGCTGCATCTGGGGGAACAACATGTGTGCCCGATCTGTGATAAGGTGTTTAATAATGATACTTATTTCCGGAGGCATATGATGTCCCATCAGCAACAGCAGTAACTGGATGTGTTTAATTTGAAGGATTTTTGTATTGATTGACTCTACAGCAACAACAGTAACTTGATTGTTACTTAAAACGTCTGTGTTTAATTTGAAGGATTTTTGTATTGAGATTTAGGATTGACTCTACAGCAACAACACTACAGTAACTTGATTGTTACTTGAAACATATATAGTTTAATTTGGAGGATTTTTTTTATTGAGATTTAGGATTGACTCATCAGTAACTTGATTGTCACTTGAAATCTTTGTCTCAATTTTAAATTGAAATTTAGGATTGAAACCATATTGTTATGGTTAGTCATTGTAACTGTGTAATTTGATTTGTCATGTAGGGTTTGTACAGTTTTTTTTTAATCTTTACTTTCCTAAACTAGTTTAAAATGATTTCAAATTTGGTGATTTTAATTTTTAATCTTTTTTAAATTTAGTATTTCACTGGGTTATTATATGATCAATATTGTGTTCTTGCTAATAGTTAATACTTTTACAGCAATAGCTTTATTGAAAAAGTTTTGGATTTTTTTAAAAATTAAACATCATATGCTAAGTATATGCTTTAGTATATGCTATGCTGACAAGTGTGAAATCTTTGTAATCCTTTTGATTCAATACTAATTTCTTTTTAAACCCTTATATATTGCCCTAAGTATCTTTCATTAAAGAGATGTGTACAAAACCCTGTTGTATCTTACTCAGAAAACCTTATAATTTTTTTTTATTATTGCAGGCAGTTTTTTTTCCCCATTAGGCATGGTTTTTTGGACATTATAAACTTACATTGCAATTGATTAATTGTGGTATTTTACCAGCATATTCATTTATTCGTTGTTGCATTGCTAAAAACTCCTAACCATTGTTGTTTATGATTTGATCATTTATTACAATATTGCAACAAAGAGTATAATGACTATATTTATGAGAATGTTTTAACAAAAAAGATTATTATTTGTGAAAGCATATTCTGAGTTATAAAAATAGTAACATACAATTGATTTGTTACTAAGATAGTTACTATTGTAGACATGCACTAACTTATGCAGAAACATAAAAAATCTGCATAATTGACACATTTTTAATGTAGCCTTTAACATTGAGGTTCAGTGTCAACAGTATATGAATAGTTATGTACCAGCTTTATTTTTACTTTGATGGAACTATATTTTGTTTTTCTCTTTGTAAAACTTTAGAATTGTGCTAAATGTCTTTTAATATTAATTGTTTATACATTTTTTTAATTGGGAAGTTTGATTATCTGTGCATTTCACTTGTCAAGTATTAAATATTATGTAATTTAAATGGACAATATATGTCAGATACATTGTAAATTAGCATAATATTGTATAGTATTCATATTTATTAGAGTAGAATAACATTGCATACTACTCTTTTGTTGTTGTAAATATATGTTAAGAAAATATTTGTATTGTATTCAAACTTCATTGAGTGTAAGCCCTAACTTTCAAGTCAGTATAATTTTGCCCATAGCCTCCTACATAAAAATAACTTCCCAGTTTGATCAAATGTAAGAAGTTAGCAGACGTTAGATGGCGCAATCATCTAAATTAGTGCAACTGTATGGATAACAGGTGGTTCGTTGGTAGTACGTTCATCAAGTAACGCCGCTATGTGCTCAGTTTGTTTTGTTTTCTATCTAGGTTTCTGCTGCTCTGGTATGTGTTCTTTTTAATAATGGATTTAATTGACAATTAATAGTTTTTTGTTAATTATATGGGATAACCAATGATTTTCTTCATTTAATTTAATGGATAATTAATGAGTACAATTAACTGTAATAGTTGAAAATAGTTTTTAGCCCCCCCCCAAATACCCTCTCCCACAGATGTCGTTACCAGACAAACTGACACCTGACAGCCTGTAAATTCATGTTATTTCTCGAATTTAGAAGACATTATGTCAGAGACTATGAATTTTGCACTCATTAAAATTCAGATCAGGAAAGACATCCCAAATTATTTATATCTTGCATCTTAGGTATAAAAAATTACATTAAAAAAAGGCCAACCTTAAGGCAGGTAAATTTTCATTCAAAAAACTTTTATTGATCTTTTTGTAGTTATTAACGAAATTTGACAAATGTTTAATATTTTTCAGGATTTAATCATTTTATAATTTTTATGGTAGTTTATCTTTGCCATTATGCTTTACAAAAATTCTTTACTTTAATTTTGGCTATATATTTTAATGGGTTTACTAACTTTTTTTTGTATGGATTGATTGGTATTTTTGTGAAAGGTTATGGGGTTTTTTTTGGTGTTAGTTCTTTGATGCATTAAATAAGATTTTTAAGAAGGAAAATTTATTTGGTTTAGCAGTTATTTTCACTTTGTAATGAAGAAGCTATAAAGAAAACACTTCTGGATTAAATAACAATAATACAAAACATGATTGATTTATATTAAAAAAAAAAATTGGTTTCCTGATTTAAAAAAATCTTAATCAGCATTAGCAACATGTGATGTGACCCGTCACTTTATTCTCAAATAGAAATTTTGTTTATTCTGTCTTGTTAGCTAAGGAATTACTTTCGGTGTTTACATTTTAACAATGCATCTTTGTTTTCCTCATAATAATTTTTCTCCCATTATCTTCCATTCATATAATCTCCTGCATCAAATTTTAACTTCTTAAAAGAGGCTGGTTTTGATACTGAAGTGTCTGAAACATTACTTTTATTTCATTCTATCACATATGTAGACAGAGGTGCATGGAACTACATTCTTTAGAAGTCTCATGATCTGGCAACTCTACTTTTGATGAACTTAAAATTAACAATTCTAGACCAATGTTTATGTTTTTCTGCATTATATTTGTTTTCACTAAGTCCCATGGGAAACATGCCTTCGAATTGTGACACATTTTCTACCATCTTTCATTCCTGGGCTTCCTTTGATTGGTGCTCTGTTCCCACATGACATCAATTCACCAATCAAGGGTCGAGAAAGAATTTATTTTCGTCCAGTATTTCTGTTGCCACTTAAGGCATGAAACGCCTACATTGGGACTAGATACGAGTCATTCAACAGAAGGTAAAGATAAAAAAAAGTGGTTATGCTTTGCTGTTGGTTGCTGCATTTCTAAATTATGGGTTTATTTTTAAATTTTTGTTCCATTTAGGTAACTGAAACTGATTTTCTCCAGTAGGTCAATATTCCAAGTTTAACCATTTCCATTTGGTGCATAGAAATCATGGGGCAGAGGGCAGAGTGAAAATCCGGTTAAAATGTATCAATAAGTGAATATAATGAGGGTTTAGATTACATTTCATTGCCATTTATACACTGATATTTGCTTTATATGTAAATACACAATTAAATTAATGGGCCATTTTATTTGATGTATTAAAGCATTACAAGTTGCATACCATTAAAAAAAATCCATAACTTATTTTTAAGCCTGGAGAATCCGAAAATTGCAACATAGTTTTGCCACTTTTTTTAACGGCATCATATAGATGGGGGTATGGATAACGAAGTAAGTCATTTTTAGCACCAAGTAAACACCCGATTAAACAGAGTCCACTTAAGAGGGAGCCTACTGTACTATAAAGTATGTGTAATGCGATTGTAAATAAATTGCCAATTTTTTAAATTGTGTTCTTAATTGCCAAGTGGGTATATCTTCCTAAATACAAATTTTTGTTGATAATTCTTTTTCTGTGTGTAAATATGATATTGTACATTGAATTCTTTTTTATTGCTTATAACTAACATTGAATATAAAAATTAATGTGCAAGCTCTTTCTTTATATATTTTTTTCAACTTTTGAATTTTGTGCAAATAAAGACATTTGTATTTTAAATAATCTTTATTTGGGCAATGACTGGTCTTTGGTTCTTCTGTAGCATAGAAACTTATTTCTGTATAAGTTTATTTAGTTGGTGTTTCTAATATTGTAAAAATGTTCATCATGAACACTTCCCAACATTTTCAAGTGTGTATTACTATTACTATTCATCATATATGTAATGGTATTAAACATTGGTTTCTTTCTTTTTGTATTATGATTTTAGGTAGTAAGCAATCAATTTATTTTAACACCACAACGATTACTTTAAAGCAGTGAAGTACTTAATATTTTAAATAAAATAAACTTAGTCTTAATGACTGGCATTTTGGTAGTGCTTCGCATTGTCATGCCACAGGTCCGGGAATCAAGTCCCGGATTGGGCGAGGTTGAATCATCCTTTCATTCCTTAAGTGGGTCGATAAAATGAGGACCAAGCGTGCTTAGGAACTAAACTCTAGGGGTTCCGCTTGAGGATTACCACCTAACCAGGAGATATGTTTAGCACCCCAGAGCCCTTGGTCACAAAGCTGAACTGGGCACGGAAGGGCTTGGTTGTTGCACTGGGCTGTTGCACCGAGGAGTTTAGTTTTAGTCTTAATGATAGTTGTTTATTGTTCCAGTAGTCTAAAAACATAAATTTTAGATAACCCCCTGCTATATCACTCTTTATCCTTCTGAAACCCCAGCAAAAATCCTGTGCATACATTTTTTCTTAACATATTTTCAAACAAATGTATCTTTAAATAAAAGTATGTTTTGAAAGTAATTTTTAAAAAATTAACGTTTAATATTTGCTGAGGGACCTATCAATTTAATCGAATTTGGGATCTTGAGCCCTACAAAAAGCATTTTTTTTTAATACTATGATAGCACAAATAAGCTTCGTTTTAAGTTTTTTTTTATAATTAGTTCATTCTCATATTTTTGAAATAAAACATGCTGTTAAAACTTAATGCTCGGAAACTTTCAAGTTTTTTGCAAGCCCTTCATAATCGTGTTGATCCTCGTGCAACATCATTTTTTATAGGAGGTCGGGGAGCCCAATCAGTTAAGGTGTTCGCCTAACATGCGAAATCTTTCAGGTTCGTCTCCGTTCAACTCCAAAATAACTGCCGACCTATAAACGGACCGTGCAGCCAAAGATGTCTGACGAATAATACCCCGTAGAGGGCGCACGTTAAATATGTCACAAAGTCCCAACGCTGCGTACAATGTCGCAATTAACGGTTGTGTTGGGTGCCTACTCAGTTGTCGGCTCGTCACTTGACTGTGTTTCTAAATTACGACGTCCGTCGTCAACAGCCCTCGTGTAGCTCTAGTGCGACGATAATTCAAACTAACTTAACTCCTACAATTAAAGGCTTGAAAAGTGATTTTCAGATTGTCTTCAATCAGTTCTTGTAGTTTAAAATAAATTGCGTAGTAGTAACGAACGTAAAAAACAAATGTCCATTTAAACGGAGGTATCAAGGGAGTTTATATCAGATTTCCAAACTCCTTCCCATTTTTAAAAAAAGTAGTTTAATTATTTATTTTCTAGAAATCAGTTTTAGCTTCCACACTACGTTTATAACGTAAAAAGTGGAAGGTATTATAATCGTTCAGTCCGTCCGTCTGTCACCCACTTTCACAGAAAGAACCACAAGTCCCACAGACAAGTGGAATACGTCATTTTGAAGCAAAAAATCAGATTAGGCTACATTCCAAATTTCATTAAAAAATTAAATTAGAATTTTGTTTAAAATTTAAAAAACTAAAAATTTTATCTACATTGAAATAACATGCAAATTCCATTTTAGCTTCCACACTACGTTTATAACGTAAAAAGTGGAAGGTATTATAATCGTTCAGTCCGTCCGTCACCCACTTTCACAGAAAGAACCACAAGTCCCACAGACAAGTGGAATACGTCATTTTGAAGCAAAAAATCAGATTAGGCTACATTCCAAATTTCATTAAAAAATTTAAATTAGAAGTTTATTTAAAATTTAAATAACTAAAAATTTTATCTACATTGAAATAACATGCAAATTCCATTTTTATTCAATATTTTCACTGTTGCCATTTCGTTAAACGTACGAGAAACTTTATTTAAAATAAAAACCTTTGAAAGAATTTTTTTTATGGTATTTATGCGATATAATTCAGTTTGGATTTTTGTAATATCACAATAGAGTTATTTTGATGGTTTATTATATATGTATGAAGAAAGATGCATAGATAACTCTAACTTGGCATAAAAAAAATATGAATTTTCGAAAGAACTGTAAATGGGAAATTGTGGCGACACAAAGATATTTATTAAAAAAGATTACATTATTATTCTTCGAACTTCAAACAAATTTAGCAAACTATAAAGTCTAATTATTAAATACTAGCTGTTATACCCGACGTTGCACGGGTAGAGGTGGAAAAATAATTTAACAGTCAATTTAACTATTTTTTTTCTTTCATTTTAGTTACATAAGATATGAAGATTACCCAGTAATTTTCCATTCAATTACCCAACTTGGATATAGTAATGATTAATATTAATTTCAAAAATACCTTTGATAAGAAGCGCAAATTAAAAAGAATACATAGTAAAAAATAATCAGTAAGAATTAAAAATGGAAAAAAGCTAAATCTTAAAAGGGTCTCAAACATTTATTTTAACGCAATTCAAGGGAGTTCTCCAATAAATTAAGAACTTTTTTGGACACTTTGTAGATATAAATACAATATAAGCAGTACAAAATGGCAGAAAAAAAATGCGTTTAGGACAAAGATTGGTATAATCTGTTCTTCCAAAGTAGTTAAAATTTAAATCTCACTTTAAACTGATCACTCTTGATCTGCGTGCAGAAAATAAAATATTCTTAATGAAAGTGAATTACATGATCTAATTGTTTAGATGTTATATAAAGCTACTCCAGCAAACAGCAAACGATTTGCATTTTTTATATTTATTTGTTTTTTTAAACTGTGATAAAGGTACTAAAGCAAACGATTTTTATTTTTAATATTAAATATTTTTCTAACTGCTAAAAAGCTAGCAAACGATTTTTGTTTTAGATGTTTATTTCTAATTTTTTAGCTGTAATTAAACTAAATATACTTAAAAATCGTTTTAACAAATGTGTAAAATAAAACTAAATAAACAATCCGTGAAAACGTGCTATTTAAGGAGCAATAAATCTCTAAGGTCTTCAATGCATTGAATGGGAAACATAAAAACGTTCGAAAACGATAAAAGGAATGGTCTGATTCGAAAAATTCTTAGCCTATTTTGTTCCGGAGATGAGATGAATTTTTGTGCCAAATTTCGTGACGATCTGTTGCGTGGTTCTTTAGATCTCGTGTCTTAAACAAACAAACAAACAAAAAACAAAAGTTGCCTTTTATGTATATAGATAAAACCTTTTAGCTCATTTGGCACGTTTTGGGAAAAAAATTGGTGAGAAAATAGATATAGCTACAAACACACCCATTATACAGCTCTAACACAATGACCTTTGAACAACCAACCAGCTTATAAATTATTTATACAAAAAATGCCCATTCGGCGAGTTTTAGTTAATAATTTGGCGAGTTTGGCAACGTATTTGGCGAAAAAATAAAGACATAAAACCCTAATATGCAGCTCTAGTGCGACGGCCTTTATTAACCATCATAGTTCAGTAATAGCTTAACGATAAATTTATTGCTTAAATATGCATACATGCAGTCAACAGAAAAATCAATGAAAAAATCATCAAATAAACCCACAATAAAATCCGGGAATGGAGACTGCCGGAATTACGTCACTTGAAACATGTCAATTATTTTTCAAATAATGAATTTAGTTTCTGAAGTTAATGGCAACAGAATAAAATAAACATTTTCAATTTTAATTACTTTTGTTAAAAGTTTTATTTAATTTTTTCAGCCGATGGCATCAGGAAAGTAAAAAAATGATCGGATTTGAGCCAAAGTGGTGTAGTTTTTTCAGAAAAACGTTCGAAACGATCGAAGGAATGGTCTGATTCGAAAAATTCTTAGCCTATGTTTGTTCCGGAGATGAGATGAATTTTTGTGTCAAATTTCGTGACAATCTGTTGCGTGGTTCTTTAGATCTCGTGTCTTATACAAACAAACAAGCAAACAAACAAACGGAAGTTGCCTTTTATGTATATAGATGAGAAAGAAGATTAATGAAAATATTTAATTTTATCGTTTAAATGTTTAATTACAACTAGCTAAAGCTAAAGGCTCTGTTTGGCGAATTTCTTTCTGAGGTGTATAAATAGTTTGTTTCCTGTTGAGCACAAATGTTGTGTGGAAGCGGTTTAAGTGACAGATTCTGTAACAAACCCCTACTTGTTTAATTTAAATATTTTCTTAGTGGTAAAATTACATGTTTTATTTATTTTTTGAGTTATTCTACTAGTAAAACTCGGGATGCAAAAGCACAAATTTAACGAAACTTATATTGATTGTTTATGAACTGTGGGTTGGAGTATTATTATTGTGATGACTGAAGTATTTTAAACCAAGAAATTTTTTAGAAATTATTGAATACGAAAATTTAACTATTACTCAGTACAATTGGCACAAGATGATGAGGTGGAAAAGTCGTTATTATAGTGTTACTACGAGTATTAAGAGTTTTATTATCAAACACCCTTATTAAGCGGAGTCGGATGGTTCTATCTCGCCCATGTTAATTTTACTAACTTTAGGAACATTTTTCTCAAGAACTATACGAGATATTGTTATGATTTTTTTTTATAGTTTGTGCCTTACATATAGCTCGTTGATTTAAACTGAGGATATTTTACAGTATAAAAAATACTTTTACAGTGATTTTTAAAAAAATATGTATTAAAAATCCCCAAAAAAATCCGATTTAAAGTTATATAATTTTTTTTGAGCAGAGATATTTAAAATTCCATAGTTTAAATCAAAGAGCTATAATAATGAATGGGAAAGAAATAATAAAACAAAACATGTCGATATCTTTTATAGTTCCTGAAAAAAAAATGTTCCTAACTGTGAAAAACCTTATATTTCAGGAAACGCAAAAAAAATTAAGGTATATGTAATAACTGATATTCAGCGTTTCTGAAAAATGCTTATAAAAAGAAAACTACTAAACAGAAATCGATAATCTTGGTCTTAAATTAAAGCTATAGATATGCAGATTAAAAATAAAATAAAAGCAGAAAATCGACATTTTTGACCCAAACACCCATCCGACTCCCCTTAAGTAAAGGTCAAAATCTTCAACGAACGAAAGAGCGATGAAACTAGAGAAAAATTGGAACTAGATAAAGTATTACCTACATTATTTTCCCATCATATAATTAATGAGCGTTTCTGTTACTTTTGTATTTGATCCCAGAGACCAAGTTTCCCCATAATTGGGTAGCTAAGGATTTGGAAAGGAAATATAGTATTTCTTTTATATGTTGAATTTGTTCACCAATTAAACACCGTTATCGTAAAACCTTTTAATTAATTTCAACTGTTACCGTATCTACCGAAATAAGCATATAATATTATGTAACAACTATCTATAACGGTTTCTCATCATTTGTTTTTGACGTATCGAATGATCCTGTTGGTATTTTAAATGAACACAAAATATTATCGATTTGCACTGCAAATCAATAACCCAGTCATAAAAACAATGCTAAATTATTGAATATCTAAATTTATCGAAAGCATTTCGCATCACAGACATCGTCGAATCATAAGACCAAAGTCCAACCTATAACCTTGCGTACGTATAAAATGTATCAGCACATAAAGAAAAGGATAGAATGTGTCTGATAGTTTAAAATATATATTAGTTAGATTCAGCTTTACGTCTGCTATACTGTATTATTATTTTGTCTCGGCATTTTTTAAAAAATACTTCAGTTGAAATTAAACATGAAATATTCCGGATTTATTTTTATTTTGGCATTCCTGGTGTTGGGTGCCATTTCAGTAGTTTCAGGAACTAGATCGAGAAATGATGTTATTGATGTCAATGGAGGAAAAGCATGTGCAGGTAAGAACTAAAAATTGCTCTTATTCATTTGTTCATTTGTTGGTCAGTCCCATATAGAGTTAATGTATATTAGTTATGAAATCGCAACTTCTGCGAAAATATTGCTTTGCCAATGTGATCATTTTTTTTACCAGGTATGAGATCGTCATCACAGCAAAATAAATAATTTTAAAGGAAAGTAGCATCTGGTTATTTAATAAAGTTTAAAATTTTGCCGCCAATTTTAAAATACACTGCTCAAAACAATTAGGGGAGCACTTTTTACTTCCAACTTTTACTGCACTCCCAACTTCTTAATTTTTATTCTAAACATCTAAAATTTGTGAAAAATATTCGTTATGCATCCAGAATGAAATAGTAAAACACAGGGAGAAAAAAATCTTAATTTTTTAAACTGAAATTTAAGGGGAAAAAATTGGAATCATAAATTTTGAATAAATTATAACAATAATTTTTTCAAACCTTTATTTTTTAAAAACATTTAAAATATATTTTTAAACATCTAAAAAATGCAAGCATGAAGAATTTAGGGTCAATTTATTTGCTAAAAATTGTTTTAGAGTGAATTTTATTTGACCATGTTTTTCATATATTCATTTAATTAAAATAAAAATTGTTAAATTCTTCACTAGACATGATTCTTCCATCTAACGATACATAAGTGCGAGCTTAACTTAGTGAGAAAAAAAATCGCAAGCTGATGATTCCAAATGGAATCATTGCGAGTGAAAGGGTTTAAACCATGCGCCCCTCTAATTGTTTTGAGCAGTGTATTTTGGGGTAGTTAAAACTTAAACAAGTAGGTTTGTAACAGAATCTGTCACTTAACCCGCTTCCACACAAACAGTTGTGTTTAACAGGTAAAAAGGCTCCAAACACAGCATTAATTCTATAATAAACATTTACATGCTAAATTTGGCTGGTTTCACTTATTTTATTCCGAAAATTCAATAATTATTATCGTTTGCAAAAATTAATTTATATTTCAAAGAATAAATATGTAATATTCCTCGCTTTTAAATAGAATGAAAGTATTTCATATCAACATACAAAGAATCTCATAGTGAAATATATTTGACGTCATTTCAAACTGATCGATGTTGCAAAAATAAATTTATTTTACTTTATTGTCTAAAAGAATTAAAGTTTCTCGAGCGATTGTTGCGAATGGCAATGGTGATTTAATTCTAAATAAAATGGCTTCCTATGCTTTTTAAATGAACATTAAATTTTGCAGTTTTTAAAATAATTGAAGTACTTCGAATTCGAATTATTTTCTGAAATTTTCAATGTATTATAATTTCGATGCGCTGAAGTTTTTGACGTATTACACTTGTCCGTAGCATTTGTAGTTTGTGCTATGAAAGTGGGTGACGGACTGAACGATTATAATACCTTCCACTTTTTACGTTATAAACGTATTGTGGAAGCTAAAATTAACAATTAAATAACCAGAGGATATTTTTCTTTCCAATTAGTTTTATTTTGCTGTTATGATGAATCTCCTACTCAATGAAAAAAGGCTTACACGACAAAGCAATCCTTTTGCAAAGGTTGCTTTTTCATAACTAATGCATGAGAAGACTACCACTCTTAAAAAAATTCTATTTGTCTGGATTTTTTTTGTTAATTTGTAACCTAACTTTACGAAAATTTAAATGATATATGCATAAAAACGGGTCAATAAACGTTTAAAAACAATGAAAAAAGCGAATTAAATAATTAGTTTTGTGATATAAACTCTAAAATCTAGTCTAGTCTCCTGAAATTTTTTTGTATAAAGTTCAGACAATTTAGTTTTGAATTCGACGCAATCCTTATATTTTCAGAATTTCTTATAGAGTTTTTGCTACTTTAATTTTTCGGTTGGTTCTGTTCAAAATGAAAGATTCTCTGGTTAAAATGCGTCATTAAATATAAAATTATTTTTATTTGTATCGTTATAAGTGATGTAATATTTCATGCTATTGTTATTATTAGTAGTAGTATTTTAAATCTACGTTACATACAGCATTAACCGTAAAAATGTCCGATTTTTTAAATTACCGTATGTATTGGAAAAATGTAAAATACATATTTATGCTATTTGAGTTTTGAGAATGAATAAATGTTTAAAATCAAGCGACTATTAATGCAATCCTTTTAAGGAAGAATGTACTCCTGCCTTTTCTGTTTAGCAATAATTACTCAAAAGAGTACTTTATACACTGCTCAAAACAATTAGGGGAGCACTTTGCGTACTTTTGTTACCCTTTCAGTTCCAACCTTTTCTTTTTTATTCTAAAAATCTAAATGTTGTGCAGTAGATTCATTATGCATCCAGAATGAAATGGTAAAAAACAGGGAAAAAATCCTAATTTTTTAAACTAAAGTTTAAGGAAAAAAATTGGAATAATGACTTTTTTGAATAAATTATAATTATAATTTTTTCAACACTTTTTTTGTTAAAAATAGTTAAAATCAATTTTTAAACATCTAAAAATGCAAGCTTGAAGAATTTAGGGTCAATTCATTTAATAAAATTGTTTTAGAGTGAATTTTATTTTACCATGTTTTTCATATTTTTATTTAATTAAAACGAACATTATTTAATTCTTCAAAAGACATGATTCTTCCATCTAATGATGCAAAAAGAAAATATAACTTTATAGAAAAATAATCGCATGCTGATGATTCCAAATGGAATCATTTTGAGTGGGGGGGGGGGGGGGGTAAAAGGGTTAAAACCATGCGCTCCCCCTAATTGTTTCGAGCATAATAATTGATATGTGTAACTAATAAAACTAAATCCAAGTATTTCTGTTTACGCATTGGATTTGACGTTGAAAGTCACAAAAGACGCATTGAACATTCGCCTATGGGATATTTTTATTTTTTTAAGATATGAATTTTCCTATTCCTATCTAACTGCGGTAGTAATTTTCTAGATGAATAAAACAAAGAAATTCTTGGCAAATAATGCCAATTTCAAGAAAAATAAACAACAATTGAGTCTACTTTTTAACGAACATTTTTTAAATTGGATAATTTAATTTTTGGAAAAAAACTAAACCGTCAACTAAAATGTTGTCGCATAGAAAATTACCAGAAAAACACTGCTCGACCAGTGAAGCAATTTTAAGGACTTGTTGTAGAAAGGGGAAAACAAGTAGTAGTAATGCTTTATAAAGTGGGACGGTGGTCTATTGATGTTCGGACGTCCCAAATTTTAAAACTGCGCAATTAATATTTGTTTCATAAGTATATACGAAACGGTAATAATTAATATATGTAAGCTATTTTTTTTTAAAAGGTAGTCATATTTTTATAGGTGTTCGAAAAATGAACTTGCAAATGAATTAAGAAATTATCTATTTAGTTATCTAACGTAGCATAAAACTTTTTGAATAACTTCGTTTATAAGGAAAATAATTAAGCACATTACTATAACATGGACCTATGTTTATTATTACAATACAGTACATTAGCTCCCCCCTCTTTTTTTAAACTACATAATTTAAACCCGATACAAATATAAGTTTATGAAAAATAGTACTACATTTCTTCAAACCAAAAGCTTTAAAATGCTAAATCTTTTTTCTAAATGCACATTGAAAATTCCGATCTCTCTTACCAGTTCATGGGGGGGGGGGGGGGGGGGGGGATAAATATTGCATAAAAAAATCGAAAGTTTTTATTGTTAATAGACGTTTATAAACGATTGGTTAATAAGTAGGCGAGTTTCGACTGTTATCAATGAATGACTGGGTTATTAGGTACATCACTTTGTTTTGCATTGTCACCCCACATTTATTTTCATTATCTAATCAAGTGGGTTTGACTCCGAATAAATGTTTTTTTGCTGGGACTAATACATAGTAATATGATGTAACCATTGTTATCAGTTGTGCGATTACACGTATCATCTGATATCATTAAGTCCGATATCATAAGTATTACGCGATGTTGACGATGGGTTTATTCTCAAAAAAGGATAAAATTCCAATTTTAAAATGTTTCAAAAATGAATGGAAGTTTTCATTTAAGATGTTTGATACTGTTTCTTAAGGAATTATCTCATTTTGTGAAACTCAAGAAAATACAAATAATTAAAAAATATTTTATTCCTTATATATAAATTAAAAAATATTTTATTTCCTTTATTTAACTATTTTGATATTGGAAAAGGAAAAATTTTCCACTTTGCTACCACTCAGTAATTATTTTGTTTAAAAAGAATCTGAAGTTTAAAATAAACTATTTAATTCTTGTGTTATAATTTAGTAAGTACGTACTATGTATCTTAAGTGATTAATAAATATATGATTTATGAAACTATGAATTACTTTATGTTCACTCTGTTACATTAGTGTAGCCGAGACTGTGAATAAAATAATCAATTACTGCTGAAATTTTTTCTTCACAAATATTGACTAATTGTGACAAATATTTCTAAACATATGCATTAAGTAATCAAGTTTCAAAGTTGGAAAAAATATTCAAATTTAACTGCTTTATTGGTCTTTTAAAAAAAACCCAGCGCAATAGTTCAGAGCAAGTTTTCAACATTAAGCTGTGGACCCCTGTGTCAGTTTTTAATGATGGGATTTTTTTAATTGATACTTTGTGGTTGTCGATATGCACGATACCCAGGTTCCATTTCACCCATGGCCGGATTAAGCAGTACATTTACAACCTGTAGGCAGTACATTTTTGACGGGGTCCCAAAACGAATTTTAGAATTTTAAAAGTCTCATCCCTCAATTTGTTCCTTCGTATATATAAAAAAATCCTTGGAAAGTAGTTTTGAAATCGGATAAAGATTCGAAAAACACCAGCTTCTGGGACCATTTTTCCTCCTTATTAATCAAAATCAAATGTTTATGTTTTCTTGATACTTCCCGTTTGAAAGAAAAAAAAATTCAAATAAATAAAACAAATTATATCCAAAATAAAATAAATGAATAGGTGAAAAAAGAATAATTCTAAGGCTCTTTTCGAAACTGCGAGGCCCTATAAAATAACCGGGGCCTGTAAGCGACTGCCTAATTGATAATCCGGCCCTGATCGCACCGGTATAACCCTGTCGTGTGAGGTCTATGAGCTGTAGTTGGCAGGATAGATAAGATGAAAAAAAACCCCTCCTTAATTAGCATTAAAACAAACATAATGGTATCTTTTTTTAAATTTCTGCAAATACGTCCGACTTTGTTACAGTTTCTGGTGATACTTTTTCTTGCTGCACTTTCTCATGATTTATTATTGAAGTTTTAGTGTGTGATGCCAAGATATATTATAATTAATAATAAAAGGTCACATAATTACCATGAAATTGCAGTTAACTGTTGTAATTATTATAAGTAACAGCATACTATATATTGCAATGAACAATAACTAGCAATACAGCAACTGAATGTATTTCAATTGCCCACAAAGCATATTAAATTTTGAAACTTAAGTTTTCATTACTCGGCATAATTTTTTGTCTTGTCCTTTTACGTTTTTCAATTTTGTTCGAATAAACTTTTGTTTAAGATATAGTTTATTATGGTGTACACACTAAAAAAATTTTGTGTTCCAACAGCACAAGTATTGTGTAAAAAGGACAACATTACGATGTTGTGTTGTTTCAATACAAGAATGGCGTTGATGACACGATGATGTTGTTGACAGGGGCGTATTTACGGGGGGGGACGAAGGGGACCGGAACCCCCCCCAGACGACAAAAAAAATGTACGCAATGTTACCATTGTTGCAAGCACTCAATTTCCTAAACAATTTTAAAAAATAACCATACCGGAATTTTTATTTCAGACCAAAAAATGGTACAACTCATTGTTTGGGGGGAGAGGGGGGGGGGGGAGAAAAGAAAAAGAACGAATCAGAGGAGGGTTCGTTTCAAAGATTCGTTCAAAAGAACGAATCTTTGAAACTAACGAGAAAGATGGGACGAATCTTTTAAAAGAACGGGTCTCACCCATCTCTAGTCGAGGGGAAGAAATCTTCCATCACCTTCATCTACCTTACCCCCCTCAACGTCTCAATGGACTATTGCAATTGTGATTGGCTGGCCGGCTCTGTCTAGACAGACAGCACGTTGTAGTTTGCATTACTCATTACTGTTGTTTAGCGTTTCCACTTGCATTGCGGGTTATGTTTGACACGATATTTGTGTTTGAAATGGACAAAAAAACGTAAAACACCGCCAACCTCGATTTTAAGTTTTTTTAAAAAAAAAAACCGTAACAAAAATTGATAGTGAAACTTCGGAGACAGCCGAGAACGGCTCAAGTATAGATGTTGACGTTGAGAGTGTTGAGACTATTAAACCTGAAGCTGCTACTAGTACAAGTGCTGCATCATTTATTAGCCCAAACGATATAGGCCTGTACGTTGACAAACTGGTAAGTTTAATTTACTTCAATCTAGATTTCTACATATTTTTAGTACCATTTCAGTCAATAAATATTTTAAGTAAAACATTTTATTATTTAAAGGAACATATTAAACTGTTTATATATGGCCTTGATAAATAAAACTTAGTCTAAACTGTTAATAAAAAGTAACTGAACTAATTAAGTTGATTTTTGTAAAGCATTTAGTTTTATAATTTCCCAAATACATGAATTCATTTTTATCTTGTTATAAGTCTGTCATGCATAAAGTAGCTCTGTTAAATTTAATTATATTTATATATATAGTGTGTTTCAAAACTTGACATTATTTTGGTATCATTTGTTTCTGGACGGATACCAAGTCGAAATTTAAACTCGGGTAGCCGTAATATTGTTTTTTTTTAAGTATTGTTCTAGTTTATATCTTAATTAAGAAGTTTTATCTTAATTAAAGAAAAAGTTTTAGCTTCTGGGATAGACATTTACTCAAGTGTTTGAGCTTCATGAAAAATAATTGTCGGCAAGTGGGCTACTCTATAATAGTCTTCATTAAAAAGATTATTTTTTGCCGAAAATTATATTGTGTTTCTTTTGTTTCAGCTTACTACAAGCGAAAAGGAACAGCTTCTGAAAAATTCTTGGAAGCCTGAAGAAAGTTTCACATTTCCATCACGGAATTTGGTAAAAGACAGTTGAAATTCCAGTTCAGTTGGTTCAAGACTAGAGAATGGCTTACCTACTCAAAGTTTTAGATGGAGCTTTTTGCAAGTATTGTTTTCTTTTTTCACCAACTGGAGCAGGGCAACAGGGTCTTCCTCTGGTAAGCTAGTTCGAGTTAAATATTCTAACTGGAAACATGCTTTGGAAGACTTTAACAAGCATCAGTTAACAACGTATCACAGAAATTGCAAAGTAGATGCAGAAAACTTTCTTTCGTTCAATCAGGGCAGTCAAGTGATATAATTTGTAGCTTAGATAAGAGTGTCAAGGACAAATAGCAGTAAATCGACGTTTACTTACCCCTGTCATAAAAACTGTGATCTTTTGCGGTAGGCAAGGTTTGGCTTGAGAGGCCACCGAGATGGAGGTCCCATCGATATTGAAGAGGAAGAATTTGAAAAAAATGAGGGAAACTTTAGGGCCTTGCTGAAACTGAGAGTAGAAAGCGGTGATTCTGATTTAAAAGAGCACTTATTGACCGCAGGAAAAAATGCTACTTACACTAGTTCCGTTGCACAGAATGAAATCATTTCTGCGTGCAACCAGGTTATGCTGGGAAAGCTAGTGGCTAGAGTGAATAAAGCAGAATGTTTCTCGATTTTAGCTGACGAGACAACAGATGTAGGATGTATAGAGCAATTATCGCTCTGTGCTCGGTATGTTGATTTGGAGAAAATGTGTATCAGAGAGGATTTCCTACAATTTGTTCCAGTTTTTGATCTTACAGGTAAAGCCTTGAGTGAAACAATAATGGGTAAATTGAGAGAACTTGGAATCAATACGGATTATGTGTACGGTCAAGGTTATGACGGAGCAAGTGCAATGAGTGGAGTGTACAATGGAGTACAGAAGTTTGTAAAAGATCAAGCTCCAAACGCACTTTATGTGCATTGTAGCAGCCACTCTCTAAACTTGGCAGTATCAAGCTCATGTTCGTCCTCTATGATTACAAACTGTTTAGGCACTGTTGGTAAAATTTGTGAATTTTTCAATACTCCGAAACGCCAATCAGTTTTGAATAAACATTCAGAAGTTATTGGAGTAGGCAAAAAGCTTAAACAACCAAGCCCCACTAGGTGGATTCAAAGGCATGATGCGGTGAATGTATTTTTGTGAGTTGTATGAACCGATCTTAAGATCACTTGAGGAAATCAGTTCCTGGTCTCATAAAGACACAGTAATAAATGCCAACTTATTACTATGTGCTGCATCAAAATGCGAATTTCTCATAGCCTTATTCGTTATCAAGGAAATATTTGCATACACTTTGCCCCTTACAAAGTACCTAGAGAGTAAGGAAATTGACCTGACCAGTGCTGTATGTTATGCAGAGCAAACTGCAGCTCAAATTGAAAATATTAGAAGCAAAGCTGAAAACGAGTTTGGTAAAATCTTTAAGAATGTCGAGGGTATATGTTTAAAAGAAGACATTCCTATCAAAGTTCCCAGGCTGGCTAAATTCCAAACAACAAGGGAAAACTTCCCACATGATAATCCAGAATCGTATTATCGAAGAGCCTGCTTCATCCCATTTGTTGAACACTTCGCAAAATCAACTGAATGAACGATTTGTTAGTCATAAAAAGGTTCTTTCATCTTTTGAGATTTTGATTGACGATTCCAAGGAAGATATCCATATTGATTATCTTTTTAATCGGTATGGAGAAAAGCTTGAAGCCATAGATGAAACCCAATTGAACGGGGAAATCAAAATATGGCACCAAATCTTAAAACGAATCAACTATGAAAAATCAGAGACTACCAAAAAGGATGGCAAATCAAAACCGCTGAAAAAGGTAACTGCCATAGAAGCCCTCGCATTTTGCAACAAAGAAATGTTGCCTTCCGTCTTCAAATTATTGCAAATACTGGTTACTCTTCCAGTGACCTCTTGCAGTGCAGAAAGGTCATTCTCTACTTTGAAATATTTAAAAAGCTATTTGAGAAATACTACTAGTGAAACAAGACTTAATGGACTCTCTCTGCTTTATATCCATAAAGACATTCCGTGACCCCGGACGAAGTCCTAAGCGAAATGGCAAAAAAATCAAGACGAATTCAACTTTAATTTAGCAAAAATATTGTGTCGGCATCTTAAATGTTTGTAATTTTACGTTTCAAGTATTATAATAAATTTATTAAATGAAAACTCATTTTACGGTCAAATGTTTTAATTTACTTTACCAGGAGTAGAATTAGATTATGTTCTAGTTAGTTATATTCAAAAGAATCTGAAAAAAAAACCTATTTAACAAATTTAAATTTCTTAAATAAGTGTTTTCAATGTATAATTTTTCAACATCACAAACTAAATTAAGGCAAAATAAATTTGAAACCATGCATTTTAAATTAATCGTATGATTGCAAAAGTATTGCTTAGCCATTAAAAAATGCGGTTTTGCGCTTAAAAAAATAATAATGTTATGTCATAACCCCCCCCCCCCCTCACACGCTGTTCCATGCTCATTATTAGTTGGTCCCCCCCCAGAGACAAATCCTGGATACGCCACTGGTTGTTGATGACGATGTTGTTCCAACACAACTGACGATCAGGAGGGAAGATGCGCGATTAAAAAAACCCATTGTAAACTATGTTTTTTTTAAAAATATGTATAACAAAATTATAATATTCATTTTGAAAAGCAGCAATACATAATTTTTAAGTTTTACTATAGCTATTTATCCGAAGCAGAAAAGAGCAGATGCTGAACTGCATTTCGGAAAAATACATGCGTGCTGCAACATAATTTTTGTGCTAACCATGTATTATTATTTGCCGCAACACATTTTTGCATTGTTTCAAAACAACTTGTAAAATCAGGAAAAACCCAATTTTTGCATTGAAAGTCAACACAAGTTTTTTCCGAGTGCATTTTTCTCCTGGAACAATAGAGATCGTTTTCATTTCTCTTATCAGCTTTGGGATTGTATCACTCTCTACGAGATAACCAAAGTGTTACACGCTTGAAAAGTGATGCCGTACTGGAAGGGTTATCAGTAACAATATCAAAATCTTGATGAATTTACGTTTTCAACGTAGATTTAGACGCAATCGCGACTATGTTTCTCAGCATAATTTTGTTATTTATATTTTTCTTAAAAACGCTTATAAATAAATTTCTTTGAACTATCAGTTTTGTGGAATCGTCTATACTTCGTTGGATGAAACCGATTTTCCAGACTTAGATCCGGATTTAGGTTCCTTATGAGACGATATTTAATACCACGTTATTATCTTATTCCACACTATGAAAATTTTGTGTAATGTTACACAAATAGGAAAAACTTGACAAGCTAATTCCTAATTTGTGGTGTAACGTTATTTCTAGTTTTTCTAAGCTGCCACTAGTTTTATGGAGAAACGATACATAAATTTTTGCAGTGTATATAATTGAGTTTTGAATGTATAGGCTTTCATTTAAGGGATGAAACGTGATTTGGAAACCTTATACAACACCTGTATCTATTTAGATGTAATTATTGGTATTTATTAAACTAAAAATGGTATTTCAAGGAATTTCATAAGATGTAATATTTATACGTACCTATAATTCATCTTCCTTAACAAATTACTTATTATCTTCCTTATTTCATTTTTCAAATTAAAATGTTTTAAGGCTTTATTAAAATTAAATTTAGCTTAGGTAACGGAACATCTTTGGGTTGGTTACAGGGACCGAGAAATCAAATTGTTTGGAAACCGAAGCTTTATACCTTAAACTTAAGTCAAGGCATAAAACTTCGGTAAGTTATATGATAAATGCTTGATAAATTATATGTTGTATAAAGCTAAGTATAAAGCTGATATATAAAGTTGATTAAGTTAATTGATTAAGTTAAGATTGATGTATAAAGTTGATTAACTTAAGATTGATGTATAAAGTTGAGTAAGTTAAGATTGATGTATAAAAAGTTGAGTAAGTTATATGTTGTTATTTATGTAGCGTGTACCGTGATGGTCGGGCTGATCGAGCAGGTGGCTGAAGTGAACAACCAGACTGTGGCCGACATGGTGTCAGGGGAGCTGTGCGTCTACCTGCCGGGCGAGTACACCATTCTGTGCGACATACTCGTCCATCTGTGGGGTCCTTCCATAATTGAAAAGTGAGCACAACCTTATGATATTTTAACTACTGTGGACCAGGTGTATAACCTTGTAGTTGCCCGTAATTTCAACGACAGGCGTAGAAGTGGAAAACAGAGTTCGAGCGGGAATGCTTTTTGACGTTCTTTTCCTTCATGGGAATGTTCATCAATTCATGTTTTGGCTTTGCTATGATGTTTAAACCTATTTTAAAACCGACGACGATTTTTTAAAAAAATCTAACAACCTTCTTTTATAATTTAATCAACATTAGAAAATATTTTACAAATTTTTGATTTACATTTTAACTGTAGAAAAAATGTAGACTAAATATTTATAAAAAAATTCACAATTTTTGAACTTCTTTAAATTCTTTCTTCTTTAATGTCTTGGTTTTCGGATGACGCCTCATCAACTAAGCTAAGAGAAATGTTAATTGTTATAATCTTTTGACGGTGTGTGAGCTCAGCTTTTGAAACAAAAACGTATTTCTCCTCATGAGCTAATAATTCCAATAATTATACGCATGCAAGCTCTTGACAGATACGTTGCTGACCTGCTTGCATATAATACTCCTAAGAATATGAAGCGACTTCTTCAGTGTGATAAACTTGAAAAAACACAGAGAGTGCTTGTATTATGTAAGGCATAATTAAACGTTTTGCTGTTCACTAATTTACCTATTTTTTACAGGTTGAGCCGAAAGGAAACGCCAGATGTAGTTTGCTACAGTTTAGGTATTTGCCACGTTGATAGTGGAATGGGATACTGTCACCTTTTCCCTGAACCAGAGGTAAGTGCAATTGTTAACATTAAGATTAAGCAATTGTTAACATCCGAAAAATATTACAAACAAATAAAGACTGTAACAGACAATAAATGTCGCACTAAAGATACATGAGGTTTATTGCATGAAATATGGAAGTTGTATGATCACTTAAACCCCCCCCTCAAAACCTTACCCCCCAAAAAAAAAACACGTTCTGGATTTTATGTGGACTAATGGAGTACCTAACCTTAGTAACCTATACACACATCTTTAGTTTACGATGTGTACAAGAAACCTGAAAGAGGGAAGCCCATTTTTGAATGAAATTTATAAAAGGAAATAGAAGCTATTTTTAATTCTCCTTTAAATAAGTTTTCTTTACAGTAAAAGCTATCAGGTGTCCAAGGAATTAGATAAAAATTAATTTATTTAATTATTTTTACTTTTTTAAATCATTAAAAATGGCTGGAAAGGTGATATGCAATCTAAAAAGGCTTCCAATTTCTAATGCATAAAATGTTTCTCTTGGCCTAGCTTTTTATCTAGTCAAACACATTTGACAATATATGCACACAAAAAAATCAGAATTATTTTGCAATGTTTAGGATAGTTTCACTTTAAAACAGTTACTATAAATTAAAATATAAAATTACAGTTAAATGTTAAACAAAGTTCTTACCGTGAAACTTGAATTCAATCACCAACACATTCAAAGCAAGACCAGTATCTCCCTACTGTTTCTATTTCTAAAGCAATCATTTAGTTATTTTCGCTTCGAGTCCAATTTGGCGGGAAAATGACTTGATTATGTATGCTAAGCCAGATATATTATCCGAAGGTCATTGATTCATCGAAATGTTATACAAATCCGAAAGATTTATCATTTATGATGTCTGCTGTAAATGCTATAGCAGGAATGTTTATAGGAAATAATTGTCAGCACATTGCTTTCTTCGACGCCGGGCCTCTTAAAATAGAATATTCTCATTTTTAAGATTGTTAAAGATTTTCGTTTCGATTCCGATTTTATTATGTGATTTTTTAAAAATTAGAAAAATTCCAAACAAGTTTTTGTTAGAATTTTATATTTTAGTTTTATAAGTTAGTTTTTTATGTTGTTAATAATAAACAAGAAGTTCTGTAAGCACTAAAACATAGAGGTGGACGGACAAAAGACGGTATACCAACGGATGGACAAAATGCAAAAAATATCGGCAAAAAATATCGCTATCCTTGAAACAAAAACAAAATGAATGTTTTTTTAATCGGATAGTTAACTTTTGCTATCTAGTAAGATTTTTTTAAAAAAATCCTTATAATGATGATTTTTAAATTTAAGCGTTTGTTGCATTAAACTTTTCTCATAACAGCTGGGGGCCAGCACGTTTTCATAAACCAGCATCTCAATAAGACTTATAATTCAATTGATAACTGCACACATTTCAATGTTGTTTGATTATTAAATGCTTGATGCCTTATTACATTAAAACTATGGTTCTATGTATTGAATAAAAAATAAAGTGAGTTTAATTTTGAAAAAAAAATGCAATTCTGCAACCATTTTGCGGGCTAAAGGACGATATCTAATGTCAGCATGGTCCGATTTTGTTTAGAAGAAGGGAAGAAGGGAAATCTTCAACAAGTAAGGGGGCGTCCATAAATTACGTGACTTGTTTAAGGGGGGCGGGGTTCTAGCAGAATATCACCAAATCAGGGGGGGGGGGGGTCGTCAAATATCGCGTTATTTTTCCCCGTAAAAAATCAAAGTAAAATTGTAATAAAATGGAGCAAAATTCCAGCAAAAGAAATTTCTGGATTTAAAATTGGCACAAAATCTTACATGATAATATTTATCGCGGCTCTCCGAACTGTACTAAAAAGTTTTAGGTGAAAAGAACGACCCGTTCTTTTATATAGATTCTATTGGCGTTCCCTTCTTTCTTCTCTTTTTATTAGTTTCTAGTCAGATCAAAGGACACGTGTTCAAATTTGTTTCACACTTCACAAAGAAAAAGAAGACAAAATATGCATCGTTTCCAATGTACTTTCTCACCATCATCCGACGATGCAGCTGCTGTTTTGACTATCCAAGCTTGGGGTTGGCACGATCTATTATTTGTTTTGAAGATTCCTGAGTATCAAACGTCCTAATATAAAGTTTCGGTTGCAGAAAAAAGGCGTAACCCGGGTCTGGTGTCTTCTTTTTTGATGACTCCATTCCCCAGAATTCTGTTTTGGTGTGTGTGGGGGGGGGGGGGGGCAATTACTTAAAAAGAATAAGGGTTTGTTAAGTTTTTTTTAGCCAAAATAAGGCCTGTTGATTATTAAATTTTAGTTGAAGAAATCACCCCCCTTAAAAATTCAAGCGAACGAACAGTTCTGCTGTCGTTGAAACCCCCTGTATAGGAACCTTTGTGAACATTAGAGAAAAGGGGTAAAATAAAATAAGGTGCCGCCATCTGCTGTTGATAAATCAAAACACAAGCTACCCCTTAAAAAATCACTCTAGAATTTACAAAAATGTGATTTCTTTCTGTTCAAGTTGTATATAATTATCTAACTAATTAGTTTTATATCCTGAAAATTTTAGTTTAATTTTTTAATTGAAAAATATAAAAAAATTCTATTTTAAGGGAAATGTATCCTAGTCCGTGAATATTTGCGAAACCATTGCAGATAATTAATAGTTTGGTTTTTGTTTTCCAAATTTACTGTCTTTAGAAAATATTATAAAACTGCAACTATTTGTTAAAAACTTTTGAACAATCAGTACAAATTGTAAATATACTGTAAATAATTGACTATTTTTGTAAATTTAGGAAGGAATGGAAGAAGCAGTTAGTGTATCTCGAGATGGCGCAACAGTCCTGCCATTTTTTCATTGGGTACGTAATTTATATTCTTTGGCGAAAATGTAACTTTTTTATCATTAAAATAATTTGATATTCTAATGAATTAGTTTTTTCTCTTTGTAGTCTCTGGTGGAACGTTTAAGTTCAGCATGCGAGTTACCAGGTGTTAGCATGGTGTGCAGGACAATTCAAAGGTAAAAACTAAAATCGTAATGTCAAGCTTTTGACAATATGCAATGTTTTTCAGTAAATTAACCTTGCAAAACGCACACGAGATATTTTACATCCCAATGTTTCTTTTAGAACTAATGTCCTTATGTACCTGATTTTTTTTCAAAGTGTGTCAAACCTTTAATTTGATTAGAACTTCACTCGATCAGTCCTACATTTTTCCATGGCAGTGATATCCCTAAACAGTAATCATTATTAAAATCTGTCGTCTATAGCATGAGCGTGCTCCCGGGTTAAGACATAATATTGCGACTGTATATTGGATTTAAAGTTTACTGAAGTTGTATTCATTGTGAAAAGTATTACCTTAACTTAGTTTTTATTCAAGTAACTCTACATTAATTTATGCATAATATTTCAGTGTTTTAGGTAGAATGAAACCTTTCATTGACCTAGACAAAGATCAGTACAGTATTATAGAGGTAAGAAGGGCAAATTTAAAAAATGCTAACTTGTCTAGGATTAAAACTATTTAGGCTTCGAAAACCATTAAGTAATAAACTATAGTTTAATTTATAAAAGTATTTATTCAATATATTCATTTTAGGATGTTGCAATTATCTTTAGTTATATAGGAACTTGTATCATTACATGTTTATTATCATTGATAAATTTGCTTTAAATGTGTGTATTTTGCATATAAATCTCATTCAACGATTCTTACAATACAACATATTAAAATAATATACAATTGGCTACCTTTTAAATTCTTTAAATTGCAATATCGCATTGAAATTATAGTGTAAGATGAAGGGTTATAATTGGAATTAATGTTTTTAAATAAATAATAGTTAATTATTTTAAAAGAAAACTTTAATATTTAAAAAATAATAACTTCATTTGCTTTTAAGGTTATGTAGTTTTTTTATTTTATTAAAATTTACAACTGTATAGCTAATAGCTTCTGTTTCTATATAACTTAGCAAAGCTAATTATTATTTCATTTTTTTAAAGACCTTTAGAGGAGATGCATGGAGGGGTCGAGACTGTGACGACGTGAACGACATGATCTATCCGGGCAGAACGTAAGCATTGAAAGTGAACTTAATATTTTAACTCCACCAATTTTGTAAATGTTAAGTGTAAAACGTTGTAACCAGTGACAACTATTATTAAAGTGAATTAAAATTTGAACACAACTAATTTTATAACCTTATAACGGTGTTCAAAGGGAATTTAAAATTGTGATACAACCAATCTGGTAAAGGTACATTTTGCAAAGCATTTAAAGTTCAATGCAATTGATGTGGTAATTTACTGGGAAATATTTTGTAAGTAGACTGGAGAAATCACATCAGATTCACTAATTTGATTTATGAAAAACTTCGGATTTTATCTAAACACAAATGTGATTTAAAAGTAAATTTCTTAAAACGTCTGAAGATTTTATTATCTATGTTTTTCTCTTTTTTTTCTTAAATAGAAATAGTTAGACTATTGATCAAACTATTCATGTTTTGAAATAACGTTATTTAATTAACATTTTCCTATCTAATGGATCACTAAAAATTAATAATCTTTCCTATTATTATATTGTAGACCGATGGATAATGATATTCTAATGGATTCTAACTGCAATGGAATATTCGTAAGTTATTTTTGCTGATTAACTAAAGGTGTGTAACACCACAAGACTTTCAAATGCCACTCGATAATAGTTGTTTAATATACGACCGCATTACAAAACTTTAATTACCTCATATTTCATATTAGGTAATTAAAAGTAAATTAATAAAAACATAACTAACATAAATAAAGAAATGTAATCACACACATTCTAATTTTAGGGAGTAAACGAGACTTCTGGAAAACCATTTGAAGAAGAGTTATGTGGAGGCACGGATTCACAAGGTCTCATTTACATTGGGGACTCCATTGGAGCACATTTCCACATACCGCCAGAATGGGTTACAGCAAGAAAACTATCAATGGTAAATGGCATTGGTTTGAACGAATATAACTCTTTTCAATGATGTTTATGCCCATTCCTTTAAAAAAACTTTTTTGAAAGTTTTAAACTAATTGTAGATCACTTATAGGTACGCTTAAAAGCTACCTTTAAAAAATAAATGCACTTTAAACTGGTGAAAATACACATACCCTTTATCAATAATGTGTTAATACATTCATAAAAAAATAATGTTTATATGTTTTAAACTTCTTGCATATTGTTTCTAGATGCGCTTAGTAGCTACCTACGTTTTAGAAATATACTTTAAACTGATGAAAATCGCGTAGTACATGTTCAAAAAAAAAATACTAAATCCGAAACAATAAGTGCGTAAGAGTGTACTTAATTTTAATATTCTTCTCAGTAATTATCACTTAGAATCGCAATTTTTATTGTATAGTTTGTTTTGTATCAACATCATTTCTAATTTTATTATGTTCCCTACAGGATATACTGAAAAACTTTAGCTTTGTTGTTGGAAATGAACTAGACTGGCCTCAGAACTCTTTCCCAACAGGTAAAGAAATGTTTTCAAGGGACTTCAAAATAATAGCATGCATTACAAAATTGCTGCAATCATTATATTTTACTATCACTCTTTTTTACTGCATTCATTGGTTTGTAGCTTCACCATTATATTATGCATTCCAAATTTCATTTATCAATTATACTGTATTCTTTTGTTCATTATTTAATTCATTGTTATCAACGCATTACTGCTTTCATTATTTTATCCCTGCATTCAATATAATTACTATATTTATAATCATTATAGCATTCATCATCGAAGTCCGACTCCTCTATTCAATTTTTAATTATCTATTTCATTATTGCAATATTCTATTGTTTTATGAATGCTTTATTTACAATTCCATTGTATTATTACGACATTATTAATTGCTATTACTGCATTATTAATCATTATTATTTGCATTTATTATTGATACGGCATTATTTATCATTATTAATTATGCATTTATTATTTTATTACTGCATTATTTATCATTATTAATTGTGCATTTATTATTTTATTACTGCATTATTTATCATGCATGATTTTACTGCATTTATTATTTTATTACGGCATTATTTATCATGCATGATTTTACTGCATTTATTATCCTTACCTTATTACTACAGTCATTATATCATTGTATTCGTTAATTACTTACTTTCATTTACTTTGTGTGTGCTTAGGATACCAGAATGCGTCTTGGCCCATCTTGACTGGAACTACGGATTCTGTCTATTTGCGAATGCGGCAAAGAAATCTTTGCAATCACCGTGATTTCCAAAACATTTGTTTCAATGGTAAGACAGATTGCTTTCTTTTACGTTTATCGAGTACTAAGTCATTTGGACCAAACTTCTTATTTAAAAAGATGGTAAAATAATATACACTGGCAAGAATGATGTGAAATTCCAAAGAAAGACTCGCGGAAGGGATTTTGTGCAATGGAATTTAAACAAAATGGAATGTAATTTCTTAGAAAAGGGAATAGAAATGGAAATTAGTTTAGCAAAGGAAAATTATGAGATAAATACATACGGTGATGTATCACACTGTATGTGAAATTTTTGACATTACTGGTATATAGCTACTTCACATATGGAGCTATTAACATTGAAGGATATTTACCTTTAATCTATTGCTTCCTTATTGTATTATTTTTATTTTAAAAAATCTCTTTTTCTTAAAAATTTCACATTGTGATCATTTATTCTTAGTTTAGAACACTTTGGAATCCATAAGCTCTATTCATATATCTCGTTACATTATAATTGAAAATAAAGCATAAGATATTGAAAACCTAAAACTTGTATTACTTTAAAAATCACAAGAATGATGCATTTTTTCAAATATACTTTTACTACAATCCTATTGATTTTTTGATAATTTTTTTTTAATTTTATGCAATTGAACCAACTTACACATGTTTAGCGGTAGAAAATCAAACGCTCCCATCATCGTTTTATATAGACACCTTAAAATTGTATGAATTTAGAGAATCAATTGCAAAAATATAAATACTTTAAGCTTAAATGTGCAACAGATTTTAAAATGTTTAAATTATACCGTTACGAATATTATTTTATAGGAGCTGCGTCAGGCACGATGCTTTCTTATTTGAAAAGGTATGTTAGTTCAAAACATTCTCTTAGCTAAAGTAAAGGCTTAGAAATAGTATTATAATTTGTTTTAATCGTTATTTAAAAGTTTTTGTATCAATTTGTAATGAATCCTTTCATTTAATTTTTATTATGTTATTACTTCCAGCATAGCCCGAAATCCCCAGGTCGATAAACCAGCTGTTGTTTTTTATGGAATGATGGGAAACGATGTTTGCGAAAGGTAAGAAAGTATTAAGCGTCTCTACTACAAGTAAAACTGAATCCTTTCATGAAATTTTTTCAATAAATATAATTTGCAGTATGATAGAACCGCTAAATGCATAAAAGATTTCAATAATATGTCCATACATGCTCCTTCTCCAGTAAAATATAGTGATGGTAGAGACGTGGTGGAAAATTCTCCTATGTACTTAACTCTTTTAGCAATTCAATTATAGTATCAAAACTCAGTTATAAAGTGACTCAAATTAAAAATATATACTATTGTGGATGTAGTTTATTTTTCAGTAAAGGAAAAAAATCGTGGATTAAATATATTTTTTTTAGGTGGATGAGCTCACTAGAAGACTTGACTACACCCGAAGAATTTAGATCAAATGTCTTAGCTACTTTAGACAAACTAGTAAGTCCAGACCGGATGTTTACTTCTCAGCTCAGTTCGAAATTTACTCTATGTTCAGGAATTACATTATATTTTGTTGACTTCCAACAGTACCTCAATAACTTCTTTAACGAATGACTCAAGTTACTTATAAAAATAATTTTTTAGGTTAAAAGTTTTATCTAATGCTAACAGATAGCAGAGCCAACTTTTGTCTATATTATCAATGATCATCGTTATCCTTTAAGTCGCCTACAGGTGGCAGCACCACCATACAATTCTTCCTATACACATTTTTGAAGGGATTGGAAAGTTACTTTTAAAAAGATACCGTTACAGTTACTTTATACGAAAAGTAACTAATCACAGTTATTTTTAGAAATTTCAAGTTATAAGAAAATTGTAAATTTAACCATTTTACAGTTTTTCCAAGAGAACCAAGAATAAAGAAATAGCTACCATTGGTAAAAAAAAAAAAGTTAATGAAAAGTCAACGTTGTTAAAAATTAAATTTAAGCCGAACGTTGAACTGTGCCGAGAAAATCTGTGAATAGCTTCATGAGAAGTAACGGAAAAGTAACAAAATTTCTCGTTACTTCATTACCGCTAAAAGTAACTAAGTTACAATTACAGTTACCTCCTGAAAAATTTAACGGCGTTACCTAAAAAAAAGTAACTGTTACAAGTAACACGTTACTCCAATCCCTTCATTCTTGTAAAAGAGTATATGGAAAACTTTCTGTGGACTTAACTCCTTTTCACATATAACTGTTCAATTAACAATATATTTCCATTCTGCAGGAGAGCATCCTCCCCACAGGGAGCCACGTCCTCCTGATCGGGCTGGTGAACGGCAGCTTCATCTTCGACACAATGTCCGCCCGCTTGCACCCCATAGGGCAATTGCACGGGGACGTGAGGTACGGGGACCTGTACGAGTGGTTCAACTGCATGCGCATCGGGCCCTGCTTCGGGTGGATGAACAAGAATGAGACCATCAGGCGGGCCACCACACAGGCGAGTGGCTATTATTATTTGCTGGATATTGTTGGCCTAGAATAATGTGGCCATATTTTGGGAAGTTTGTGTTGAAATAATGTCGCACGAAAGGGCTCACGAGGACTATTAGCTACCAGACTATTTTAATAAAACAAGTGACGAGGCCGACACCTGAGCTTGTGCCTTACGCAACCTTATACTGCCGTAGACAGGTAAAAAGCAGAAATTGAGCAATTGAGTGCTTGGAACAATATTTCAAGTCATCAGAGTTTGCTCTGTCCACAGCAGTTTAGCGACTTTTATTATCTGCAAAAAGTTTATTGCACAACCTTGCAGCAGTTATATAGCAGATGGACAAAAAATAATCGTAGATGTAAAAAAATATCATGCCTTCACAAATTCTATAGATTTTTAAATGTTTAACTCACAAGTAATGTTGGGAAAACCTAAGCATAAACCATAAGTCATTATAATTACAAATATCATGAAAATATATATCAGAGGGCTCAAAGATACCTTAGTTAAACATAATAAAAATTAAAGATTAATTTTAATTTTTAGCGTGCCATAGAATTGAGTGCAGTTTTAGAAAATATTGCTGCAACGAAAACTTACAATTCCTTCTCTGTCAACTACTTGAGCAATCCTTTAGCCCAGGGTAAGTTTTGTACTATTAATAAAATAACTTATAACAATATATTATTTGGTTTACTACACTATTTTAATTTAGTTACACAAATGGCATAATTTATATTCTTTTATACCTTGTCTATTTACTATGCGAGTCTCGAAAAGACTTTCTTCCCCTATCCCTTCGCTTGGTTTTCTAGGAAACGGGGGGAGCATCCCTTTTCTAAACCTAACGCGTTTGAGGTTAACAATCCGAACAGTTCAAACCCAAGTAGGGTAGGGAAAAAACATGCTCACGCCGTTTCGGAGAAAACCACATGCGGGGATGGGGGAGGAAAATACTTTCGAGGCTCGCATTCCGGATAGACAAGGTATAGTTACAGTTGTGAATTAAACTAACACATTTAACTCATATTAACCAAACGGAAGTATAAATTAAGTGCTTTGTCTTTCAGTTATTAGAAATTGGGAAAAAGAGGGGTACGAGCTGTGGAGACTGCTAGAACCGGTCGACAGCTTACATCCAGTTCAGGTACCCAACATTTGGTTTAACTAGTATAGGAAACAAATAATTTTTTTTATAAAAATATCACATTTCAATAAAATATGCGTGTTTGGAAGAATTTTCAAAATCCAATATGTTAAAAAGCATTTGAATGTAAAGTTTTGTTTATAGGGGAACACTAACATATATTATAATACACGTAAAAAAGTTCCTATCTTTATTTATTGCTAAATAATACACATATTGTAAATTTAAAACTGATTTTGTTTATTTGAACAGGCGGTTCTGCCACTGATAACTCAGGCAATGTGGAGTGAAATTGCCACAAAATACCCGGAAGTTTTAGGAGCAGTGAATCCTAACAACCAAAAAATACAGCAGCTTTTTGGAGACCAAGGCGGACACTAGAAACTAAATTCAAACTTTTTCATTTGTAATATAGCATGAAATACTTTCAAAAGAAATACATCATTTCCATGTACATAGATTTTCCATACGGAAAATGAACTCAAGAGAATGGGTATATTCAAGTCATTATTTAATATTTATAACCATTAGATTTGACAGCTTTTTCATTTATCAATAACTACTGAGTGTATGTATGCTGATGATTAAAAATGCGTTAAGAATGTATCGAATAAAACCATATGTTTTGATAGCTGTAGTAGTTCTTGTTATTACAAATTATACAATGATTATTTTATGTATCGTCAATTAAAAGATAACCAAGTTGTTAGATCTCTGACAATTTCTGTGGAATTTTATTAACAAAAAAATAAGGGGATATTTGCATTTAAAGATGACAAACACAAATTTTAGCAAAATTTAACAATTAATTTCCTTGAAAAAATTAATTATTTAAGATGCACATTTAAACAACTGCAAGCATAGAAAGTACAAAATATTTTTTGCCCAATTAATTTATTTATAAACAACCTAAATATATAATTGAATAGTGTCGCTAAAAAGAATTACAAGTAATTTGTAGCATAAAAGTTACTTAAAACAATACAAATTAGATTATTCTGTCGGACAAACATATGAACCAAAACTTTGAGAAGAGAATTAAAACTTTAATCATCAAGTGAAGAATTGTTTATAAAAACTTTCCAAATAATTTCATAAAACTCTTTTCAAGGTGAACACCAAAATATAAAAGAACAAATTATAAACACCAAATAGAGTTGAATATTTTTAATACACTATTACACAAATGCACATTGTTGTATTTGCCATAAAAAGATGGACAATTGAAATGTAGAACAAATTTTTCATAATTTAAGTAAAGCGGAATTATACAATTAGTTACAACGTCTTAAATAATTGAACAGCGCGCAAGGCTTGAAGCCACAGTAGAAAGTTCACTAAAGTCATTAATTCGCTAAAGAGAAGAGCTGTGGTGGCAACCCCCTCTAAGGGCCAACACTAAATGAAGAACAGAGCCGCCTGTCACTTTGTAATCTGCTGCGGTCTTGTCATCGCTCCTATAAGAGTGCGGAAAAGTTTATAAAGGTTTCCAAATAACATCCTTTAAAAGACAGGGTTTATTTTAATAAAATTTAAGTATCTGATTAAAAAAAAAGATATATTCCTGGTTCAGTATTACAAAAAAGAAATGAAATAGCTTATTATTTAATGAATCATCATCAATAAGGGCTTTTGGAGCCCCAGATTGTGCTTAATGTTTATTGTCAGTGTTTGATGGACCCTATTTCGCATTATCTTTTTCAGGCCGCAGCTTTGCTACAGATTTTAATGTTTTATTGAATTCCTGATGCTCTTGAAATAGTCATAAGTGAAAATCCCGAATTTATTGCTATCTCAGAGATGCTCGGGGGTAGAATTCAAATGCTTGGGTGACAACACATTTAAACTCACTAAAATTTCAACAACTTGCCCTTCTAATCGCCAATCAAATCAGACAATTGCTGTCTTATACCAATTTGGCCAACCAGTCCCACACTTTGATTGGTTTCATATCCTTTCATTTGTATATGTAATTGCATATTCCAGTTATTTTGGCTCTTCAGTGTACCTTGTGCTTCCAATAATGTCAACAGAAGAATGAAATTGAATTAAGTAGTTCTTAAGGACTGTGCGAACCTTGGAAACTATCAATACAATTTTTTTTACAAATCATTAAAATATAAATGACAATAAAAAAACCATAGCTAACTATGCAAAAACATAGAATCAGTACAACAGAAAGAATTTAAGTTCATTCGGAGATTGTAGGCCATATAGATTTAAACTTGAACAAGAAACCATAAATTTGGCTGCATTAGCTGTTTCATGGATCTAACTGATCTTGTAGCTAATGGGTTAGTACAAATGACCATCACTTACATTTGTTTCCCACTGAAGATCAGCCTCTGCTGTACAGGGGGAATGCCCTCCTTTTCTTCAACTCTTTCCTTGATTCTTTCAACCTGAAAGAGGTTTAACTTTACAATTGATTCTTAATCTGAGGTAAACTGTTCTAAATTGATTTTAAAGGGAAATGTGGCTTTACTTTTCTACTTTGATATCTAGAAGAAAATTTATAATGATTTAAAGTTATCAATTAAGGGGGTATGGAATTGATTTATAAAATTTTGAACTTGTGTAGGGCATGAAAATTAAAGTTGAAACACTAAGAGGTATACATACAAAATGTAATTCACCAGACCTGCCAACTCTTCGGATTTAACCCAACAATAGTTATGCGAGACAACTGTATTCTTAAACATTTTCCTGACCCAGCAAAAGTCTAGTAAAAGTTTCTAAGTTAATAGTTAACATTTCCCCCAGAAAATTTTAAAAAATCTGGTATGCTGGGTGAAATCCGCAGAGTTGACTGGTCTGAATTACTATATTACCTTGTCTGTAGGTTCTATATCAATTTCAATCTGAAAAAAAGCAAACAGAAAAATTAAGTACATAAAATGAACAACACAAAAAATGACTGAAGAGCTTATCTTCACAAATTTACTTTTTTCACTTGCCTATAATTTCATAAATGCAGAAATCTTTTAATCTATGCTAGAACCGAGTTCAACTCTACTTCTTAGAAGCTTAATTAAACATCCTTACTGAACCAATGAACTTAATTACACATTGTCCAAGAGGATGTTGCTTTAATTGTAAGCTATTAATTAACTTTTATGAGATGAGTAAATATAACAACTCAACGAGTGTATAACCTAACTTAGTATTGAAAATTTAAGATTAAGTTTGAAATACAGACCTGCCAACCTCTTTGATTTTACCCGGAAATACAGGACCTTTACCTGTTTTGTTGCAATAACGGGTGACATATAAAGTTTTATATTTTCCTCATTGAAAATCCCGCAATCTGTAATTTTGCCAAAAATATCTGGATACTGTTTAAATATTAGATATTGTTATTGCTGGGTTAAATCCAGAGTTGCCAGGAATGTAATTAACGCACTACAGTAGAAATAATAACAATGTTTTGTTTGAATGAAAATATCACAAATAATTCTTAAGCCTATCAGGAATAAGTCAACATTTCAAAAAGAAAGTCATTGTAACTTACCTCCTTTCCAGTCAATGTCTAAATATGCCAAACATGAAAAGAAAAAGAAACTTTTAGTTTAAAATCTTATTAGTGAAAAGTTATGCGATTACAGTCAATATGGTATCACAGATTCAATTTATGTAGCTTAGCAGAAAAAGCATACAGAATCTGTAAACATTCCAGTCTAACTAATTTAGGACATAAAAAGTATAGCAACCCTAAAGTAATTTTTTTCAGGAGTACCCGGGAATGGACCAGCTCCCATATTAGAGATGATCAGTTACATATTTAGGGATTCTTGTTGACAATCTGCGACAGCCAACATTTAAATGTATTAAACCTTGCATCATTGTGTTGACTTTTTTTGGGGGCTTGGTATACATAAAAAGTTCTAAAGAATCCACTACACCTGGAAATCTTTATTTTACTAAGCTTTAATCTCTCCCTCTACAAGCTTTTTTTTAATAACTGAGTGCAATAAGAAAAAAAGGTGGCGACAGAATCTTAAAATTAAATGAAAATCTCAAAAAATTTCCTGGTTATGTCATCAACCTAGGAAAGTAAAAAAGTTACTGTCTGACTATTTCACTATGGAACCAGGTGTACGTAAAAACCTTAGCTAACACCCTTGGCGACAAACCAGAAAAAGTGCCAAGCTAGAACGAGATGGCGCCAAACGATAAAGGTAGCAAGTGCATATAGTGGGACAAGGTGGAAACATAATGAAAATATATAGGGTTACCAGGATTGTGCAATTATCAGCAACCAAAATAATTCGTGCCAAGGGTGTGGGCTCTAATAGGATCCAACAATTATTATTATAGTCAAGTAGTGAAAACGTTCGGAAATGGCATAGCGATCTTTTACGGCTTTTTGGCATTACTGCAATACATAATATTAATAGCAATCGTTGTGTACAAAGTCGCCAACGACATACACAGAGTGGAGTTGCTGAAGCCAAACTGTGTACACTAGAGCTGTTCCAAACTGAAACTTAGCTGATAGAAAAAAAACCCATTTAGATTTCTTGGTTTGTTGCGTTGGAAACTTCAATAATAATAGAAGCAAACAATTAGTGCCTTTGCCTTGTCTTGAGATGTTTATATTCGTAAAACGAATAAATTGGATTAGACCTGTACCATATACAAGAACTAAAGTAGAAGATAATTAAGTTAAAGAACTTAATGAAGTTTTCTGTAAATTACTTTTAAGGTACAGTTTTAAACTTAATATTTCCGATACAATTAGAAGAAATTGCTACGAAGAAAGTTTAATAAAAGTGTGTTACTACAAGGAGGAACATACAGGTTTTAGTTTATTTGAAACTGTAATGGATAGAGAGAGAAGTATATAATAACTGTTACCTTAACTTTGATAAGCATGTTTGAAATATTTGTAATAAAAAAATTTATTTAGAAATAAATGAATATATATCAAGGATCTCCCGGCTAAAAACTACAGATATGAAAAACAAAAGGTTGTTGTTGCCATACAAAATCCAAACTTTCATTAAATAATAAAGATGTTCTAGTTATGGCCCAGACAAATCTTCTGATTCAGATAAATTATTTTTTAGTTTTTTCTTCTTTTGGACGGGTGGGCGATAACGATGTGAATTTTTAAAAAATATTTTTGATTTGTTGGCTCCTTTTTATCCAGCAATTTCATCGATCTATTAATGTTACTGGACAAAACTTTAAGAAATGCGACCACTGCCAGATCTTTAATAGCGATTTTTTTAAAAAAATTATTTCTATTCTTTTTTTTGTTTGGAGGAAGGTTTGGTGAACGATGTTAACAATATGATATTTAAGTATAGTATTTTTAGGATTAAAAAAGTATTTGTTACTAGTTTTGTACTTTCCTTCGAAAATGCATTTATATTATTAGTATTTTTTCATATTGTTATTGACTGTGTAACAAAATCCAACTTTCATTCAATAATAAAGATGTTTAGTTATAGCCCAGACAAATTTGATTCAAAATTTTAATTTTAGTTATATTTCTTTGGACGTGAAGTCGATAACGATGTGAAAATGTAAATATTTTCCCTGTGTAGAAAATATAGTGTCCGACTTGTTATATTGTTATGATTGAATAACTCAAATTATTATTTAGCACTAATTAATGTACTAAATACATATTGAGTATTAAGTTTTCGAGGAGCTTATTATGTTTAGCCAACACATCAATAAGTTCGGAGGCTTTTGAATTTCAATATTAAGTAGCGTTTTTGTGCGACTTTTACCACATTACAGTGTTTAATCTCCTGTTGACTAAAGTTAAAAAGACGAGCAAACAAGCCAAACATGAAAAGGAACTTAACAAAAAAATTTATAATATTTTATGGTTGAAGAGGGAACGAAATGTATTACTATGAATTTAGATATATAATCTTGTTAGAAAAGTTATTTTAAAAAATTAAAGTTGTTTTTTTTTATTGGCAACAATTTTTATATTCGATTAAAACACAGAATTTAAACATTTAGTCTTTTTTTTACATACTTATTAACAATTTCGCGAAAACTAAATTAAAAAAAATTAAAAAATGTTATCAAATTTATAAACTTATCGTCTGACTTCTTATAAACCCACAGTTTTCTAAAGGATCCTCAAGGGGGAGATTGATTACCTCGATTTTATATGGCCTACTATTAGCTATTAACTTTTATGTAATTTAAGATATGAGTGCTAGGTAAGAAACAGAGATGGTAAATTCAGCGCCACCTAGTTGTTGATGGCGTATTGAGGTTGCGTGTCTGGGTAAGACCGCTCAAAACTTTCAAATAAATGAAGAGTACATGGGAAGAACCGCTTGAATTATTAAGAGTCGGACCCGTAATTACTTCTGTAGGCGGACATTGGCGGCAGGAAACTGGTTTACTCTCTTCCTTTTTCGCTTGGTCCAAGCGTCGGAATCGTGCATCGCGTGAATCTTGCCAATCTCGGTAGGTAGAAAAGTCGTGGTTTAGGACTTTTCAATTAATTTGCGAATCTTAAAATTCCTCTTAATTGTTTTAGAAAAATTCGTGATTTTCAATCAATCGTACTTTATTTTTAAAGCTTAACATGATGATAAACAGTCTTTTGAATAACACGCGGAACTGAATTTCAGGGTTGCAGTGAGAGAAGATGCACAAGAAAGTGAGAAACTGGTTTCCTTACACCAGTTTAGGCGATTACTCGCTATTATCGCCAAAGATGCCTGACGAAGAAAGTTTTCTACAAAATTAAGCGGTTTTTCCCCTGTACTCTTCAAATAGCTTTAAACACGTACCGTTTATAACCTTTTTACTTTTAAAAAACAATTTCAGGGCAAGCGAAATCTTAAGAGTTATTTTTAATAGATTAATTTGTTTTAGCTACGACATATTGTAGTGGTCAGCGCCTCTGATAATTAATGTTAGAACGTAAAATAATATATTCGACAGTTTGTTTCTGCGCGCTCACCAGCATTGGGTCCAGAAGTAGATATGTGTTGACATACCATATCACTACTTCCAGGAAAATGTAATTCGAAACACCATTTTAACACGCACCATTTTTGTAAAACACCATTTACGTACTACATTACATATTATAATATAAAATTATGACAATCGGGACCAGACCACAAAACAAATAAGTCCAAATTATCAATCGAAAACACTTAAAAAACAACAACATAAACAAATGGTCTATTTAAAATACTTCGATTAATTATGTTCAAGATTTTTGTTTAAAATGCATTTCAAATATAACACACAGTTTTCGAACCAAAAGTATTTTATGTTTACATAGCAAACGCAAAAATAATAGATGCAAAATGGATTGCACAGCTACACGATTTTTTTACAACTCTCCAATCTTCGCCGGTTCTCCACAACATGCACTGGGAGTGGTGTCTGCCCTATTCGACCCATCAAACTTTGGGTCAATTCGTTAACAACTTCAAAACTGCAGCGTCGCGGCCATGGTTGCTTGCTGAAAACACTGCATTATATTGATTTGTCCAAAAAGAGGTATGCTACATGAATTTACTTTGTTCTTGCGTTACTACTTGAAATTGGTTGTAGCAAGGCTGCCTCCAGCTTTATGAAGTAAAGCAACCACAAATTAGTTAAAATTTCGTTTTCTTCGATTAAAGCTTATTGATCTGTCTGTTAGTTTGAGAAGAATAAATAACATAGTTTTATGACTTGCTTCTTCTATTACAATTTAACGATCTAAAATAGAAATCCGCAGCATTGTGCTTGCTTTAGTCGTCGACTAAAAGTTTAGTTTGTTTTTAATGTTTTATTGATGAGTTTGTTTTGAGTGTGTTCCATGTGCTTCGTACATTATATATAAAATTAAAAAAATTTTGCTTCTTTTTAAGATCTTTGCAATTAAATGATGTGGGAATTTTTTTATTCATATAGCTATAACTATTTTGTTGAACAGTATTTGGATCTCAAATAGTAAGATCTGATAAGTCCTAATCTGAAAAAAAAAATCCTATAAACCATCACCCATACCCTGGAAAGTCCACCCCCCGAGTAAAGTATAAAAAAATATATATAAATTATACAATATAAATTATCATTTAGTTCAACTTACGTTTTTATACGCAAAAAAAATCGATTTTAAGCACTCAATTTGTTTTACCAGTTTATTTGCAAATGCTGCAACCAGCCTATGCGTTCTCTCAAAGGGGCCTCTCTATTACTTATTGTGGCTTTAAAAGGGGACCTATACTTATAATACTTGGGGCCTGCCCCACTGCGAATTTGGGGCCTCCTGCAAATTATTCAAAAATCAACGCATTCAATTTCTATAATTATATTAAAGTGCTCAAAGAAATGCAATATTTCAACGATCTTGAACAGAAGTAAAATTTGTTTAAACAAATATTTGTTTTCACAATTAATTCTAAGTTTCTTTCATTTCTAAAGACGATAAAATCTTCTATCTTAATGTTGAGAAGCTAAATTTTATCTGGAAATTTTTCTTGATTTTGAACAAAATTCGGAGCCCATTTCATATACAATATATAAGGGCCCTCCAGGGCCCGATCACCAAATAGGCAATTGAAGACAGGGCTTCCTCTCTAAAATTTGAAGGGGCCCCTCAAATCAACCCTTAAATAAATCTGTGCTATCACCTATTGCTTTAACATATTGGATTAAAAATATAACAATGGTTATAGCAATTCGATACAACAACAATTACGTAGTCTTGGTTAATGTATGGTAAATTTAACCATTAATTTGACACAAGTTGGTTGCCCAATATAAGCTTATTGGCCCATTAGTTGCCCATGTATTAGACAGACGCTGCGTTCAGGGGCCCCAAATCCAAGGCAAGCATCACTTCCATAAAAGTCTTGATCGGTCCAGGGGCCAAAGCAGTGGCCCAATTGGATATAATCTGCCAATTTGAACAAAATACGCAAACTCCGTTTACATTAATATATACATTAATATAAGATTCAGAGGAAAGTGGCCCGATTTGAAAAATATTAGGCCCCTTTATATAATATATTGGGCCCCAAATGCCAAGTGAGAACCAATCGGGAACATGAGCCTCAATTTGAAAAACATTTGTAGGCCCCTTTTAATATAGTATATATATTATATATAGGTTCCTCTAGAGGAAAAGTGGGCCCCTGTGCCCCGATTGCGAACAAAGGACTCGATTAAAAAAAAATTACCTCCCCTTTCACATACTATACTTAGGGGAATTCACATGGATCCCTTTCACATAATATATCAGGGGCCTCCATAGACAAGCGGGTCCCTGGGCCCACTTCGCCCTTTCTAGGGAGGGGCAGCTGCCCCCCTCTGCCTAATGGTGGGTACGCCCATGTTCTAGTACATATATAATAAATAATATTCTAAAATCTAGTTTATAGTAGTTTTCTGTAAATGTTATTTCACGTAGCCATGTAACCACAATCTAATAAATGGTATTGTTTACCTACTATTTGTTTGATAGAATGAATTTAGATGATATCGTCACCATTTATATGAAATTTTACCAATTCTTTTTTGAGCGACATGCTGCCATCTATATTGTGAATTATTAACTAAATTTTAAGTGCCAACATGGAAATATCTTCAAAGTTCATTTTAAAATAGAAATTAGCTAAAAAGCTTTGTTACTGTTGAAAAGTAAGTTAGTAAATTGCTAAATATTCTCTAATGATACAATATTAAAATAAATGTAAATGAATATCTTAAAGGAACAAAATAAGTATAAAAAAAGTTTTCGTTCCCTTATTTTTATGTTAACGAAAGTTATAACTTTTAGCTTCCACACTACGTTTATAACGTAAAAAGTGGAAGGTATTATAATTGTTCAGTCCGTCTGTCACCCACTTTCGTAGCCCAAACTACCAATACTACAGGCAAGTGTGATGCGTCAAAAATTTAGAGCAACAAAAGAAGACATTGGAAATCTCAGAAAAGAATTCGAATTCGAAGTACTTCAATTATATAAAAAACTGAAAATTTAATGCTAATTTAAAAAGCATAAGAATCCAATTTTATTAGAACCAAATCACTATTGCCATTCGCAACAATCGCTCGAGAAACTTTATTTCTTTTGAATAATAAATTAAAACAAATTTATTTTGCGACATCAATCATTTTGAAATGACGTCAAATATATTTCACTAAGAGATTCTTTGTTTGTATGTTGTTATAAAATGTTTTGGTTCTATTTAAAAGCTAGGAATATTACATATTTATTCTTTGAAATATAAATTAATTTAGCGAATGATTATTATTGAATTTTATTGATTAATTATTGAATTTTCAAAAGAAACTAAATTAAGCTAGCCAAATTTAGCGTGTAAATGTTTAATATAAAATTAATACTGTGTTTGGAGCTTTTTTTCCCTGTTGAACACAAATGTTGTATGGAAGCGGGTAGAGTGACAAGATTCTGTTACCAACCTACTTGCTATTATTCACAAAAATCGCTTGAGAAACTTTATTTCTTATAAATAATAAATTAAAATAAATTTATTTTTGCGACATAAATCAGTTTGATGACTTGATGACTTCAAATATATATCACAAAGAGATTCTTTATTTGTGTGTTGATATGAAATGTTACGAATGAATGTTAATACGAAATCGAGGAATATTATATATTAGCAAATTTATACCCGTTCTTCGCACGGATTAAAAAAATATCGAATCGATCCAAGTATGTGTACCATACATAACCTGTTATAGGATCATAAACTTATGTTATTGTTCCCGCTCGTTATATAAAGTATAAAATCCCGTTTCATTGCCTTAAAATTCCAAAATGAAATATACGCTATAAAATGCACTCATAAATGTCATCACAATTCCCTCATAAATACATAAAACCTTTTTGCTCATTTGGCGCGTTTTGAGATTTAATTTGGCGATAAAATAGATATAGCTACAAACACACCCATTATACAGCTCTAACACAATGACCTTCGCACAACCAACCAGCTTATAAATTATTTATAAAAAAACATTTTACTTATTTCGCGAGTTTTAGTTAATAGTTATGCGAGTTTGGCAACGAATTTGGCGAAAAATAAAACACATGTCTAGTCAAACAGATGTCTAGTTTAAGAGTCTATAAGTAATATACATACATACATACATGCATACATACATACACACATACACAACTTCATTTTTATTATTATAGATTTATTCTTTGAATATAAATTAATTTAGCAAACGATTAGAAATAATTATTGAATTTTCGAAAGAAAATAACAAGTGAAACTAGCCAAATTCGTGCAGTGTGTAAATGTTCAATATAGAATACTGTGTTTGGCGACTTTTTTCCTGTTGAACACAAAAGTTGTGTGGAAGCGGGCTAAGTGACAGATTCTGCTATAAACCTACTTGTTTGTTTCAAGAATATGCATGAAACTACGCACTAATTTTAAGCGGAACCTAGTTACTTCCTTCGTTGTTTCATAGCCTCCTACATAGAATGCCATGTAAACTCAAGAAATAACATGGATTCACAGACTGTCCTGAAAAAGTACTTTAGTCGCGCCATATGTTGGTAGTCGGTCGCATATTTTAGTAGGAATGTATTCGCGGTGAATGACGGATCCAGTGGGCTATTTCGAATACCGTTCGGTCCGAGTAACATAATAAACAAATGAGTTCTTTTTTTATTTTGTTTCTACTTCCAAGCAATATTATTTGCCAGAGAAATTCATAAAATACTATTTTAAATTTTAAAAAATCCTTCTTCAACATGTTTGAATAAAAAACTGTTACAGAATACTACTGCCAAAAATCACATTTTTAGAAATTTAAGATTAAAAAGCTAAAAACAGCAAGCACATATTTTTTAAAACATAATCATGTAATGATTTTCTTTGTTTTTTTAACTTAAAAAAAAACGATATAGAACTATTCATTTAAAATCCCCGTATAAGAATTTTCTACTGGAGACTAAAACACAAGTAATGAGAACCTTGTTCAGATTTTACATTATTTTTTAAAAATTAGCTTTGGCTTCTTAAAGAAAAATTAACAAATACTATAACACTTATTAAAAATGCTTCTGTTAAGAATAACAGTACCTTAATAATAATACTATAATTTCGAACAACAACAAAATTTGAAAATGAGATAGATCATTTAAATCTCAACTATAAAATGCATTTAAAGTATTAGAATTTATGCGAAAATAGATATTGAAAAGTTTTTTTTCAAAACTTATTAATTCAAAAACACATATATTAGAAAACAGAATGCTCGAACCAAATTTGATATAAATATAGATAGAACAAAAGTAAATATGTGTTTAAACTATATATTAGGAGGGAAAAAACAAAATATAATAATTAATGCATTACGAAAAGATTCAAGAATAAAAATATTTAGAATAGATGATAAATTTTCACCAAAAAAGAATAATTTTAAAAACTCCTTACCAAATATCTTCCATTTCGTAGGAATTCCTATATGGAAACACCGTGTTCTTTCTTTCACTTATAGGATAGTATGATGCAAAAAACTAGCCATTATTTGTTGCATTTACAAAAGTTTACAAAAAAGTTTATGAATTTAGAACTCTTGTAACCAAAATTTCTTATCACAATCACAGCGAACTAGGTGTAAACAAACAACACACGCCATCTATTGATAGCTTTCTCATGACTTCCAATTTTGATCGAGCTTGGACGGCATTATATGTAGGGGGCTATGGTTGTTTAAGTTTAACTTTTTATTTTTGAAAATAAATTATATTTAAGTGTAGAGTTATTTTTCTTTCTTTTTCGAAACCCTTAATAGCTCTGTTTCAGGTCTTAGGTGGCAACAGTAATGTTAATGTGAATAAATTGTTTATCGGAACTCGATTGGTGAATCCATGTCACTTGAGAACATAAGACTAATCGGAACTCCGATTGCTAGAAGCGGAAGAATGAATGCTATAAGAAATTTCGTCCCTTGAAACAACCCAATTACGCTCAAATTTCTGAGTCAGCTACACTATAAAAAAACTCTTTGCATAATGATTCGAATATTGCGTTGGATCTAACACAAGCTTAATTTTACACTTCCCCTTAAATTAAAAAATCATATTTTATAATCTAGCGTGTTAAAACAATTAATATTTATAAACCCTCTAAAGCGTCACTCTGTGTAAGTAGAACTAGAATTCCTCCATTTCTTTCTCGTCATAAAAATGAACTACTTATATATTTTTAAAGAAAGCAAAAACAACAACAACATTACTTTCTTTTAAACAATAATAAATTAAACTTCGCATCAAATTAAAGTTCTTTACAAATGGGAAAATATACGAGACGACACTAAAGGCAAACAAAACTCAAGTAGTCAGCACACTTGAGCTCACAACTTTCGCGCTCTTGAAAGAAAAAGAATGAAACTAGAAAATTCCAAAGAATCCCATAAAAATTGAAAATTGAAAACAGTTGCCGAAGGTGAAGGAAAGTCGAGCCGGAATTAGAAAAATAACGTTACTATTTCTATTTTTTATAATGAAGTTTCGTATGCACTTTATTGAAAATACCCTTTTTCTGTGCCCTGCAGTTTCCTATTTCTATTGAAAATGGGCCTTTTCACTCGGAATGTGAGTTTTCTGTGTGATAACGATCTCGGTTTTATGACGCCTAGGGTACCTGCTGGGTTGTATACAAATTGTGGCTCACACTTTTTGGAGTGCCGACCTGAGTTTTAAAGCCTAACTTTATTATTTTTTTGGAGTAAAACCTATTTCTTGACCTCCAATTTTTATGATTAAGAATAATCTTCATTTTTTTGGTTGAATTTTCCTCGCACTAGAGCAAAAAGATAGATCACATCGATAATTTAGAAAGTAGGACACGTGATGTGGTCAATATCTAATTCAATAAAAAAATTCAAATTCGAAAGGATTTAACATGCACCATTTGCATGGCAGTTTTTATCCTTGATTTCAACGCCACAATCGGTTTATAGGGCTGTAGAGGCGAAGATTCAATTCATTTTTAGAATAGGAATAAGTATTTTAATAATTAAAGGGTATATTTTTTTTAAAGTCTCATTCTTCAAAGTAGGGATAAGATATAAGGTTCGTTTCATTGGCGACATTTGATAATGGTAAATTCAATCGGACAAAGGAGAAGATCCAATTCATTCTTAGAATAGGAATAAGTATTTTAATAATTAAAGGTATATTTTAAAGTCTCATTCTTCAAAGTAGGATATAAAAGGTTCGTTTCATGCGACATGATAGGTAAATTCAATCGACAAAGGCGAAATTCATTCATTTTAGATAGATAAGTTTATATTAAAGGGTATTAAGTTCATCTCAAGTAGGTTAGTCGTTATGCGACTTTGATAATGGTAAATTATCGAAAGGCGAATATTCAATTCATTCTTAGAATAGGAATAAGTATTTTAATAATTAAAGGGTATATTTTAAAGTCTCATTCTTCAAAGTAGGGATAAGGTATAAGGTTCGTTTCATTGGTGACATTTGATAATGGTAAATTCAATCGGACAAAGGCGAAGATTCAATTCATTCTTAGAATAGGAATAAGTATTTTAATAATTAAAGGGTATATTTTAAAGTCTCATTCTTCAAAGTAGGTATAAGGTTCGTTTCATTGGCGACATTTGAAAATGGTAAATTTAATCGGACAAAGGCGAATATTCAATTCATTTTTAGAATAGGAATAAGTATTTTAATAATTAAAGGGTATATTTTAAAGTCTCATTCTTCAAAGTAGGGATAAGGTATAAGGTTCGTTTCATTGGTGACATTTGATAATGGTAAATTCAATCGGACAAAGGCGAATATTCAATTCATTTTTAGAATAGGAATAAGTATTTTAATAATTAAAGGGTATATTTTAAAGTCTCATTCTTCAAAGTAGGGATAAGGATATAAGGTTCGTTTCATTGGCGACATTTGATAATGGTAAATTCAATTGGACAAAATCGACAAGGGTCTCCATATCTTGTTATATTATGGAGAATGTGAGTTTTACAACTAGACCCATTAATTGTAATAAATCACCTGTTAAAAACGATCTTATTTTCAAACTAATGTCACAAAAAGTCATCTAGCGTAACTTAACCTTTTGTCAAGCAATACAACATTTATAGATTAAGTTTTGTCGATCTCAATGCGTTAAAGTAACGAATTACGAATTTTCTTTGTATTATCCATACTTTCTTACAAATTAAGATGGGACCCTTAAGAAATGGGGCCATTACTTGACTTTTTTTTATGTCGAATAATTCATGATTCCTCCTTAAACTGCGTTTGACATATGCGACAAAAATCTTAGTTGTTTCATTACCATTGACAATTATATTTATACTTTTTAGAATTTTTTTATAAACATTAATTGCGCGCAAAATTGTTAAACAGCTACTTTATAAAAAAAAAAAAAACTCTTTGCACAATGAATCGAATAATATGTTGGATCTAACACAAATTATAATCTAATTCCTAAAATATAAACTAATTGAAGGATTATGTGCAAACAATCATCGGTACCAATCGGCTTCACGTATGCCGATCGTTTCCGATGATTGTTTAAAAGTTGAGACAATTTACGTTGAATATTACTAATGGTCCTTCAGTAACTGTCACGGACATCTGTCCAACGGGCCGGGCATTGTACTGGTGACATCGCACAATTGAATAAACAATCGTCAAAAGTGGTAAATGAAAGAGTCGAATCCTATTTTAGCTTCCACACTATGTTTATAACGTAAAAAGTGGAAGGTATTATAATCGTTCAGTCCGTCTGTCTGTCCGTCACCCACTTTCATAGCCCAAACTACAAATGCTACGGACAAGTGTGATACGTCAAAAAATTCAGCGCATCGAAATTAGAATACATTGAAAATTTCAGAAAAGAATCCGAATTCGAAGTACTTCAATTATTTAAAAAAAACTGCAAAATTCAATGCTCATTTAAAAAGCATAGGAAGCAATTTTTATTAGAATTTAATCACCATTGCCATTCGCAACAATCGCTCGAGAAACTTTAATTCTTTTAGACAATAAATTAAAATAAATTTATTTTTGCGACATCGATCAGTTTGAAATGACGTCAAATATATTTCACTACGAGATTCTTTGTACGTTGATATGAAATATTTTAATTCTATTTAAAAGCGAGGAATATTACATATTTTTTCTTTAAAATATAGATTAATTTTTGCAAACGATAAGTAATAATTTTTGAATTTTCAAAATAAAATAAATGAAACTAGCCAAATTTAGCATGTAAATGTTTAATATAGAACATCAATGCTGTGTTTGTCGCCTTTTTACCGGTTAAACACAACTGTTGTGTGGAAGCGGGTTAAATGACAGATTCTGTTACAAACCTACTTGTTTTAGTTATATTTTGGCGAATGGGGGTTTTGCAACTAAGACCTTTCAATTATTTTATACTAGCTTTGTAAACCCGGCGTTGCACCGGTGTCCTTTTACTAATGGGGATTTTTTTTAATGTAAACTTTGATTTTATGCTAATTGATCCACTCTCCACTGGTCAACACCTCATCAGGAAATCTCCTCCCATTTTGATATCAACATTAATTTTTTTAAAAAAGTGAATGTCCGACTGTATCCAGGGCCCTTCCAGTATTTTGAGTCCTAGTAGTTTGCTTTCTCGATATTGTTAAGATGAGGGGGAGATTCTGCCGGGCAAAAACCAATGCAAAATCTGGTTCGCCAAGTGAAGCCACTGATCGCTTTGCAGTAAGCCCAGACAAACGCTCTCGGCAAAGTATTTGGCGCTATTCTATGTATTTGGCGTTAGTATATTCTTCGTATAAGGAGCTATATATATATAGCTATTTGATGATATTATATTCAATTTTGAATAATTGAAATTAGTTTCAACGGAAACAGCACTTGGGAAATTCCCGGGATAAGACATTTAAGAGTCATCCAATTTGAGTTGTTTGAAATAAAGTAATTTTTTTTTTCGAATTCGTTGTGATTCTTAAAAAGGAAGAATTTATTGTAAAAAATCTAAGTCATTTTAAAACACCACTTCAATTTTAGCCGCTTTTGCAACTTTACCCCCTATACCTTTAAAACCAAAAAAATTCTATGAAAGCATCCCTTTGCGCATGTGCGATTTTCTCGAAAACATTATTATGACATTCGGCTGTTATTATACCTTGTCTATCTAGAATGCGAGCCTCGAAAGCATTTTCCTCCCCCATCCCTGCATATGTGGTTTTCTTCGAAATGGCGTGAGCATGTTTTTCCCCCACCCTACTTGGGTTTGAACTGTTCGGATTGTTAACCTCACAACAGAACATCAAACGCGTTAGGTTTAGAAAAGCGATGCTCCCCCCGTTTTCTAGAAAACCAAGCGAAGGGATGGGGGAAGAATGTCTTTTCGAGGCTCGCATAGTAAATAAACAGACTATAGGAACTCGTAAACCAAATATGAAGTTTGTAGTTCCTTTCGTTTTTTAGCAATACCTTTAAAACTAAAAATGTTCTAACAGCTACCTTTCCATATGTGCTATTTATTAAATAGGCGTAGTATGTTTTTACCATAACTATTTCTTATGAAAATATTAATATGTTCAATTTTCATGGGATTCAAAATTGATCGATAGATATTATATATCTTATACTCTCAGATTCTATTTTATATGGCAGGTTGAAAGGATATGTTGTCAGTCAGAAAAACTTTTCGAAGGAATTTTAATACGTAACATTTATCCTTGTGAGTGTATGCTGTAGATTGGATATGTTTGCTTTAAGATTATACTCCTATTTCCATGGGAAGATTATATAATGCTCTTTTTATTTATCAGTAAACTATTTCTTGGAAGGCTGAATTTAGACAGGTAGTTTTTTATTTTAAGAAATGCGATTCCTTTCAACAAACATACGTCTATGGAAGTTTTTTTTTAAAGTAGTAATATAATTCAAATTTTAGTATTTTTAGCGTAATATGAGTTTTTAAAGGCTATTTGTATAAAACATTAAGTATTTTGCGTATTACTAACTGTTGGAAGATTTCTTTTCATCTTGTGCCCATTTTTTTAAACAAGTCAATGTAAAAAATTTTTTAAAAGAGGAAGTAGGTAAAATGCTTTTCTTGGGAAATCCTTGCCATAGTTTTCAAATGTAAACTAAGATAGTTGCGTTTGTTTTGTCTAAAATTAGTTTACCGCTTTAAGGAAAATGTTGTTGGTTGACTTTAGTTTTAGATTTTAACCTTTTCGGCTATGGCAAATTTAAACATAATTTTTTACTAATCTTTAACAAGTTCCCTTATTTTAAAACCAAGTTTGATTAAGTCAGGGGTTGGCCACGGCTCTCTCAACTTTAAAGGTAGAGTAGCTCTCTATGACGTCGCACTTTCCTTCCTGCTCGGAGTTCTGAAGAAGTAGAATGGAACCTGTTCGGACCTAGAGCCCTTCATCCCTACTGTGTTTGGACTGGCTCTAGTTCGGACCCTTCGGCCGTGTACGAGCAAGTTTTGTCCTTCTTATTCTGAACAGCCGACGCTCCGAACAGGACGTTAAGTGAGACGTCATGGAAAGCTACTTAGCAGTTAAAGTTTAATAGGCTAAGAGGCCGTTTCGAGTGAATTCGCTAGTAGAGAGAGCATTAGCGAACTCCTATTGAGATGGCCCTGGTTTAACGCGACTTTTCTGGTTTGTACTGGTTCCTTCTTCTATTTTCTCGATCATAATCAATCTTAATTATTAACAAGAAATTTCGCTTAACATGAACTGAAAACATTTCCCCGGACTAAAAAGCTTTTAGCTAATGCTAAGAAAATCTCTTAACGCGCAATCAATTTAGGCGAAATTCCGCTTAACCCGAACAAAATAATTCAGAATTTGACTTTTTTTTCCCTTAGTTTCGAATCACAAATGAAGCAAAACATAAAAGTAGTCCCTAATAATGGTTAAACCATATTAAAATGATAAATAACAATATTTCCAGATTACAAATGCATCAAATATATTTGGACCAAAACTAACCTGTAAATTCTTGGTAAGATTGTGTACGAGGAAACGCATGTTTTATTGAAATGCGGAACATTTTGCAATTCGAATTGATGATGCAACGGTAATATTGAAAAGCTGACATCTTAATGTTCAAAGGATTATATCCGTTATCTTTCATGTTCAAAGGATTATATCCTTTTAAATATGATGCCATACATTTAATACTAATGTACTTTAATACTTAGACTGGTATTAAGTTAAATATGAAGATTGAGAAACTTGTAATTTCACGGAAGTAATGAGATGTTTTCGGGTGGGTATTTAAAATAATAACTTCTAGTCGTTGCACACACATTTAAAATCCCTTGTTATGTTAAAGTCATACTACGTCAAACCACTATATACAACGTTTTTGAGTTGTTAAAAATATTTTTGATATTCATAATTTTTCAAATTGTTTTTAAATTTTTAAAATATTAATTAATTTTGAAGTTAATTTTTTAAAAATTAATTTTTAAAAGTTTGTTCAAACAATCAGATACTTTATATTCGATAGTCGAAAGTGTAAAAGTACTTTCACAAACTAGCGTTTGGTGTTTCTAAAAATTCCAATTTGTTACATTGTCACGTACTGTCCTATTCGACTCGTAGCCTAGTCTTTGCACGATTTATGTGATGTATTACTTTGACGGTAAAAAATAATTGTGTATTTATTACAGTCGCTGCTGCTTTGGGTTCAAGAAATTCGTCCTCCTCAGAACTTTTATGGTTTGGATGTTTTAACAAATTATAGATCAGAGCGGGGATTGGAGTTACGCGTTACTTGTAACAGTTACTTTTTTCAGGTAACTCCGAGTAACACCGTTAGATTTTTCAGAAAGTAACTGTAACTTACTTACTTTTATCGGTAACGAAATAACGTAACATTTTGTTACTTTTCCGTTACTTATCATGCCGCTCTCCACGGTTATTTTCTGCAAAATTCGACCGCTCGGCTTAAATTTAATTATTTAAATTTAAGTTTTAACAACTCAGAATTTTCGTTCTTAACTTTTTTTCAATTGTCCCTACTTCTTTAGTCTTGGATCTCTCTTTGAAAAACGGTAATTTTTCTTAAAACATGAAATTTCTAAAAGTAACTGTGACTAGTTAAGTTACTGTAACTAGTTACTTTTCATATTAAGTAACTGTAACAGTTACTTTTTAAAAGTAACTTTCCAATTCCTGGATAAGAGTCTTCTTTTTGAAAGAATGTCTCGCCTGTGAAAAATAGACACATACAACACCCTACTTCACCCTACACACATTATGATCAAGATTAGTTATTACAAAACTTACTTTGACATTAATTCATTATTAAGCAAATGAAACTTTTGAATAAATAATTAATTTATAGTTCTAATTAGGTTGAGTAATTAAATAGATTTTAGTTTAGGTTTAAATTATCGCAGCATTAGAGCTACACGAGGGCTATTGGCGACGGGCGTCGTATTTTAGAACCACAGTCAAATGACGAGTAATTAAATAGAAGGAATTAAAATAAAGAAGTTATTAAAATAAGAAGGAACTAATACATCACTACTTATATCATTTTTTAGCCTACTTTTCTTTTTTTAATTCGAAAGAATTAAAAAAATGAAAAAGTAGGTATTGACATGCGGTCGATGTCCGTCTGCCTGTCTGTCCGTCTGTCTGTCTGTCCGTCCGTACCCCCCTTCCAAAATCGGTTCTAACAATCGGATCTTAAAAATTCTTTTTTTGTTAGAAAGCTATGATCTCAGAGACGCAACTTTCATACTTTTTGTCCGGCTGTCTGTACGTCCGGACGGACATAAATATACTATCTGTCGTCGAATTTCCCATTGAATTAGCATTGAAATTCAATTTTGAGTCATTTAAATCACTGTTGCCAAATTAACAATGGCATGAGAAACTTTATTTAAAAATTTTTGAAGCAAAATCATTTTTTCATTAATCAGTTTCGAATGACGTCATAAAATTTAGCACAATGTGATTCTTTGATTGTTCATTAATTGTTTACCAAGAAAGCGGCAAGGCATATTTTTTGCTTACAATTATGCTTAGTTTTAATTTACATTTCTTTTTTTTAATGTAGTTTGGAGTAGTTTCATTACTTTTGTTATTAATAAATATTGAATTATTCTTTGATCTATACAAATAAATCGTGCAGACGATAAATTATATTAAGTTAATTTGAGAAAGAATATTAAGGAAAATAGTTGATTTTGGCTTTTAGAAGTTTAAATTATAGGTGGATATTGTGTTTAGCGTTTTTTTTTTGAATGTGTATAAATCTAGTGTAGAAACGGTTGTTGATGATATTTACTGTTAGGAACCTAGTTGTTTTCCTATTAGAATTTCAGAAAGTATTTAAGTAACAGGAAAGTAGGCTATTTAGTTCTTTAAGAACTTCTTGTTTGTCTTTTCATACTATCTGAATTAAGTTAATAAGTATATTAAGTAATAATAGGCTTACGTAACAGGTACGTATGTTACCATAAAAATTTCAAAACGTATTATCTCATAAAAATAATTTATTTTATAAAGATAAATTTTGTAAAGGAAAAGGTATTTTTTAAAATAAAAATATTTTTGTATTTTGTAAAATAAAAATAGATTTTGTATTTTGTAAAATAAAAATATATTTTGTATTTTGTAAAATAAAAATGTATTTTGTATTTTGTAAAATAAAAATATGTTTTGTATTTTGTAAAATAAAAATATATTTTGTATTTTGTTAAATAAAAATATATTTTGTACTTTAGATTAGAGAGATAAGATTAGATTTAGAGTTTTTAAGTTTCATTTTTTTAAAGTTAAACACAAATGTTTTTTCTGTTATTTAAACATCTCTGTTTATTTAGAATTTTAATAATTTACCACGCTATAAACATTAATAAAAAATATATTTTTACCCAAATAAAAAAAAAAAAAATTCTCCGCTTGGTTCTTCTGCTACCTAATAATACCACTAAAAAGAATTTTATGCATGTACTTATTGAAAAAACATGCACAAATTATATTTGAATAAAAAGTAATCGGCTCTTAGTTTGTGTTTATTAAGTAGTTCGTTATAATGAACTATATAAAAAACTACTCGCCAAATAGGTGTGATTAATTAAAGCAGTGTGAATTCATTATTAATAAGTTGGATCACGATTAATTCGCCCATTTTAAGAATAAGTGTTTAATTTATACAAAAATTATCATAAACTGCAAGTGTTGAATAACTTTAAGAAGTGAGATAGCTAATTTACTTAAATGAGTACCTTTGTACAATAGTTTTATTAAAAGTGAAGCTATTTATCAAATATAAATCTTTTTAAAAATTTTAATATTTATGCCATGAAAGATCTTATTCTCGGTTTAATTATAACATTCCACTTAACCTAGGTAAAATTTCCAGGTATTTTTTCATTAATTTTTCATCTTGTTTAATAAAAATAAAATTTCGCAAAAGTGAAATACTTTTTTTTTTTTGCGTAAAAGTGTGCAACAAATTTTTTTTGTGGATTATCTTTAAACGAAATAACGGTGGCTTTGCACCTTAATGTTTATTAAAGAACAATGGGCCATTTTTACGACAATATATATTTTGAAATAAAGTAACATACAGTGTATAAAAGATAAGAAGGTTAAAAAAAGTTAGATATAATCTATTCAGTTGATGGTCAGTTAAAATTTGCTAAAAAAATATTTTTTGAATTTTTTTGGGGAATTTAGAATTTTTTTTTTCACAGGGTGGCAAATATTATTATTAGAACAAAACATTGTAATGCTTGATTTTTCGTTTTATATGGCAATAAGCAATCACGACCATTTAAGACCACAATAAAAATAAAAATAACCAGATTAAAAAAAATAAATTAGTGTTTTTAAGTTAAGCAGCACTATCTAACAAAATATTTCTTGCGGGGTACATCTTAAAACTCAACATGATTACACTACACCTACAAGTTTGATGTTAAAAACTATATTTGATAGTTTTGAAAACTAATTGTGTTAGTTTGTAGAGAAAAGTATTAGAAATTTAATTGTATTGGAGGCTCCGTAGACCAGTCGTTAAAGCATCGGCCTCTAATACAGAGGATCCCTCGGTCTAAATCGGCCACATCCTATAGATGGATATTTGTTTTCAATAAAAAAATTATACAAAAAATCGACTTAATCAAGGGGTTCTCCGACTATACTGGGACAGAGGTCCTAGTTGAATCCGTGGAGTTTAAAGTCCAGACTGCGTTAGCGTACGATGCCGCTCAAAGTCCTATTGTATGCCAGCTCAGATGTCGACCTCGTCATCTCGTCACTTACGTCTTAATTACGAGGAGTAATTTGGCTGTGTTAAAGCTCCTTGGAGGTGAGAAATAGACTGCTGGAAACGTTCAACCTAACCTAACAATGGTATTATAATTACATCAAAATACATAACATATAAAAAAATCCACATGTAAAAAAATAGTTGGAAAACATATCCCATTCTTCCCTACTTCAGAAACATTGCCAAGGCACATTTTTAACAGATATCAAGCTTAATTATTTTTTTATATGTTTTCTTTCATAATAAATATCATAACAAGTATCTAAAACATTTGAAGTGCATTAAATATTTTAATCCATACCTTAACCTACGAACGGAAGCACTTTAAATATCTGAATTTTTAATACGTTTCACATATTTTTTTTAAGAATAAAAATGTCAGCTGATTCAATTTGGTTATATATAAAGTCCGTTTAAAGTTGTCATGAACGAAAAAAACTCGTAAAAGATACGAACTTTATCTGTCGAAATAACTCTTTAAATAGAACATTTAGAGATTACAAATGATAAGTTTTTCTGCACCTAAAAAAACGCATTTAGATTTAACCTTACATTTAAGACCTCTAAATTTTTTACTCATCATGATGATTTAAAGATCAAGAAAGATTACTATTCCTATTTTGTAAAAAAAAGAGAGATGTTTTGTTTTTTATGTACGTATTATAATCTCCTTGTCAGAAATACATTTTAAGGGGAGAAGAAGCTTTCAGCTCAAAAAAATTTATCCACTATTATTTAATTTATTTAATTTCACTAAACTTTTCAGGCTAGCTGATGCTGTTATGGTTGTTTTGAATGGAATTATCTAACTTATATACATAAAATGTGTTTATGTTTTATAAAATATATTATACTATACATAACACCCGTGTTTTTCCACAGAATCGAACTGTAGTGTTGTTAAAAGTGCTAAAGATATCTTGGTCAATATTTTAAAAGTTTGGGAACAGTATACCTTTTGGAATGTCTGTATCAGTAAGAAAAGATTTAGTGATTTTGAATTGATAAAATATGACTATTTACATCATAGCTTATTGATAATTAATCTACCATTGCAATTAATGTATTTTTATATTTCACTGGCTTTATAAACGAGCACAAATGTATCCTTGGTAACGGTGAATTATTTTTGATACACCTATTATATGACCGGTCTGTTCATTGCGACTTTTGGTGAGCTTTAAAATTTTAAAATTTAATTAATCAGTATCTAATCGAATTTAATTTAACTGTAATGTTTGCAATATTCGGTGTGTAATTTAATATTATCTATCGAGTTGCATAAAATATGAAGCGGAATGTTCACCACGTTTGGGGATTTCGCTGCTTGGCAACGAAACACAAATCTCCAAATCGCGACAGGCCATTCTATCATAGTTGTTCTTCCGTCATACAACTAGATAGGTATAGCAACCTTACCTTACATTTTCAAGCTCATCAAAAGTCGCCAATAAACAGACTGGCCACTATATCATAGTTGTATCCAGATTTTATTTTATGCCAATTTTTTCCCCTCTCCACTGGTCAGCACCCCAAATTTCCAGTTCATAAACAGAGAAAAACCTAACCCAGTATACAATATTAAGGATCAAAAAACAGTTGAACAGTTCACTTGCTAAACTCATGACAAAAGAAAGAAAACGAAACATACATGCATTATCTTGTATGGTTGGAAACGTACAAACTCCTTATACTACTCTTTTTTAATTTTTCTCAACTTTACGCGGAGTGGTATCATTAGGATTTGATTTACTTAGTTTAGTTTTAGTTTTAAATTATCGTCGCACTAGGGCTACACGAGGGCTATTGGCGACGGGCATTGTCGTATTTTAGAACCACAGATTTGATTTACCAAACTTTGGATACATACGCTAAATCACTTCATAATTGCGCCCACGCGTGTAGCGGCCATGGTTGCTTGTTGACAAAGAAGTATTGAATTGAACTGGAAAAACGAATGTATGTTAAATGATTTGACTTATGTGTGTCTGGAGAAAACTTGAGATAACAAAAAAAGCCATGTAAACTTGAAGCTAAGAACGTTGTTGCGTTGCTGATTCCTGTTGCCCAGCAGAGCTAGACCAGGTCTATGATATTGCACACTCTCAAGAAATCAATAACCAACAATGGTCGCCCAAGATCTTCTTTATCGAGTCCCAAGCACTCAAGAATGTGTTCCGGAGTGGCTTGGCCTTTATAACACTTGGTACAATTTAGGATTTCCTTTTCTTTGTTGTTATATGTCAATGTTCTTAGGTGGCCACTACGAAATCGTGTTATCGTAGTTTGCTTCTGTCTGCTGCACCGAAGGGATAGAGATCCGCCGGGACGATTACTCTTGTACCAATGGTGCACAGGGGGAATGGCAAATGCAGACCGAACAAGGCATTTATGTTTAGAGTATAGTTCAGAATAGGTAAGAGACGCCGGAGTAAGCAGAGGCTCGTTAGTACCCCTTTTTGCCAGGGCATCAGCCATTTCGTTACCTGCAATGTCTACGTGGGAAGGAATCCACTGTAAGTGAATCTCACGACATGAGGAGAGCCGCCTCAGCTTGTCCAGCTAAGAACGTTTGCTATATATAAGAGTAATATTACGAAATTGGATATCTATACTGTATTACCATCTACACTGTGAAAACACAGTGTAGATGGTATATACCTATTTTTTTTATTTTTTAAAGTTTTCAAAAATTGAAAATCATAATATGACAGTATAGTAATTTAAGCTTGACTATACATATTTAAAGAAATGATCAACTATGAGTAAATATGGCTAACAAAATGAACACCAATCATTCGAATTTTGCTCAAGCTGCTTTATGTATCATACTTCCCACAAATGCTTCAATACATGACGAAAATAGATTTTTTAAATTATGGGAAATTCACTGAAAACATAAAACCATAGTATTTTGATAACTTACACAAATAATCCAATAACCAAAAATCTGATAAAATTGATTTAAAAACATTACTTATATTGTTTATTTTCTTAGTATTATGCAATGATTTTTCTGAACTGTCGTACTAGAATATTTTTTATAATGACAATACTCCTTATAGGTAGCCAAACATAAATGAAGAGTACAGGGGAAGAACCCCTTCATAGACTGGAAATCTGTGTGTATCAGGTCTTCTTGACGAAGATAGAGAGTCATCGCCTAACTTGGTGTGACGAAGCCAGTTTTGCCTTGGTTCTTATCAAGAGGCGCACGGGTTTACTATCTATATGATCGAGATTCACGCCAGACAACAATCTGACGCTTGAACCTCGGAAGAAGAACCAAGGGTTTCAGATCGCCACTACTCGCCAAGCAGACCTCAATGCGGACAGATTCTCAGTCAATAAAGAGTTATCCGTAATCTTCATAGAGTCAGAATCTAGTCAGAAAGCCTAAAATCAATAACTATCTATTTTTTCGAACATTGCCTACGTTAACGAACAACAAACATATAATACAACGACGACGAAGTTTTTATTTCATTTTAAAGATCAAATATATTTTGTTGTCAAATATTGTTTGCCACAAACAAATGCGGGACTCCGTTGAAGTCAGTTTACGATCGAGGGAAACAAAAATCAAAAATCAATTGGAAGTTAAAATAAACAAGTATACGATGTTTTACAAAAACGAAATTTGTTTAAGTAAGTGATTAAAAGAGGTTCCCACTACGTGGATATGTTAAGTTCAGAATCTTTATAACTAGTATTAAGTTTAATTTAACTTCTTACGTTAGAAATTTACATTCGTATTTTTGTATTTAAAAAGAAATTTACTTTCTTCAAAACCACTTTAAGAAATGGCAATGGATTCAAACGTTTTAGAGTAACTGCATAAGTTTCCTTTGTACATCTTTATTTTAAAATGGATATATAAAAGTTTATTCTTATATTATTGTAGATATAAATTTAAATTTTATTATTATTGATGTAAGAGAACTCATTTTATTTCTACGTAACCTAACAGAATAAAAGAAAAATACGTTGCATACTGCTTAATATAATTTATTCATTTGCAATTTTATTTCCTATTCACTTTCTTTCTTCATTCTTTTTTTTGTAACTACTTTATGATTCACATTCTTAATTTTAAATGCCGAATATACTTTTTGCATAATTAATCTGCGCGTTACGTATACGAAATCATAGACAATGCAGAATATTTTAGCAGAAAATATACTGACTTGTAAAACTCTTCGCTTGGGAATAGGTTTTTTTAATCGTATAATTTAGCAATAATTTTCTGCTGTTTCTGTTCGATTACGGCCATTTTAGATCTTGTAGTAAGCTTAACAATTTAACCCACCGCATGCCATCACGCCAGCAAAGAAGCCAAGTCTCAAAGAACCTTAATAACCGGAGGATTGATTTCGGCTTTCAAATATTTGCTCAAACTCATCGACCCATCTCTATCAGATTGGGATATAAACTTTCAAAAAAGAGGACGAGAAGAGGAAAAGAACCTTTTTTAGAGATCACACGTAAACTAAGAAGAAGTAAAAAAATGTCAGGAGAAGATGGCAAAATCGAAAAAGTTGTACCTGAAGGTACATTGCCAGGAGTTGAAACGACCTTAAATAGAAACGGAATTGAATTTTTTTCCCACTCGGTGAGAAGACATGGAGGAATGGAGATTGCAGACATCAAGTTCTTGAAAAATAAAGATGTGAAGAAATATAGTTGACTTCTCTTTTTCATGTGGTATTTCACATAAGCAAAAATTGCCTGTTCCATCAAAGTGGGCTCGGATTTCGCTCATATTTCCTGGATGACCGTAGCCGTTTGCATTGGGTTTTAAGAAGTAATTCATTATTTAATTTGAACTCGTGTGTACAAGAAATATATTTACCCTCAAATAACTCTACTAACAAAGAAACTCATGATTTATTTAAATTTTGATTTTAAAGTTAACCAGTTAATTTTTTCTTCAAACATAAGCAAAACTCTGGTCTTATATATAGCCCCTCTGATACGCTGTAAAAATTGGTGAAACATTATTCCACAAAAAATGCAAATATGGTTAGAATCTGACAAAGTGTGCTGCCACCGTGATTACGGAGGAATGGTCCACCAATTTGTTTACAGTGTACTTATAAAAGTATTTTGGCATGCATTCAACCTGTATTTTTCCTAGCTTTTCATAGTATGAATATATTCAAATTTTTCAGTTTTAATTTAACATCAAATTATACTCTCTTTTTTGTACTTTACTTATTTAATTCTTATTAAAGAAACACTTGACTTACTTGGTTTCGTAACAATCGTTATCGATACATTCAAAAGGTTGGTCTATGAACTTTGAAAACGATATTTCTATCCGTTGTCTTAATAGTAAGTAATAAAACTATTTAATGCCGAAGGACACATAAAACAATATTTATAAAAAGTGAACCGGTGAATTCGTTTGAGTGAAAAGTTAATTCCTTAAAAAATATCAAGAATATCTAAAAACCCTTTTTTGGCAATAACACAAATTATTATAAATCCTTTCTTAAAAAGTTCGCAACTATCATCAACAGGATTTGCATAAAAAGGATTCCAATTTTTTTTTCTCCATTTACCTACAGGATAGAGGAGTAGAGAGCAAATAAATTCCTATTAGCTTTTTCATTAGTTCTTTTCCTTCGCTGGAGATATAGACGGAGATTTTAAACTGATAGTCTCAGAAGCGTGCTTTGGAAGATCATAGATTACGAGTGGCGTCTTGAACTTAAAAAAGGAAGAGTTCAAAAAGTCATATTGTTTGGCGGACTGAAAAAGATGAAGCTCTCGAAGAGTCGGCAGCTGGTCCATTCATGGAAGGTCTGCGTAAAAAGGAGTTTTAGTCAATTCGTTGGGTTGGTTTCGCTGAGTTGTAACTGATGATGGTCTTAAAGGAAGTGTACAGAAAGAACACCAGCAGATGGCGCTGCAAAATCCCACCAGTGATCTAGTTTACAATTAATACAGTAGTATGAAAGTTGAAGCAATCTATCTTTATCTTGGGGATCCTTTTGTCAGACAATGAGTTGCAAAAGGCTACCTATAAAGAAAGAAATTATTATAACTCACATTCCTTGATGAGCTTAACCACTTCTACAGAATTTTCTTAAAATTAATTCTAGTCCGAAGTGGCTTTCCTGTACTATGTGCGTACGATCTCAGAAATGAAAGTTTGGAAGAATATTGAAAGTTTCCTTTAAAAGCCGAAATCCCTAAAAGTCAAATGAAGTAAAAAAAAGTCTGCATAAATCTACTAAATTATTAAATGTTTAGTTAGCTTTTAAGATTGTAGCATTCAATCTGTGAAGCAGTGTTACCTTGAGTGAAATAAACACATTTCACGAGTAAAAAGTAGAAGTAAAAGTTTTGTTGAATTATTTCTTTTGGTTCAGAAAATACCAGTTATACTGAACAACATATATGAAAAATTGAAAATTCTTTAATGGCTCCAATGAAGTTTTAATTAATTTTTTTAATCTCATTTATAAATCTGCGCTTTGGTATATTAAGGTATTCTACTATATTGAATATGTCAAATGTTTAGGAAATTAAGTTTTCTCTAATTGATTTTAAAATTAAATTATGATTAGTTTCAAATCACACACTTTTTGAGTCTAACGATAATATCGAAAAGTTTTAGCAGATTTAATGAACACTAATGCATGTAATTTATTTGGAACTGTCTATCGCAATTGGCGACTGATGGTTTTTTTTAATTTCTTGATATAATATTGCTCAAAAACTGCGCGCTTTTGGAAATGGAAAACTCACGTGAAATCTGTCAGAACTAATCAACTGTTATATAGATTCAATGTGTGAAATCCCTGGAAGACCGAAAATAACCATTTTTTTTTTATTTACTATGCTCCGCATATTTTAGTAGCTAATGGATTTCATTGCGAAATCGAAACGACAATGCATCGATAAATTAGGTAATTGATCCCGTTGTTTCGAAATCTCTGATCTGGTATGAATTTTATGCACAGTTTGGAATCGCGTGTAGTGTTAAGAAGTATGTCCCGGTCTAGTTAGACCGTTCCAGTTATAGGAACTGATTGAAAATAGATGGTTTGGGGGAAAATGGGAAAACTTGAATTAAGATGAAGGCTAGTGTTTTTGGCGACTTATCGCTGTTTCTGATTAAGCCCTATCAGTACGGATTTTTTTTCTCAAACTAAGTTGTTTCTCCTCTCTCTTCTCTCTAAAGCCTGTGTTTTGTAAGCATCACGATCGTAGCGTCCATCACGGTTCGCAGAGTGTTGCGGTTCCCCAGACACGCGACATCAAATAACATCCACGCTGGATGGCGCTGATTCACTACCGCGTTACTACCAACCATCTACACTGCTTAAAAGAATTAGGGGAATTCATGGTTTAAAGTTTAAACCTTTTCACCTCCAATGATTCCATTTGGAATCATCAGCTTGCGATTTTTTCCCCCATTAAGTTGAGCTTGCACTTATTTATCGTTAGATGGAAGAATCATGTTTTTTGAAGAATTAAATAATGTTTGTTTTAATTAAATGAAAATATGAAAAACATGGTAAAATAAAATTCTCTCCCAAAAAATTTTATGAAATAAATTGACCCTAAATTCTTCGCGCTTGCATTCTTAGATGTTTGAAAATTGATTTTAAATTTTTTAACGAATAAAGTTTTGAAAAAATTAGTGTTATAATTTATTCAAAAGTTATGATTACAATTTCCCCCCCCTTAAATTTTAGTTAAAAAAATAAGATTTCCCCCCCTATTTTTTACCATATCATTCTGGATATTCATAATGAATCTATTTCCCAAATTTTAGATTTTTAGAATAAAAAAATAAAACTTTGGAACTGAGAGGGTTAACAAAAATACGCAAAGTGCTCCCCTAATTGTTTTGAGCAGTGTAGATTGTAATAAATATCGTAGTACAAAAGCTGAAGGAAAATTGGTATTCACCTTGAGACACCAGTCGGTGGACACGGGTGATTGTAATAGCTTCGACAACACCACACGCTGCTTTCAAAAATAGCTATGAATTCAATATCGCTCTACGTTAATCTTTCCGTCAACGCAATGCGAGTGTGACAGTCGATAACAACCGCTACCTCAAGAAACCTAAGCTTAACGCTCCCCAACCCCACATAAATAATTATGTATACTACTTTGTCAAACTACCACTGCGACTTTTAAGATTGAAATTGCACCCGAAATGCTGTCTTCGGGGGGAGCTCTTTGAAGGTGCAAAGTCACACCCGTCCTGCGATTTCTTGTGATGTCAAGATTGGCACTTACAGAAGTGTCAATATTTTCATGCATAAACACTTCAGTTCATTTTGCACTTAAGGTTTATTATTTGGTCAAAAAAAACCTTTGCAAAATTATATCATAGCGTAGAAACGATTTTTAGAGTTTGTCGGGTGTAAGCCAATGTAACGATTTACAAGCTGCCGGCCAAAGCTATATAGCACTGTTCAAGAGTTTAAAAATAGACTTATTTGGCTAGACGTGTAGGCGTGACATTTGTATAAACGAAATTAAAATATTGAATTGGTGATACTATTTTTAGTTTTCTATTACTATGTTGGTATGTCATAACTATCGTATATAAATGACTATGTTGGTATGTTAGACGTCTCACTAGATGCGTAAACTAATACTTGTTCTGAGTCAAAAGTTTTGAATATTTTTTCCTTGTAAATGTTCTTAACAACTTTAATGTGTTCTTAAGAAACTATGCACATTTCATGTACTGAGTTTGATTATGTCGTCTCACAGCCTGCTTTTGAGTTTTAAATTTCAAATTTACTTTGGAAGATGAAATGTAACTGAATCGTTATACGAGTGAGTCAGAACATCGATGATCTAAGTCCACTTTCGAATGTAAACTTATTAATGTATATTTTCTAGGTCAGGCAAAGGTGGCCCATTCAGCCTCACTTTGAAAATATTCAAGTTTCTAAAGAACCATTAAATTAAAATAACTTCCAAACGCTTCTTAAAAATAGCAAACATACATGCAACGACTTGCTAATAGTCATTGTTGTCTTGAAATCATGTTACTTTTGCTAGTATATTTTCAACATAAAATAGAAAACTCGTATTTTAGGCGAAGTTTTGAACTCCAGAGGAAAAATAGTTTCTGACTATAGTCTGTAAGATTACAACGCAAGCCTGCTCCTCCTACCCCCACGTTTGGTGTTCCAGGAAATGGCATAAAGGGAGCACTTTTCATATTTTCCCCACCTTACTTTGGTGTGGAGAGCAGTTGCGATGACCTCACAGCAGAACGTCAAACAAGGTAGGTTTAGAACAGTGAACGCTCGCGTCGTTTCTTGGAAAAATACGCGAGGTGCCAAGCTTGCGTTGAAATCGTACGTACTATAACCCAGGGAAGTTGTATGGGTTTGAAGAAACAAGTAGCTCTATCTATTAATAATAATACTTAAAATCTTTTGAAGCAAATAATTATTTAAACAGTGGCCCATTCATCCCCATGGTCATTCATGGCTAACACTCTCTCGTACCTTTATATAACTACCTTTGTCGGATTAACATTAACTAGAATAAGGCATCCCTAAGACACTGCATATTAGAATGACAGATCATGAATACCATTAGGAGAGTACAAAATACTATGTTCGCTAATCTTCGCGATCCATTCCCCAACGTGCCATTATTGAAGCCGATCTCATCTCAACCAGTTGAAAGGATCCACTAAGTCCCATCCGATTAGCAAAGTGCTCTAGAGATACCTTCTGGATTAGGAACATTCTGCTTGTGTGTTCGCACGACCAGCGGACAAGTGTGTCCCGGAAATCTCGCATAATTTGAACCATCAAACGAGATCTGCGTTCGAATGGTGTTGCCCGAAGCTACAGGAGATGCTGGATGAATTGTTCTTTAAAAAGAGTAGTTTTTCCAACTTACTGTTACGTTATTAAGGAACCTGGATAACTGGGTTGGTAGAGGGTTGGACTGGCATCCCTTAGGTAGCGAGTTCGAGACCTGCCGGCCGAAGACCCCCATGTACGCTAATGGTGACTGGTGCACGTTATAGTCCGCCGTGGTCATAAAGTCCTCAAAGTTCCCATACCAAATCAATACCTCTGACGGTGAAAAGCCAATTGTGGGATCCACTGGTTGGCGTCTGTCTCTAAAAAATTAGAAGGATCCACTTGCGGTCGGTAGTGCTGCCCTCTATTGTTTTGCTTTCGAATAAGGGAACTTTAGCAGTAGACCCATTAGAGACAGCGTAGTAGTAGTGCTGCTCTTTATCGCGTTGCATTCGAGCAAGGAACATGTGTAATGTACTCGAGAGGGAATACTCATGTAGTAGACCTGAATGAGAGAGGCGTGGTGGGGCTGCCCTCTACAGTGCCGAAAGAGGAAGCAATGGACTCTTCCGCTCGTTCTTGAGGGTAGTATATATCTCGTTGCTTTCAAACAGAGAACATGTGTACTGTCCTCGAGCGGGGATGCTCTCGTAGTGGACTTGAACGAGAGAGGCGTGGTAGTGGTGCTGCCCACTTCCATGCCGCATGAAGGAGCAACTCTTCGGTTCGGTGTTGATGGTGGCTCCTAAGGCCGCATCACTTCAGGGATTTGGGGTGGGTACAAATGCTTCAAAAGCAGAGGTGCCTTAGCCCCCAAAATACCCCAACGAAACGCAACCAAATAAAGGAACTCGCTGTTCTGGTCATGCGTTTTTTTGTACTCACCCAGTTAAATCTACACACCCTACAAGGTTAACTATTTTACGAGTGGCATAGTGAGAGTATTCCATTCTGACCAATCATTTACCTAAAAAGTTGGCGACTTATGTCTTGGCATTGCTTTTAGCTTTTGTGAATAAGAAAATCAGACTACTTCAACCATGTCATTTTTTGGGTGCAAAGGGCCTTCACTAAACACAATGATGGTTAAATGGTGAAGAAAGACAATAGACGAAAAGATTAGAATTAATGTAGGAGATCGCGTTCTTATTATTTAGGCATGTAATGTAAAACCACCATATCTACAAAAGTGACATGAACCAGTTTTGTCCTGATATTATCAATTTTTGGTAAATTTTCTATTTTGTCGTAGTTGATGAGTACTTTATTGCGAATGAGACTGATCCGGCTGTATTGAATATTTTTAAAACGTTTTTTTTTTTTTAAAAATGATAACTGTAGATAACTTACAGGTCTCTATAATCCCACTTTTTGAAATGGCTTCGAATATTTTGTGTAAAATTATTTATTAAAAAGTATGCGAACCAATTTTAAAAAGTGGGATTGTCGGGACCTGTAAGTCAGCAACATTTATCACATAAAAAAAACCCTTTTTTAAAGATATTCAACACAGACGGAGAAATGTGTCTTAGAATATATTTTTTTCTGAGCTGAGGCACTCTGTGTTTACCCTATAAAAAATAATTTTTAAGCCGATTTCCTACAGCTGTATTGAATATTTTTTACACATGTTTTTTTTATATGGCAAATGTAATGGCTTACAGGGCTATAATGCTACTTTTTAAAAATTAATTCGAATAGTTTTGTATTTTTTAAAAAAATAAACAACAAATTATAACACAAAATTTTACAACAAAATAAGAACCAATTTCAAAAAGTAGAATTACAGAGCCCTGTAAACCATCTACATTTATCATTAAAAAAACGTCCGAAAATATATTCAATACAGCTGTAGTAAATTGGCTTAGAAAATTATTTTTCCCACTGGATCAACATAGACAGAAGACTTATGCTTGGAGACCCGAGAACCACTCTCATTCCTTCTCAATTCTCAAGTCCAAATCAATTCTTCTAACTCCTTAAGTCCAAGTCATTTATGTATGTTGATCTTGTTTTACCTTTTATCTGCAATTGGTCCAAGGGAAAAAAACCCCAGACAATTGAGCAATAAAACAAATCAAACCGTCGTTAAACGTAACTGACGTTTTTCGCTTACAAAAGACCATGCTTCTTTTTAAGTTAAAGAACAAATTAAAAGTAACGTTTAATTATTAACTTACTTATCCTAGTTAAAAGATGTGATTAGGTAGGAATGCATAAATAGGGTGGTTTTGGTTTAATTCCAGTTAGGATGTGTATTTGGTTGGCATTGTCGGATGTAAGGTCTAAGTATACATCGTCTTGATGAATATTTGGGGAAGAGTTATACCTATTCCTATGTAATACTCAATGGGATTAACCAAGAAACGTTACCTATCATGAGACAAGTCTAAAATTTATCACAGTGATTATGTGTATAGATGCAAGAGAACATTGATACGGTCTAACTTAGGAGGGGTCAGGATTATGTAAGCAGGTAATTATCTATTTAAGCCAACAATTATGTTACTCCTTAAATAAGTATTAAATTGAAAAGCACAGTTTTGCTTCTTTAAGGGAGCAGGTGCAAGTTTTTATTTTACTATCTAGGGTCAGGATTATGTAAGCAGGTAATTATCTATTTGAGCCAACAATTATGTTACTTCTTAAATAAGTATTAAATTGAAAAGCACAATTTTGCTTCTTTAAGGGAGTAGGTGCAAGTTCTTATTTTACTATCTAAACATGGTTAAAAGTACTTGCGTTTGTGGAACATCAAAAATACTATCCAACATAAGCCCACACACACAATTCCTTTTTTTCATCGAATATGTTAAGTCCTATGCATAAATTAAGCCATGCAATTTTTACAAAAATTATTTTTAATCTTTATTTTTATTGATTATGTAAATTAAAAATAATTTTTTAAGAAGAAGTTTTATTTTTACAGAAAAGACTAGAATTCAATTTGCACTGGCTCCCAAATTGTTTGTAATTAGTTTAAATCAAATTTTAAATTCCACATACTTTTGAGGATTAAAAACTTTTTGCTTACTTTAACGGTCTTGAACCGTTTTATCATACTCGTTTACAGTTTTAAACAGTTTCCACCAAAACTTGTTTCCAATGACGTTACTTTGGGGACGTGTTAAACTTCAACAATATTACTTCTTTTGGCTTTAATCTATAGAGAGTAAGAATGAGGTAGCCGAGTTAGAATGAGAGAGAGAGAGATTGTTCACTTGTAACTTGAAGATTACAGTTGAAATAGCGCCTTTTACTTAAAACCATTTCCTAAAAGCTAAATAATCCTTCTAAACATGATACCTCAACACACACACTGTAAAACTTTGTTGGAACGTTACTTCTTGAAACCGGTGACAGTATGTGCTGTCATCGTGTTTAGGAGTTACTTTACACCATACATTTGGTGGAACGTTTATTCGTAAAAACGGTGACAGGGACATGCTGCCACTAGTTTAACGGAGTAACGTTCCACCAAAGTTTTACAGAGTACAAGAAAAAATGTTTATAATAAAGTTTTATATTTTAAGTAGTTAGTGGTGTTATACGTGGACATTTGAAACCCAACTATTTAACATTCTAATTTATTCTTTTCTCATACAAAAACTAATTGTAGGTTACTATTTACATAAAAATTTTCTAACAGTTTTATGGAGTAACGATACACTAAAGTTTTACAGTGCAGTTCAACTCCATTACTTTTCAGTCTTAAATGCTTAAATTTTTTTTTAATGCGACCGCTTAATATAGCAGGCACAAACGCGTACTAGAATATTTTTCGAATGAAAAAAAAATATATTGTAAGGTAATTAACTTTTTAACACAATACAACTTTGGGATAATATTTGTCAACCTAGACAAATACAGCTGCTTAACTATTTTGCGGCTATAAATTAAACTTTGAAATTATATGCCAAACTAAGTGACATGCGAAAGAGCACATTCAAATTTAATAGTTTAATGATGGATAATTATCTCCCATTTTATCAAACATAATTAATCATTTCCTTCAATCGTTGTCCCTTTTAGTAAAGGCGCTGTACTTCCATCACCGAAATGTCAATGTTTATAAAAGAAGCCATATCCAATTATCCACTCTTCAATTTATCGAAATAACTTGGCGGTAATTGAATAATTGGCGAATTTCACGGTTGAATTCCGCCGGAATTCTGGAAAAATCGTTGACGAAAAATAGCATTGGAGATAATTTACGCCCCCTATTACGCAAATGAATATTCTAAGCGTCCTTAATATGGGATATTCAGAATATTCTGAAGTAAGCCCTAAGGAGGCTTGAGTCACATTCCTACCATGGAACCATTTACTTTATTGGTTTTTACATATACTTCTTAGAAGCAAAGTATTTTAACCTTTTTTTGTGGGTTGTAATATTTTGTTTCTAAGATTCCCTTATTATTCTACATAGGTTTAAAAGTGTTGTAAATGGGATTTTAGTGAACACTGAGTTATGATTAGGTAGGCTTGCTGTAAATTCCTTGCCATTGAACACTAGCATTTTAACCAATCAATAATAATGAATCTTAATTTAAAAGCACAGTTAGGCCAAATTTTCGCTAAATATATATTTGAAAATAATTTTTCTAAGCAATTTATTCAAAACTATCTATTAAACAAGAAGTTCTGAAAGACCTAAAAAATAACCCTACTTTCTTTTTTTACTTTAGTATTCATACAAATTCTTTTATTACGGACATACGACGAATGGGAAAAAAGTATCAAATAGTCAGTAAGTAAACACAGTATTAAATAATAAGTAAGTTATACCCAGTTTTGCGCGGGTCATATCGTTAAGAAAAAAGTTAAGAAACATTGAAAATATGGTCAAAAATACGAAAGTACAGACAGAGGGATAAAAGTTTACAACGTAGTTATCTGATGTTACATCTTCCAAACAATTTTTTTCAAAACTGGACAGTCAAAAAGTAAATTGAAATGGATATTGACAGATGGGCAAAAAGTATAAAAAGCTAGGATCTGATATCCTGCTTTTCAAACAAACAAAAAATAGGTCTTTTAGAACAGAATTTGGAGGGGGGGGGGGTAAGAACGTACGGACGGACTTACAGAAGGGGAAAAAACATCCTCCTTACCAATAAAGAACATTTCATTTAAATTCCTTTTTGAATTTAAAAAAAGGAAAGTAAATAAAAAATAAAAAGGTTCGGCATTGCCCCAGACACCGTATCCAGACGTGCTTAGACATTTAATCGTTAATTTTTTTTTACATATCCCTGGGTCAAAATTAGACCAGTTCCATGATGTTTGCGACCCTGAGAAAGTCCAAAAATAAAAGTGGGTCGTCGTAGATGTCCTTCCACGTCAAACCGAGGCAATAGAGTATGTGTTCGGGACTGGCTTGAGCACTTCCACGACAGTTGGGGCAGTCTGGGAACAGCTTGGTTCCGGCCTCAAACTTTAAACTCTTTGTGTGTCTCTTCCTGAATCTGGAGAGAGCAGTTTGGTCTTGCCTGCATAGTTGCAATTTAGAAATTTCGCCTGGTTTCTTAGCGCCATACCAAGAGTGCTGAGGGGGACTCCAGTCTATTGCTGTCTTTTTGTAAATGAAGCCAATTTCAGAATAAGTCAACAGGTTGTCCCCCTCTAAGATCTGGTCACAGCCTGCCCTTGCAAGTCCGTCAGCCAGTTCATTCCCAGCTAAACTGACATGAGATGGTATCCAAACTAAATGCACTGGGAAAAAACGCGAAAGTCTATCGAGCTCCTCGATGATCGCCACAGCTGTGGTACCTCTGACCTGATAGAAGTTCTTCAAATACTGTAAGGCACTAAGGTTATCGGTCATTAACCACACCTCCCTTTCATCGTTTTCTAAAACTCTGAGGGAATCAAGAATAGCGAATAGTTCAGCTCTATAGCTTGAACTGTGGTTCGGTGTCCTTCTGTTGATATTAATGGGTCCCTTGTTTGGTCGGAAAATCACGGATCCGCTACCGCAGCAACCGTTTTCCAGTTTGCTTCCATCTGTAAAAATACGTGTGGCTTCAGGGGGAATACTAGACAGCATCTCGAGCCCCAGCATCGTCATAAGAATTGGGTTGTCATTACTTTTGCTGATCTTATAGGCAAGTTCTTCATTAAAATGCACATTTGATAGATCAATAAGGGGGTTAATGGCAAAGAAAGGGGATGTAGGCTCAACATCAAATTGAAACATGTTACATCTAAGCGCCCTACTGAGTGGAGATTCTTTCTTTAACCTTTGATTGCTTTTCCTGCTTTTAATGTAATTTGCAGTTCTATGATTACAATTGTAACTGCGAAGCCTGTTTAAGTAATTGTTCATAAGGCATTTTCTCCTGCATGGAATCAGTCCAGCTTCAAATTGCGCAATGTCATTTGGGCAGGAGTTTTGCAATCCTGCAATAATTCTTGCAGCACTCGTTTGTACTTTGTTTAGTTGTTCAAGAGAAGAGATGGAAGCCGTGCTAAATATTTGAAACCCATACTCAATGATAGATCTAACAAGAGTCTCATATGAAACTTTGAGTGTTGCAGCATCTGCTCCCCAACTCCTCCCAGAAATAAATTTTAACAAATTCCTTATAGTTTACTCTGATAGTTCTCTGTTTCAGGAAATCTTAATTGATCCACAGCAGAACCTTGCCATCTATTTTAAAAGTGTCATACAGTTTAAATAACAACTTGTTAGGCCACACTCTATCGAAAGCCTGACAGAGATCAAGGAAAACAGCCAAAGTACTTCTTGTGGGCTTTGCATTTTGTTGGTCCTTTACACGCTGGGTAAAATAGAGGACCTGGTCCATAGTACTATGGCCCTGTTTGAAACCACATTGTTCTTCCATATGTAAGTTGTTTAATTTCAGATGAAACTGGAGCCTATTTAAAAGGATTCTCTCCATGATTTTACAAGCAATACAAGTGAGGGCTATTGGCCTATAACTTTTGGGTTCTTGGATGTCTTTTCCAGGTTTAAGAATAGGGACAATTGTGGCAGTCTTCCAATCCCTTGGCAGCTTTCCTGAGTTAAAGGAAGTGTTGAAAATAGACAGCAAACGGTCCTTTCCCAAACTACCGAGGTTTAGCATGAAATGCCCAAACAATCCATCAGGCCCTGGAGATTTGCTAGGGTCAATCTTTTTAAGGGCATTGTTTAGTTCTGCAAGTTTGAAAGTTTCATTAAACAATGGGTTTGTGCCTTTTTTACATCTAACATCATGCAAAGCTTTACGCGTTTTCTTCGCAAAAATATTATCTTCCCGACTATAAGACAAGGTGCTTTCGTTACAATAAAAGTCACAGAGTAAATTAGCCGCTTCTTGATCATTCGAAACAAGGTTCCCGTTTGGGTGTCGAATAGAATTTGTTTTTACCTCCTGATCTTGAACTTGATCTAGGTTTCTAAGGATCTTCCAGAGTTTTGTATTTGATGTTTTGTGGTCCAAATGCTTACACATCTCTTGCCATCTAGCTCTTTTGCCACTAGCATACCGTCGGGCAATAGTAGCTCTAATTTTATTTAACTCAATTCTTTTTTGTGGATCTTGACGGGAAGCTAAATGATTCTCAATTGCTTTGCGTTTGCAAATTAGGTTTTTTATTTCCTCGTCTTTATCCAGGCATCTTGAGGAAAAGAATTTTCTCTTTCCCCTGGGAATACATTTTTTAGCAGCAAAAGAAATTGCTTCTTTGAAGTTTTTTCCAATCTTCCTCTACCTCTCCAATAATCGGACGCTTTTCAAGCCTACCGTTTAGAAAAAGTCGAAAACTATCCCAATCTGCTTTTCTGAAATTCCAGTGCTTCTTGCCGCAAGTTTTTCGAGTAATACCAGCATGGATAATGGTTAATACTGGTTTGTGATCAGATCCGATCCCTTCAAGCACGGTGTTTTCAGTTCTATTTCTTAAATCCTCCGAAGCGATTGCCAGGTCAATGGTCTCTGCAGTATTATAACTGAAATAGTGATGGGTCGCAGTACCGTTATTTAGAACAAAATGGGGAGTGTTGTTTAACAGATTCAAGAGCTCACTTCCTCTTCTGTTGATTATGGTACAACCCCAATCCGTGTGCTTCGCATTAAAATCTCCTGTGATCAGAGTATTTTCCCTCAAAATCTCTCTTTCCAAAAAGTTTATATCAATTGGGTTACTGTCAGGTGGTACATAGATGTTGAAAATATTAACAAATTTGTTTTGCCCAAAAAAACACCTTATACCCTGTATTTCGATCTTATTACTGGGGTCCAGATTAAGATTAATTTCTTCGAAATTCACTGACCTAATAAGAAGGGCAATGCCACCACCCTGTCCACCGGGTCTATCTTTCCTGAGGATGTTGAATCCTTTTACTTTAAGATGACATTTGGCATTTAGTTTTGTTTCCTGAAGAGCAATAATCTTAGCTCTCTTCTGTTCCGCAAGATCAACAACTTCTTCCAGCTTTGACCTCGTACCCTGTGTGGTCAGGCCATTTATATTGCACTGTAAGACGACAAGAGGCTCGGCATGATCTGGAGACTGTAAAGAACTTTTCGAACATATCCCTCTACCTAAGACATGGACGCGTCCCTGATTATTCTGCGCGACGGACGGTGCAGCTTGGACATTCTCAAAATCATTATTCATCATGGAGTGGGGAAGGAATGCACCTACTGTCCCTCCGAGGAGGCCTGGCACTAGCTGTAGTAGTGTGACTTTGCCAACAAAAAAAAAGGCCGATCCAACATGAGAAACAGACGCCGGCTGTCTCTGTTAGTCTGGCCCCTACCCCACGAAGACCTGTCCGGCTTGGGAGACCCTACCGGTAGCAAGCTACCGCCGGCATAGCTCTCGGGGTTGTCAGGGCACGCAAGCTTCACCACCAACGACAAGGTAGAGCACGGTGAAGAATAACGGTTAATCGTTATAAAAAATACGAGCTAACAAAAATAACTAATTTTTTTTTTTGTCTCTTTAGTAAATCTAATCTAATTTAGTAATATAAAAATGATTAGTTGGTTAGGTCTTCGGCTCCTAGTCTATGTATCCAGTCTTTTGTATTTATATTCGTTGGCGTCTGGATTCAGCTCCAAGTTGTGGGTCCCAGTCTAGTTAGCACTCGTGTTGAAAAATAGTGAACCATGTTCCAAACTAGAAATATATTCTTATGCTTCGATTGTACTTGTTACCTTAAAACCCATTTCATGTCTGTTTCCCAAAGTCTGTTGAATGCCGGAACCGGTGTGTTAAAGGGCATCATATGTCAGGTATGTCATACCTTCGCAGGTTCTGTCTTTATTCAATAATATCTATCCTCACCTATAAACCGATTATGCAGGAATAAAAAAAAATCCCATCCATAAATAATGTCGTGTGTATGGGACTAGTGTAACTTGGTAAAAAGTTCTGAAGCCACGTACACTGTAAAATATTGCTGTAAAATTACAGCACATTTTGCGGTTATGTTTTACATCAAAGTGTTGTAATGTTTGTTTTACAGCAAAAATGAAGTTTTTCTTGACGTACATAGTCTCATAAACAACTTACTACAATAGCTCTTAAATTTAGAAGACGGGTTCAATCAATCACTGCCAGTGAAGCAAACTTTTCGTCGGTAACACACAATAAATTTTACATCATGTTTAAATTTAAGGTTGAGTTAGATGGCAGCTCTTTTATCACCACACCGTGAAGGTAAATTAGAGTTTTTTTTTACTGTGTACAATTCGCTATGAAAATTCGTTGTGTTTCAGCTCAGATATTGGCCTTTTTTTTAACGCTGTTCAAAACCACGAGTACCTTCGTAAGTAGTCTTTGTGTAGATCTACTGCTTCAACCAAACCTATAGTCCGTACGATTACAATGCAAGCCTGCTTTCCCTCCTCCCTCGTTTAGTTTTTTAGGCAACAGCGTGAGGGGCGCTCTTTTAATTCCCCTCTAAGTTTCTTGGGTTTGTGGAACAGTTGCGACAAACCTCACAGAAGAGCATCAAACAAGGTAGGTTTAGAACAGGGACCGCTCCCTCCGTTTCTCGGAAAACCACACGAGGTGGTGGGAAAAGCCTAGTTTGCGTTGTAATCGTACGGACTATGAGCGACGAATGTCCCATTTGGAATTTCGTCAAACTTACCCAACGATTCTTCGCCGATAAGGCTATTTTAGAGTCAAAGAGACAAGATTGAATGATAACACCCGGTTTCCTCCCCTAAATGAAAGTAATCGATTGAAGGTTTCTTTCATAATGACGAAAATTTGCACGAGCAATTTGAGTAATGCACGAGAGATTTAATCGGCCACTTGTGTTGTTCTCATGATAGTTCTCTTTTTAATAAAAATGGGTTCCGGATAATCGTTGAAGTTTGGCCACTTGCGTGACTTTTAGCCATTCAAACACAGAGTTATTTCGATTTATTAAAGAAATGAGTAGAATTTGTTTTTAAAAAATCATAGTTTTTATATTAAATTACAAAAATGAGTCAAAATATACTTTGTTAACGAAATCCCGAATTTCAGTTTGTAACACAAATTCAGTTTTCATTTTTTTTTTGTGAAAATGCATTTTTTTTAAATTTAAAAGTTTAAGGCATTAGATTGAGGTAAAAGTAACATTTGTTAGTATAGGGATTGGATGCAATGGTAGCAGAGCTTTTTGTCACTAATTTTGACATGATTGTGCAGATTTTAGCCACTAAATTAAATAAAGAGAGTAAAGAGCGTTAGGCTAACAAGAATGATTTATTGATAAGATAAGAACAGATATATACAAGTGGAACTAAAGAAAATTTACATAAAGTCATCTTCTCGATGCGGTTTACAGTTAAGCATACATATCTTATGAACATAATTATTTTCCGCTGACACTTTTCGCAATTTTAATTCTGTATTTCAGTTTAAAAAAAAGAATTGTTCTAGTTAATAACATTCCAAATCAGATCTTTTTTTTTTATTAAGGTAGGATTTTAATTACAAATAGTTTCGTTTCTCATATAACTTATCCTTTATGCGTAAATATCCCAAGATGTCATATTGGAGCTTTGGATATAAAATACAGATGAAAGCTTTAAAGTGGAGCAATTGTCGAGCTTAGTTTTATACATATATTGCCCATAATAAAACACCTTTATAACTTTTGTAAAAACGAAACTTTTGCTTATCAAGCCATCAAACGTTGTGTAGAATTTAAAAGACCATTGTCTTTATAATCTTCAGAAACTCATTATTGTATGTATTGTAGTATTGACAATGACTTCAAACGCTTGAGCAACTTGAGCCTTTTTCTTGGTTTCCTTTCTTCGTTCTATACAGAATTTTCTAATGGAATTCGAACTGAGCCTAAATTTAGGCACTCGATTTAATTCGACGCACTCTGCTTATTTTGTGGATTCAGTTTTGCCTGTGAAAGTGGGTTCATTTTTTTTGTAAGTAAATGAAATAAACCTAACAATCTGGAAACGAAAGGTTTGTCCCGTATTGTTATTTGAATAATAACGAAATATTTGTTACTATTCTTAATGAAACACAAATAAACAAGTTAAAAGCCCAGAAGTTTTCTTGAAAGGCTATTTTATTTCAATAAGGATTAAATTACTTCCTAACAATGCTTTCTAGCAAAAATAATTATTTGTACTGTTAATATAAACGTATTTACAGTTTGTTTGCATTCCTTTGTACTTCACAATTAAACTGAAAAACACATTTCAGGTTTTATTGATAGTAGAAAATACACCTTTTTCATATTGCTATAAACAAAAGATAAAACATTTTACTAAGTAATATAAGATTAAAATACTTATGATTAATATCTTTCAACGTGCCTTATATATATTTTTAAATAAAAATTTCTAATATTTATCATTTCGTTTTTAGTTGGATAGTTATGCAATAAAAGTATTTTGTAATCGAGTTCTTTATTTTATTTATTAAATGTTTACATTGTCATGTAATGAAATTGTTTTTATACTGCTTACTGCGTTTTTTTTAGTATGATTATTTTCCTTATAGCTTTCTATGGTAATAATTATTAGTTAAACTAAATAATTCATGGGATTATTTAATTTTTGGAATTGAAATGAATTAAGGACAAATGTTCCTTCTGAAATTTATCTTTTTCTTAGTATATTCTTAAATTATTATATAATTTAAAAAAAATTGTTTAGGAAACACGTTAGTTCAAATATGAAAATATGTAATTTCTAAAAAACCTTTTTATTAAACCCCCCTATCTATTCATAAATATCGTTTTTTATCATGCGATAATTATCTGAAATGAAGAGATGATTTCAATAAAATGCATTTTCATTTCAAATTCACTGAACACTGACGCTACTTGATTGGAAACAGTAACAAACACTGCAGGTACGGTTTTCGCTCCCGTGTAAGTGTGAAAGATCCAATTAAGGGGGAATGGGCGCGCTGGACCGCGGGTCTCCAAACTCAAGTGCCTCAGTGTTAATCCAATGAGAAAAAACTATTTTCCTTGCCACATTTCTCCGGCTGTATTCAATATTTTTACAAACGGTTCTTTTAAAATAATAAATGTAGATAACTTACAGGTATCTATAATCCCACTTTTTAAAATTGCTTAGAAAACTTTTTGTAAAATTATTTATTGAAAATTTAAAAAAAAATATTTGAACCCATTTCAAAAAGTGGGATTGTCGGGACCTGTAAGTCAGCTACATTTATCACGTAAAAATGCGGTTGTAAAAATATTCAATACAGCCGGAGAAATGGGGCAGAGAAAATAGTTTTTCTCCATTGAATTAACACTGAGGCACTTTGCTTTGGAGACCCGCGGTCCAGCGCGCCCATTCCCCCTTAAATTAACATTGCAAATGCCCTCACATCCAGCACCTTAAATACGGCTAACCGTTACTCGTGAAACAGGCTTTAGTGCTTCCATAGCCAGAAAATACTATTTCTCGCTCTGGCATAACTTTCTTATTCGCAACAAGTTTCGGCCAATCGATGTCCCGGCATATTCCGCTCGGCTTAATAAGAAAGACATCTTCTGCAAGTCTTTCGTAATTGGATGTTCGATTCGCTAAAGACTTATCCAATTTCACGCCAAGAGCTGAAAATTCACTTTTGAAGTGTTTAAAGCTGCTGCAGATTCGGATTTCGTCTTAAGCTCTCTCGTATTTTTATGCGGATTGTTTCTGCTGGAAAGGGATGTGAAGCATAACTGTTAAAAGTCACTATTCACCTGAAATTTGAGTTAATTGAGCCTTGACTAAAGGTTCAGGAATTTTTAAAAAAAAATATGGTGCTTTGCCTTCAAATATTTTGTTATTTAATACATGATAAGAATTTGTTGTAAGATATGCGGATTAATTCTGAATTTTTATAAATAGGTTTAGATATGTTTGTTTTATTCATATTGCCACATAAATGAGATCTGCCATTATGCATTGATAGTCTAGTGGTAGGATGCTCACCTAGCAAGCAAACGGGCGGCCCGAGTTCGATTCCCAACCAGTTCGTGTAATATAGGGAAAGCTTAAACTAAAAATGTTACCTATTATTTGCCTGGAATCGGGATGGTTCTAGAACTTTCTTTAATATTCTATTTCGATTATTCTAGAATATTCTATGTAACTATAAAACCTAGGTCCCACCAGTTAGTGGGGAGTTCTGCATTCTGTTGTCTACTAAATAAATTAGATTATTACTTCAAACCGTGTATTAATTCCAATCTTCGTGACAATATTACTGAAATTCCCCCCCCCCCAAAGTGCTTAAAAGTGCTTTATCTGATGCGTGACAATAGAATGCTTGGAAGACATTGCACACGTCTAAATTTTAATGTGTTTTCATTTAGAACTTTATTTTAAAATCAAAAATACAGAAATATAGAAACACAGGTTAAGAAAAACGTGGTTACTGGAAGACACTACTCTGTGAAAAAATCCAGTTGTAACACAGAAAATTTCTGTCAGCAAAGTAGCTAAAAAATATATGTATTGATATGGGAAATATGTTTACAGAATTTAAAAGTAGCAAAACAATACAGAAAATCTTCGTTTGTAACAGATATTTTTTGTAGCGCACCCCTTGCCCTTGTAGACGGCATATGAGTCAGACAGATGACCACTTTCCCATCGCTGACACAGTTGTAGCTGGTAAATTTCAAATTTTATTTCGTAATTAAAACAAAAACAAAACTGTTTTCAACAGGTGCAATCTGAATAAGTGGTTACAGGTTTTATCTGTTTACCAAGAAAATATGTCGATTGGCAAATAAAAATGTAATTTGAAGTCAAATACTGTAGTTTTAGAAGACATAATTCGTCTGTAGGAAGTTACATCAATATTCTGTTCTAGACCTGTCGAGGTGGTTTTAAGAGAGTTTTGTGAAAGATAGCTAATATTTCATGAAAATGTCGTGTTAAAATTTTTATGAAAAGTTTACAAAATAACGATAGTATTTATACTATCGTTATCGATAGGAGACTGGGGAGCCTTGGCTATAGTTTCAGAATTTTATTTTTATAAATTTTATTTTTAGGCTAAACATTTCATGTAATAGCACATAATAAAGGAAATTTTATTGGCAACAAGTATATAATAGTGATAATATAAATATTGCATTTTTCTTTTTTAAATATATATTTTTTTAAAACTTAGAGACTTGGCCCATGGTAAGGGAGACTTGGCCCATGCAAAAATGCCTAATTTTAAAGGGCAAAATAATAAATATTTCAAATTAATTTTGTAAGCATTAAATGTTAAAAAAATATTATATATAATTCAACACTCTGGAACTCATTTAAAAATCATGTTTACCGAAATATTCATTTTTCTAGTATGTATGAATTAAAAATTCTAATACTGTCCATAACAAATAATTTTTTCTATTTATGTTAAATAGATTTTATTCAGTTTGTACACACATTAAAATGCACAAGATATAAGCCTCAGTTTTATTTTTTTTTATTTTAACGGCACAAACTGTAAACGTCAAAGTCAAAGCGCACTTTCAAAGCTACTCGTTCGTCCACCCTCCCCCCTAAGAAAAAATCTGATAATATCTTAATATTAATCTGGAGCATTATTATACTTGAATTAATAACCTATAGTTTTTGCAGAAAAAGTTTGATATTTGGTCATAAATGATAAGTTTGATTTAGTTGAGGTTTTCGTTTTATTCTAAACAAGTACAAATACTAATAATCAATCTATTACCTTCATAAAGTTATAATCATACGTTATTATTAACCATGTATTTGATAAAAATTATGTATAGATTTTCATATCTAGTTCGTTTAGGGAGCCTAGGTCCAGTGGCCAACCCTCCCTTACATAGAGTGGCCAACCCTCCCCATCTAGACATTTCGTAAAGAATGGCACATGGTGATTTGAAGCCTACTTCATTGCACAAACTTTATAGCAAGAATAAAACCTTAATATAACAGTATTTTGAAAATACCATATACTTAAACTTAATTGAATTGGTTTTTCAGAAAAAGTCTTACAAATTATGTCTAAAATGTTTACTTTTTGGGGTGAGAAACTTACTTTTTTTATTTTCTCCTCAATTCAAAAAAGTAGCTCAATAAAACTAAGGTGGCTATCTGCTGACAACAGTAGCTTCGAGTACCATCTATTGAGAAAATGCTAAAATATTTTTAAATACTAAAATTTAAAGGTGGGCCAAGTCTCCCTTATGGCCAAGGCTCCCCAGTCTCCAATAATATAAAGTTATTTTGCAGACGGTCCTGGATTCAAAGACCTGGTTGTACAGCAAAGTTTTTTTTAAAAACTTTCTATTAAACTTTTTTTTCTAACACATTACGGGAAAACAACACAACGGGCAAAAAATAATTTAAGGAATTTGGCAGGGACTTTTCATGACGTCCAAAAAACAACGTAAGGTTATTGGTATTTTTTTCTATGTATATCTATAATCATATAATTTTTTAAAAAATTTCTGCAGAGATTTAGCAATTGTTTATTTTGCAAACAATACACAATTATAAGTTGCATTTCAGCATTAAAAATCTGCACTCCATTATAAAGAATCATGTTAAAGAGTGGCATGACACACATCCCCCAAAAAGGAAAGAACAGAAAACAGCTGTACTTTAGAAATAACGTTTGATATATTTCACTTGTTCAACCTCGCATCCTCATGTTCAAACTGATTACATAACGTTTTTTTAAGGAGGCTAACGATTCGTTGGAAACATTAATTGGCTTCATTTAAATTAATATTTTGAACTGATCATTTGAGTTGCTTTGACCTGTGCTTTGAAGAAAAAAGTAATTATAGTTGAATCATTAAGATAATCTTTAACAACTCAACTTTTCTTACGAAACAGTTTCGCTATTTGTAATAGTTTTAAAATTTATTGGCATAAATGACTTTTTAATTTTTCTTACAGTTTTCTTTTAAATAATTAGTGAAGTTTTTGCGTAAAAAGTTTTTTTTAAAAGCTTTGACCAAATGATAGTGTAAGTTTGAATTAAATTTATAATGCTGTATAAATAGATATTTTTCTTCACTTCTTACGATTAGAATAAAAGAGAATCACCTCCTTCAATTCTTAATGATAAATAAACAATCTTCAATAATTAAACAAAAACAACCTGTATCAGTAGTTACAAATTTGATAAAATTACAGATAACATGTGTCTTTTGACAAATCGAGGTGTAATTTTACATCAAATATTTCTATTCTTATAAATCAAGTGTTTGGTTCGAAAACAACAGAAATATTCTCTTTCCTAAGATATATTTTTGTAATGTTTCTTGCAAAATAAATGCATCGCTACATTACAGAAGAACCCCACTTTTAATGCATAAAATGTTGGAAATGTTAATTAAATGCTATAGTTTAAGTTTAACATAAATAACTTAAATTTTCTCATATTTGAAAAAAAAAATAAAAAAATTACGTCTTTTGACAACATTGAGAAGTGCATAGAAGTAGAGGAAAAAAAGTAAGGGTCGCTTGTAATGAAGGCATGCAACGATTATGGTAAATATGGAGCACATTAGTGGGAGCTGAAGCAATTTTAAAGATCCTTTAAATAAGTTAAAAAACTGATTTTTTTCGTTATCGAAGTCTCAACTTAAGAAAATTTATTAAAAGATTAGTAGCAGTAGCAATAGGAATAACTGAAGCATATACAAAAAAATAAAACTCAGCACGCGTTCCAGTAGCAGTTGAAAAAAGTCAATAGTTTTATATATTCAAGAAAAGAAGGAAATCAACATATGTTTTTCAAATTTGATATTTATTCGCTTCGCAGCTCCATCTAGCTTGGGGTCTCCAAAAGTTTTCACTTGGGAATCGGATTGAAAAATTATTCAAGTCAGAGAATAGCAAACATCGCCTTTTCTGAAATAGATAATGTCACAAGGATGTAAATTTTACGGAAAAATGTCTCTCTGGAAAAACACAGGAAAGTTTCTAACAAAAATGCATTTCTTTATAAATGTCAACTAATAATAATTGCGGATTTATATTGACTTTAACAAAATACCCTTTTTTAAAATTTCGTTTAAGGCTTGCGATGTATTTCATTATTGGAACATATTTTGACTTAAGACGCATTATTTCACCACGCTAGGCCAGATACTGTGTGTCATGTTAATGCTACAAGTATCACACACAATAACTAGTAATATTATATGGTTGCATTTGTAATAATATCCTACCGCATAAACATACCTAATAAGATGCAGATGGAACAAATTTTATTGCAAAGTAGTTGATTGGAATTAGCGGTGCAGTAGCCTGCAAACTAATTGTGAAATGTTTTTTGATCGTCTCTTTTGAAAATTAAAGCTGTATTTTAGATTAAAATTGGTTGTGATATCAAAGTTTCTTACGCTTTTTTTTTGGAAAGCTTTGTGAACTAAAACATGAGCGTTAGCGATCATACCTATTTTATAACAAGTGTGCACTTTGTCACTAGAATTTGATTTTTTTAAGTTACCAGATACCGTTGACTCCAGTTGCTTTGTGATATCAATGCAGCAACCATGGAATCTGATTTGGGGTTCAAATCGTCTTGATTTTATGGGACACTGAGTTTTAAAATACAATTGACAAGGAAGCGGAAGAAATCTGAGTATCAAAAATGGGTAGCGAGAGTCGCCTAGTTGGTGCCACAAAAAATGGCTCTCAGTTCTGGGGAATATGCTGAGTCTGCAAAGGCTAAGCCGCCAATAAAGCAGTCCCCGTTGATGGAGGGAACGGAAGAAATTCTAACAAGTGCAGTGGAGGACAGCGAGCATATTTTAGAGACCCATGGCCTAGCCCCCAGCTAAAGAGGAAAGGAATTCCATTCAAAAAATCAAATTGAATAGAACAAAAAGTAAAGCTTTCGAGAAAATGGATGTAACCAATGTATTTTGAGTGACATTGCGAATAGATTTTTTTAGTTGCATGTAATACAACTCTATTCCAACCATGGCCCGACGTCCACTCTTCATTTTTAGCTATATCCCCACAGAGAAGAATTCGTATTTTTTAGATTCTCTAGTAGATTACTCCTTTTTTATAGAAAGCTTTTTAAAAATAAACCATTTTCTTAAAGATTTAGATAAAAGTAAGAAATAAGAGTATAAATAAATAAAAAAATACGAAATTTTGGATTTATGTTTGGTCTCGCAAAGTTTGTCATGTTTTATCTATCAGTCAAATAAATTTAAAATGAAATCTGCTTTTTGACATTTTTTGATGAAGATAGATATTTATTTCGAGTTAAGGGTTTTATTGGATGTCTGATTGAAATGGATTTAGTATAAAATCAGTGGCATTATTCTTTTTTGGGATGTTGTAAATCTTTGATAAATGGCTACACTGACAATTTTATGTCTTGTGTATTATTTGTGTAGTAAATTCAATGATTGCTTTTGATCAATAATAAAAATGATTGAACTTGCGAATTGTGTGTAAGATTTATTCTATTTTTGGCACTGTATTATAAGTTAATATAAAATATTTTTTTTATGCAGGATGTCGGAAGTGGGGGGTAGGGGAGACCGAAGCTAGTTTTGTAATTTTTTGCTCATATAGATTTTATTTCATTTTTTTTGAGAAAAACAAAATACTATTGAATGTTTTATACTGTTACCTATAAAATATCGCCTAAATTTTCAAAGAAGCATCTATAGTTTTTGATAGAAAATTATGAATTATAAGCATTTGGAGTTACTAAAAATGAAGTGTACAGGGGAAAAAAAAAACCCTTCCTCGACAGGATATCTGTCCGTATGAGGACTCTTTGGCGACGATAGAGAGTCATCGCCTAAACTGGTTTTTTTTGTCGCGGCAACCCTGATTCATGCAGACTCGAGTCCCACGTTTATGGACGAAAGAAGAAGCCCACAAGAGAAGAAGCAAGGGAGAAACAGGTTTCATGTCGCCAATGTCAGCCAAGCAGTACGCGAAGATTCCTAGTCAATCAAGAGGTTCTTCCCCTGGACTATTCAAATGTATTCAGAAATAGTTTAGAGTCAAGACGGTTTTTCCGACATCAAAATACCAGATGACAAATACCAAATGACCAGTGAGGCACTCACTCTCCAGGAGTTTACGAGTAACTATTTGTCATCTTTTTATAATTGATAATGACATAAAATCAGTAGCAGCACATGTTGAAATTCACAATTCTTTGAAAGTCTAGCTGATTTACGCCGTGGCAAATTTTGAAATGAAAACAGTGTTGAAGTACGTGCCCCAAAAGAATTTTCAAAAAATTTGCCTCTATTATCATATTGGAACTTCACTGAAAAAACAACTACCTGTTATATTGTAAAAAATTTCTGGCAGCAAAATTGCCATCTGTCACGCTACGGAAAAAATAAGTTGAAGAAATTTTCCCATAACAAAGCAATTAAAAAAATATCCTTGCATAACGTATATTTTCAGTGTCGCTGGGAAGGGTACGTTAGAAAACAAGTAGGTTTGTAAAATAATATGACACTTAACCCGCTTAAAAGTTGTGTTTAACAGGTAAAAAGGCGTCAAACACAGCATTAATTATATATTAAACATTTACATGCTAAATTTGGCTAGTTTCATTCATTTTTATTTCGAAAATTCAATAATTATTACTTATCGTTTGCAAAAATTAATTTATATTTCAAAAAATAAATATGTAATATTCCTCGCTTTTATATAGAATGAAAATATTTCATATCAACATACAAAGAATCTCATAGGGAAATATATTTGACTTTATTTCAAACTGATCGATGTCGCAAAAATAAATTTATTTTAATTTATTGTCTAAAAGAATTAAAGTTTCTCGAGCGATTGTTGCGAATGGCAATGGTGATTTAATTCTAATAAAAATGGCTTCCTATGCTTTTTAAATGAGCATTAAATTTTGCAGTTTTTTTAAATAATTGAAGTACTTTGAATTCGAATTCTTTTCTGAAATTTTCAATGTTTTCTAATTTCGATGCGCTGAAGTTTTTGACGTATAACACTTGTCCGTAGCATTTGTAGTCTGGGCTATGAAAGTGGGTGACGAACAGACAGACGGACGGACAGACAGACAGACGGACTGAACGATTATAATACCTTCCACTTTTTACGTTATAAACGTAGTGTGGAAGCTAAAAGAGTCCTACTCGACCGGTATACGAAGACGGATCGACGCCTCATTAACCAGGCGCTCTGACTACTACACCATAGACGTTTGAAGATCGTATATTTTTCGGAGATCGGAGATCGAATTAACAATACGAAGTATCGACGCGAAGCGTCCTTACTTCTCCATCTAAGATACCCCAAAATGGGAGAGCGTCTGTGATTTCCAAAAGTAAACTAAAAGTCCATATAAAAATAATGTGGAAAACCCGTAGGAGAGACCCCAGGGCAAAGCGATAGGCTTGTCTAAAATAAAACAATGATGAAAATGAACACCAAAAAAGTGCAAAAAGGACAATGAACACATATCGTCAAGCAGTGGATATAACAATGCTAGTCAAAGTGAAACTTGTCATCAGGGTAAAAATAATATTAGTTAAGGAAAAACTTAACTGTCATAACGGTATTACCAAGAAGGGTCGTGATGAACGGTGCATGGACGTTTGTATTTTTGTTCAACTAAATGATCGTAAGAGATAATGTCTTTAAGGTTCTCATATGCAGATTTATCAATAGAGGTCTTGTAATTATGCGAAGCAGAAAGAATTGCTGAGTCAATAAAATCTATATTTAGGTCTCTGTGAAGGATCTTATTTCGCACATACCAAGGAGCATTTGTCATTCTTCTCAGGGTTTTATTTTGAAATATTTGTAGTTTGTGTCTGTGGGTCTTGCGAACAGCGGCCCACGCTGGAGAGGCGTAGAGTAAAATTGGCCTTATCATGGACTTATAAAGTAGAACCTTGTTGTTAATGGACATTTTGGAGTGTTTCCCAATGATGGGATTTAGACTGACGCTGGCACCTGTGGCTTTAGCTATTGTTTGCTTAATGTGCTCTTTAAAGCTGAGTCTATTGTCCAAATGTACTCCGAGGTATTTGGTATGTGGCTCATTTTTGATATCAGTATTAAAGATCTCAAGATCGGTGTCGCAATTTGTCAATGTTTTGTGCTTTCTAAAGAGGACTGAGACACTCTTTTGTGCATTAATTCTGACTCTCCAATCTTCACACCAAGTTTCAATTAAATATAGAGCTGTTTGTAATTTGTCAAAGGCTATATTACCATGTTTAGATTTGGCTAGTATGGCCGTATCGTCCGCGAACTGGGCAGTAATACAGTCTGTCTGAGTAGGGAAATCGTTTATATACAGATTAAATAGGGTGGGACTCAGGGTGCTTCCCTGCGGGACTCCGGCGTTAATGGTTAAGACTTTGGACAATGTATTATTGATTCTAACCTGGAAACATCTGTTTGTGAGAAAAGAGTTAATGATATGAATTAGAGGTTTTGGTATGTTTTGTTTGACAAGTTTAATAATTAGGCCTTCATGCCAGAGGCTATCAAAAGCTTTTTCAATGTCTAAAAACACGGCTCCCACTGTTTCTTTGTTGTTAAAGGCATTTCCAATTATTTCTACTATTCTATGAACTTGGGGTGTTGTTTGAATGTCCCTTTTTAAAACCATATTGATTGAGACTGATAATCTTATTGGTGTCCAAGAAAGTGTTTAATCTAGTCAGAATAATTTTTTCAAGTACTTTTGCTAAGCAGGGTAAGAGACTAATTGGTCTGTAGCTACCAGGTGCAAGTGGGCTTTTGCCAGGTTTTTAAAAAGTATTATAATGGCCTTTTTCCATTTAGTCGGAAAGTAGTTGTGTTGGAGGCATGCGTTAAAAATATTCGTGATGACTACAATGACCTTTTGGGATAGATTTTTTAGGGCTTTATTAGAAATCATATCGTATCCAGATGCCTTTTTAGAATCAAGGGTTTTAATAATGTGTGCTACTTCCTCAGGATAAGTTTCTAGAATAGTTGCATTGGGTTTGGAGCTTAGGTATCGATGAACCTCTTCTGTAACATTGTCGACCATATCATTATTTATTGGATTGTCATGGGGTGAAAAATGGTTATGAAGGCTATTTGAAAGTACTTCTGCCATGTCTTTTTCTGTGTAAGCTATTTTGTTTGGGCCTTGGAGTGGGCCAATATTTTGAGGATTAGATTTTAATGCTTTGGCCAATTTCCAGACTGTATTATTTTGGGTGGATAATTTCATAACTGTACATTCCCAAGTTGTTTGTTTGTGGTCAGCAATAATTGCTCTGACTCGCCTACATGCTTCGTTCCACTTGCTTTTATCCTCCGATTGTCTGGTTATTTTGTAAACTTTTCTAAGTTTATTTTTGTTTTTTATTTCATCTCTAATTTCCTGGGGTAATTTATAGTTGTTGCTATGGTTTATTGGTCTGGAACTATTGTCAATGTCATTTTTGATTTTAAATACAAGATCCTCTATAGCAGTGTCGATTTGGTCTATGGTTTGAAGTGGAGGGTTGATTTTGATACTGTCATTTGAGATGGAGTGAAACTTTTCCCAGTTTGTAGTAAATCTGATTGATTCAGGGGATTGTGTGAGGCCATATAGAGAGAAAGTTACCGGACTGTGGTCGGAAGACAAGGAACTATGTACTTTTAATGTAGGAAAGCTTGGAATTCCCTTAAGAAGCATGATATCTAAAATGTCAGGCCTATGGGATAAAGTGCCTGGAAAGTGCGTAGGTTCATCAGGAGCTATTAAAGTAATGCCCTTATTTAAATTGAATTTTTGAAGAGTCTTTCCATTGACATTATTAGCCCTGCAGCCCCAGGTATCGGATTTAGCATTGAGATCACCAGCGAGTATGGTTGGAAGACCGGAGTGTAGAAGAGCCTCCAGATCGTCTGCTACCAGTTTGGAATTGGGTGGATTATAAACAGAAACCACCAATATTTCTCCAAAAGTTTCGTTTTCAATTATGACTGCGCATGCTTCTATTGTTTTAAGTTGGGGCAATATGTATTCAGTGCTTCTAAGACTATTTTTAATGTATACCGCAACTCCACCACCTCTATTAGTTAGTCTGTCTTTTCTGTACAATTTGAAATTTTGGATTTTAGCATTGTTACAAGGGCGTAGGTGAGTTTCATTAATAAGCATTATGTCCAGGTTTTGTTCCGTTAATAAATTGCCTAAGTTCCTCCAGTTGCTTTTTGAGACCGTTTAGATTGGCAAACCCAATGTTTGTATACATAATTGGCTGAAAGGTGTGATCTCTTTGAGAGCTGTAATTATTCATGGTTGGAATAGTGTCATTAGCTCTTCGAAGGCTGATAGCCCAACCTCTATTTTTGCAGTGATTCCTTTGGCAGTTTTAAAATTTAGAGCAGCTTTTTTAAGAATACTTAGTATGCGTTTAATGTTAGTACCTTTTATAAAATTTTGAAATTGTCGAATCAAATCTAAGAAGTTCAACTCGTCAGTCTCCTGGTCGTCCTGATTTGGAGGAAGTAGGTTTCCATCTTGTGTGAGTACTGAAGTATTTGGTGCATAATTTTGAGAAGTGGAAGGAGTGTGAGGATCATTTGTATTGACCTCATCGGAAATCACTGCCTGCGAAAAGCTGACACCTGGTCTAGACATGTTTGGAATATAAGCCCTATTTGGAACAGAGTCAGATCTGTGGTCATTAGATGACATTGCAGTATCTACTACAGGTGTTGTAGGGGTCCGAGACGGAGTAGATTGTCTGGGTTTAGGATACTTCGGACATCCACGGAAACTAGCGGCATGGGGGCCCTGACATAATGCGCATTTTGGACTTTCGACTCTTTTTATATATTGTATATTTTTCTTTTCATAATTAAACAAAAAACAAACTGTAACAGTAGTTAAAAAATTGATAAAATTACAGATAACATGTGTCTTTTGACAAATCGAGGTGTAATTTTACATCAAATATTTCTATTCTTATAAATCAAAAGTGTTTGGTTCGAAAACAACAGAAATATTCTCTTTCCTAAGATGTATTTTTGTAGTGTTTCTAGCAAAAAAAAAATGCATCGCTACATTGCAGAAGAACCCCACTTTTAATGCATACAATGTTGGAAATGTTAATTAAATGCTATAGCTTAAGTTCAAATTAAATAACTTAAATTTTCTCACAGTTGAATAAATAAATAAAAAATTACTTCTTTTGACAACGTCACAACTTTTATTTAATTAATTATTTCGTCCTATGATGTATGCAGGGTTGTTACATATGCCAGTTTATTCACTGGCGTCATTTTTAGAGGTTCAGTTTTAGAATAAATGTAGATGAAAACCGATTACACAGACGACTTGCAAAGTTATGAGGATAATTACTTGCTTACTTTGAGTAACGGCAATTTTTATTTAAATATAAATAACTATAAAATTATGAAGATTGTATTTATAAAATCGCTGAAGACAATAATTTTCGTGTTAAAAACCCATTAAAGGAAATGTGGTATGAATGAAAATATGAAGCTCTATATACAATTTGATATATCAAACTTGATTGAAGAATGTTAAGTTTGATCTGTGAAAGTGGGTGACAGACAGATGGACGGACAGATAGTGTCTTTGTTAAACATTTTCGTTTACTTAGTAAATTAGTTTGGTAATTATGATAAATTCCTTTTTCCTTTAATATAACTTAATTAAGTTATAACATCACACACATAAAAAAATATAGTCAAGTATTTTGACTATATGCATACTCTTTAAAATAGTATTTTAATGTACACCAGTTATAGTACCATCATACCAACAACTTTACCATTATGACGATACCCTTATATCAAAACGCACATTATCAATGCAATATGATGGTTAGCAAATAAAACAAATCGATAAGCTATGGAAATAATTCTCAAAATAAGTTAAATTTAGATTAGCTAAAAATACATCTGCAAAAAATACTGCAAAAGTAAAGGCTGTTTTAAAAATTACTTGCCCACGCAAGGCACTCTTCATAAAGTATGATTAAGGACTTTAAAAATGTTTTAAAAATGAACAGTTTTTCTTCTCCTTGTTATTTTCAAAGGTATTTTATAGCGGCTTCAAGATTTCATTATAAATTAAGAATTTTTTTATATAATACCTTAGTAAATAGTTAGTGCTTCAAAATAGTTTTAATAAAACTTAGTTCTAAGTATGGTAGTTATGTCGTATTGATGTTTTTAAAGTTCACCATTTTAAGCATTTATCATAAATTAATTTAATAAACTATTTAATTGTTCATTCCAGCTAATAACCCTTTTATTTTGAAACATTTTAGTGTGTTCTTCCCTTTTTGTATATTAAAACAATGTCCAACCTTTTTAGGGGCTTTGAAAACCATTTTAAGTTAACATTGACACGTTAACAGCTACTAATAATCCCAATAAATAATCAGACTTTCAAAACACCAAATATTAAAATAAAAATCCTCGGCGCAATAGCCCGTTAGGGAGGGGGGGGGGGGGCAAGGCCTGCAGTGCCCATTTCAGCTTTCGTGACCAAGGGCTCTGGGGTGCTATGTATGTATATGTCCCGGTTAGGTGGTTAACCTGACGCGGAACGTCCCAGTGTTTAGTTCCCAAGCATCCCATTGGTTCTCATTATACCGACCCACTTATGTGATGGAAGGTGGAGTCAATCTCGCCCAATAAGGACTCGATCCCCGGACCTGTGGCATGGCAAGCACTACCACGAAGCCTCTGGGCCTCTGACAAGTATTAAAGTAACATTATATTTATAACACGACGTGACCTTAAATACTCTGCAGATATTTTTAACTTATATAAAACTTTTCATAAGCCTGATTTTTTAAGTTTAGATTTACAGTAATTAAGAATGAAAAACATGACGCACATTTGCAGAAGAATCCTACAATCGAATTCGATTGACCCCACAATCGAATAACAATATGATGGAGCGAAAGTAGTCGGAATTTATTCAAAGTTTACCTTTTCTCTAAACAAAACATTGAAATATAATGATATATAATTTTTTTGGTTAAAATAATACACCTGACAATTCCTGTATCAAGTTTAAATAAGCTTCATGTAATCTTTCGGGATTTTTCCTCATTTTGAAACAATAGAAAAAAACAATTAAAGAAATACTCACCGATCGAAAAAAAAAATATTAAAATATAAAGTGTTTCGTTTCTGTGAGAAATTTAGTATCCATTTGAAACTATTATTAAATATAAAAATAAATTGAATGTTGAATATTAGCTCAATGCCGATTGCACACTGAATAAATAAAAAAAATATGAAGGGTAAGATTTGTAGAATTCAGCAAAAATATTAAAATATTAAAAATTTAGAAACAGTGAGTGTATTTTTTCATCTTTAAATTATTAAAAAATGGTATCGTGGTAATTTCAATTTCAGAAATAGATGCTCAAATTTAACAATAATTTCGTCATATTTTACGAAGTGATTTCGCGAAAAATGCGCCGAGTAAACCTTTCATTAAATTCTGTTAAGTTTGTGTCTGAAAGCATGGGCATTGTGTACAGTCCCAAGACCTTGCAATCAGAGGATTGTTCAATGAGAGAATCATTAACCCTTTCAGTCCCAACTTTTTATTGTTTATTCTATGTATCCAAAATTTATGAAATGGGCTAATTATACTTCCAGAATGAAATAGTAAAAAGCATCTAAAATTTGAGGCAAAATGTTTTGAAATCATAACTTTTGAATAAATTATAACAATATTTTTTTCGAAACTTTATTTTTTAAAATAATTTAAATTCAATTTTTAAGCGTTGAAAAATGCAAGCATGGAGAATTTAGCGCTAATTTATTTAATAAAATTCTTTCATAATGAATTTTATTTTACCATGTTTTTCGTATTCTCATTTAACTAAAACAAACATTATTTAATATTTCAAAAGACACGATTCTTCCATCTAACAATGCAAAAAGAAAATATAACTATGTAGAAAAAAAATGGAGAATTTAATAAAATTTATTTGAAACAAGTGCGAGTTTAACTTGGTGAGAAACAAAATCGCAAGCTGATGATACCAAATGCAATCATTAGGCTTGAAAGAGTTAAAAATGATACTTTAATTTTTGAGGGTGTTTGACTGAGTGCATGTGTTACATCTAAAAGCTCCTCGATGCAACAGCTCGTTAGTGGGCCAAGGCTTGCCGGGCTCATTTCAGCTTACTTGACCAAGGGCTCTGGGGTGCTCGGCATATGTCCCGGTTAGGTGATCAACCTCACCCTGAACCACTATGTGTTTAGTTCCCAAGAACGCTTGGTTCTCATTTTATCGACCCACTTAAAACATGAAAAGATGAGTCAACCTCTCCCAATCCGGGACTCGATCACCGGACCTTGGCATGGCAATACGAAGCACTAGCACTAAACCACTGGGGTGGGGCCCGGATGGCCGAGTGCTTTGGACCATTAAGCTAGCAGTCTGCGCACTGTTACGGGTGCGGGTTCGATTCCCGCCTTCGCCCTGGGTGTACTTCCTTTCTCTGTGACAGTAAAAATTCTTTCTGTGTCTGTCTTACTTGACGAAGGTTTATACGCGGGTCTCTGATCAAGCACACAAGCCGGAATATATATGTACCCTACCCCCCTACCACTGGGGTTACATCTAGAACAAGTGAAGTAGAATTGAATAATTCATTCTTTCACATTTCCGTAAATATAAATGTCATGAAAATACTTCAGGACCTCGCAAAACCTCAGCGGAAATCGAAAAGTCATCTGCGTGGAAATTTTAATTTCCACAAAATGTGATTAGGCCCGTCCAGGAAGAAACAAAAAGATAATTCCTACCGCGATTGCCAACACTAATATATCTGTCCGGAAATTAATAAGGGCAAATCAAATTTAGTGAGGAACCAGCGCTAATCGAATGACTCGCTGGGAGGAAACTTTGTTTCACCGCCTACCAGTAAAAATTAAGATAAATTCACCAGAAATTTAATTATTTTTGTTCTGCATAATAAAATTTTAATTCATTCCTGTATCTGTAAAATTTATTACGAAAAGGTATGTTACTTTTTGGAAAAAATAGTTTCACGTCATTTCCTGTTGAACCTGAACTTCTCCACTCTGCAATTTCTCACCGGGTACACTGAATTTTTTTTTATTAATGTTGAATTTCAAACGTACCATTTTTGTTTGATTTAGTATTTCCACTAGTTTAACTTTATTTTCAAATCGAGTTTAAGGTTTCCATTAAATGGTCAATCTTTTAAAACTTTTGAGCTAACAGAAATAAAGGTTTAAAATTAAACTCTCTATGCGCGTCATTTAGATTAGAATTATAAAAAATATGTGTATTTGAAAAACCCAATTGTTTAAAAAAATGTCTTATAAAGTTTGTGAATTTGAATATTATATAAAGTTTTATCTGAAATTAACAAATATTTTAATTTAAAATGGTTTTTTACTAAAAGAGCGAACCATTATTTTAAATTGAAATGTATGGTTTAATTATTCACCCGCAGCAAAAACAAAAAAGGGTTAATACCAGTTGAATTATTTTAAATACATTAGTTTTACTTTTAATTTTATGTATTTTAAATAAGTATTTTTTTAAATAGTATCTCTTTAAACTAATTTCTAAGAATGATTATGTATTTCTAGAGAATTTCAAAGTTATAAGTATGGGAGACCGGGGCTAGTATTCCCCTGGGGTAAGTTTTCCACTATGCCTTATATTGGAAATGAGCCATTGGGGGTGCCAAATGTCTGCTTGGTTTATGAAGCAACACGTCCTATGTCACTCACACTAATTTTTGTTCAGTTGGTGTTGTAATATTTTCGTTAGAGCTGATTTTATGATTTTTTCAGCATTGAGTATTTTTGTAAGCTTACATTCAAGCCAAAATTAAACGTAGTTACATTTAATTTATAGTTTTATCATTACGTATAAAAAAAGGTGGTTCCTCTCTCTACTTAAATATGTATTTGTTTTCAAACTAAATTAAGCCTCTATTCGTCAAGGCACTAATAAAGTCAAAATATGGCGACGGGCCAGGTTTTCCAAAATATCACGGGGCAAGAATTCCAACAATGCCTTGTATATAAACGAACTCCAAACTTTCTAATATTACAAAAATATAATTATTATTTAATGTATGACCCAGTAATATAATCATACATTAAGTTTTGAATGTAAAAAGTTTTGTTTCAGAATAAAAATTGTCTACATTGCATTAAAAAAGAACGTTGACAGAAATCGTACTTTTCCGAAGTGATATACGTTACTCTAATAACTATCAAGAATGGATTTAGTAGCGTAAAAACATTTAATAACTTAAATATTCCCAATAGATCGTGAATAATTGCACTGTAAAATATTAATATGTCTTGTTGCACCAAAAACATTGGCGTAAATTGGCTGACTAAGAAAAAAGAGAAGCAATCTCACCAAACTTCAGCGCATTTGATATAATTAATTAAGAATTTTTTTGCAATCTTTAGCAATACTTTAAAAAACCCTTAGAAAAAAATAGCACCAAACTATAGTTACACAAAAGAGGAATTTACACAATTTTCTTGATTTCAAAATAAACCAGGTGATAATTACCTTTATATAACAATTTAGAATAGTAAACTGGCTATTTTTTACAATTTTACCTACATATTCTGAGTATAATCTTTTGGGCTATTTCAGTTTACAATAAAATGTACATAAAAAACAAAAAAAATATAAGTGTGGTAAATCTTTTCAAGAATAGTTGGAAAAATTTGCCCTATCCCTTCTTGGTAGTCTGGGAATATGTATCCCGTATACGTGGCACGTTTTCTAGCTCAACGATCTTGCATTGAACCCCTCGCTGCCAAAAAGTGGATTTACTTTTTAGAAAAGTTGTAATGCTAGTTTTTGCTTAACCATGTGAGGAAGGCAATGGTATCTTATTTCCTTCAAAATAAATAAAAGTAAAAATATACAATCAAAAAAGAAGAAAACGTGGAAAACTATCCTGGAATGATCATGTCTGTAGACATACAGAGTCCACTGACGTGATGTCCACAGACGTGACAAATTACATGTTTCATTCTTGTAAAATATGGTATATTCATATTTGAAACATTAGTTTAATAAATTCAGCTCTTTGTATCTAATGATACACATAATTAAGTAAGAATAGACATTTGATTAGCTTACCTAAGTTTAGAATTCAATACAAGTTTTTGTTCATGTCCACGGACGTGACTTCAGTCATTGGGGACGAGCACTGAATAAGCAGTAAAATAAATACAAATTTATAAATAAAGATAACATTTGTATTAATATTTTCCCAAAATGTTCCTTTCTTTAATTCTCTGATTTAAAAAGTGAATTTTATCTTATGAGTTAGATATAAACTGCCAAAGTCGTGAAATTGAGAGTTGGGACGCACCACGGACATGACATGTCACGTTTTGTGGACTAAAAAAAACTAGAATAAAAGAAAATCTTGTATAATTCCTTCTGTTCTATATTCTATAAACTGTATTCTCATTTTTACCTAAGTTACTTTGCTTTTAAAAGCCTATATTACCTTTAAAACTGCCGGGGACAAGAATGGTTCGTTTTCCCACGATTGACCCACATACACTTATTAAAACTAAATAAAGTAACATGCTTTATTTAATTGGATTTATTTTTTAAATTTAAAAAGCTTTTATAAATTGTGACTTACACTACAGTTACATGGAATTAGCCAGTGGCAAAAATATGCACTGCGAATTTTACCTAAATGTTAATTGAGTTAATTTTTTAATTGTTTTAAAAACATTTTTGGTAAGGGTATTATAGTTATTAATACTTTTCATTGAATTGGGAATCTTGAATTTTTCTACCTAGTTGCTTAACAATTATAATACTAAAATATTTTTCTAGTACATAACTTAATTATTTTATTATTGTTTTTAGCAAGAGAATACAATTGAAGGCAATAAAAAATTAGAACAGTACATAACTTTTTTCTGAATTTATTTTTTAAACTACGTCAAACGATATTAAAAAACAACAACTTTTATTTTAAAATAAATTAAAAAGTAAACTAGGCATTAAAACAACTTTATGTAGCAATTTTTTTTCAAAACGTATCAATTATTGGACGCACTAGAATTGTTTTCTGTTATGCACGACTGGCCAAACTATCGAATTAAAATCCAATGGTACAAGAGAAAATCAGACACAAGTGAAGCGACATTTTATCTTATTGCCCTGCAACAAAGACGCTTTTATGACTGAATATATTCCATTAAAACCCGCTCATCCAATACGAAATTATCATATTTTTCGTTCCCCTTCTTTGAATTTTTACAGATTTCAACTTTTGGGTTGTTGGTAACTTCAATTTATTGTTTAGTATTTGAACTGAGGGGTGGTTTTCTATGCCTATAGACAGCCTTGTGTAAATTTGCTCAAGCCCCAACTCCTCGAGACGAGTTAAAAGATACGAAAGAAACAACAATGTGTTGCATTTTACAAGTTTTGTTTCAGTAAAAAGGATTTTTTGTTCTGCAATTTTCAGCATGTTCACTCCTAACGTTCTAAGTTGTAATATACATTTTTATATGTTTTCTATTCGTAAATTATTATATTTTAAAACTAGTATTTTACTTGGTATATCAATCTTAAATTTGCAATTGTTTCTGATATTTTTTATAATTAAATAGGTTAGAATATATGATCCTAACTTCAGTACGTATGAAATCTTTATATGAAATGAGAATCTTTATATGCGACGTATGTAAACAGTATCAGCTTTATATATAAAGAGATCTCCAAACCTACAGTTTAAAGTTATTCTATACCTAGAACATGGTTTCCGGATCTTTTTTATGCATATTTTCCCGATTTTAGCTAATAATTAAAGTTAAGAATGTTTCAACAAGTTTAGTTAAATATACTACTCCCTGGCACTACAGTCCATGCTGGACCATGGCCTCTCTAACAATGCGACTCCAAAGTCGCCTGTCTCTGGTCTTCGCTTTCCAGTTCTTAGTTTTCATGGCCTTCAGATCTCTTTCCACTTCATCTATCCATCTTTTTCTAGGTCTTCCTCTTCCTCTCTCTCCCTGACATCGCCCATTGAAAATTTTCTTTGTGCCTTTGTATAGTCCATTCTTTCCATATGTCCCAGCCATTGAATAAGTTAAATATAGTTGATTAAAAATGTTTGGTTTTTAACTTTAGTTAATATAACATAAGTGTACTTAAAAAATTAAAGAATTTTTATTTCGAAATACCCACCTTCAAATTCTTGAGAACGTAAAGGTGATCGTATTTGAAAATGCTATGTTCACATTTTAAATGTGTGATATGTCAAATTGCCGCATAGAACAAAAATAGAGTTCGTTAATAATATCACTTGAAACGTCAAAACATGAACGTATTTATGTTGTTCGCAGGTCACAATTACGTGACTAAAATTATTTTTTTTATAAAAAGTCGTCTAACAAATCCTTTAAATTTATTCCAAAATATCATGAGATAATAGCAAATGGTATTTAAGAAAAACGAAAATGTCTGCTAAATGTTGTCAAATACCTGCTGACTTTATTTTCTGTGAGGGGAAAGACCCGTCTTTTGTTAACCAAATTACGCGAAAACTTGGAACAACTAATGTCGGGTGGTTTTCGGGACTTGTCAGACTGTTTGCCGGTTTTTGAAACGGGCGGACATTTTCTGTGATTGTTCAAGCGAAAATGTATGCGAATAAGTGTGGAATGTCAATTATTCAGAAAGAAAGCGATGTGATAAAGTCCAACGATTCGAAAAGTTTGTAAATATTTGATTAACATGAATCATTTATTTTCCTTTTCAATCAGTAATTTCAAACTTCTTATGCATCATTGAAATTAGTAGGAAAGGATGGAAAATAAGTCGTATCAAAGCTTTTCTGATTTTGTAAACATATCTGTTCGAAAACTTTGAACCGTGTATGAAATATAGAGTTGTGAATTTCAATGAAATATTAAGAAATTAGAAATTTATTTCTATATCATGGCTAGGTAAAAAACTCGTGAAATGTTTTTTTTATAAAGAAGATACAATTTTTTACGATGTCGGAATTCTTCTTTAATCTGTGCAAAGTTTGTCCTAAGGGGTAAAGCTCTAAACAATGCCTGGATCTTCCAATGATGAGTTTGGTTTTAAATTGAGGGGGGGGGGGGTATAGGTTTGATGAACTAGAGTTGCATCTAAGAGCAAATGAACTGCTATAGGATAATGCTCAAGAATAATGTCCCACATGTTTAAAAATGGAAAAAGGAGTTTCACACTGTAATTTTTATATACATTGCCTTCAATTTCCCTTTACCACTCGATTTCTCATTTTCGAGATGTACCAGCTTAGTTTAAAAAAAGAAACTACTTGTACCAAACAAATTACTATATACCAAATTTTTTTTTTTACATTTTACATACTACAGAATTTTAATGCCAATACAGTATTAAAATGTTTCGTACAAGACTGCACCGGAATCACGTGAAACTTTTTAGCTGCCACCACTATTTGGAGCTTGAATTTACCAATTTTTTGGTAAACCTATAACTTAAAACACCGCAAAAGTGGTAAATCAACTATCAAATAGTGATGACAGCTGGAAATATTCCGGTGCAAACATCTTGCACCAAAATGTTTAACTGTGTCGTAAACGCAATTATCAATAAAAAATATTTGCAACTCTCCTCTCTTTTAATTTCCTATTGAATGTGTATATTTATCATTATTCAAAACGGAATTTAGAAAATAATCGGAAGAAATCAGAACACTAAAATTTGTTTAAAAATAGAGACAGAAAAATGCTTTTTACTAAAAGTCAACTAATAATTACATTTGCAGATAGGCATAAATAATATTAAAAATCAGAAAAAAGCACATTATAAACCATCTCACTCAAATCAATACTTAAATTTGTATAAAAACACAAAAGATAACTAGACATTCGTCTAATAATTCGATTAAACATGCATTAGCAAAGCGTGCTACAAAACTCCATGCACTTATAATAAAATACCAAATAATTTTTTACAGACATCCTTACTATGTTTGAAAAAATTAAAACTTTCGGGTAGTTAACCTTACGTAATATGCTTAGCTGTTCCACCAATCAATAATATTAATTACTAAGACATTGTATTCAACACCTTTTGACTTACCTTTTCAAAGAAATATGATCATAAAACAGGAGGGGGGGGGGGGGAAGGTGTAGAAAAAATCCATGGCCACTCTTAATCATTAAGCAGGTTCAAAAATATGTCGTCCCCTCTTTTTATCGTGAATTTATGTAAGGCAATGACATTAATTATCACATAATGAGCTGTGTACACGTAAAGCCGATTAAGTTGAAGGATTTTGACTTAAAAGTGTTTCTTTTACGAAGATTGTAAGGAATCGGAAGATAGCAGGAAAAAGTTTTTTAAAAAGAGATTTTGTTTTTTGTTATTGTTATATTATTAAAACTATTTTGTAAAAATGTGATAAAAGCCAGCGTTGCGTTTGTAAAAACAGCCGTAGGAATCTATACTAAATAGAGGTAGTTGCAACAGCGAATCGGACCATTTTGTCCTAAAATAATTATTCTTTTTGTAAACCTTTGTTATAGGTCGTGGTTATTGAGTGCTTACAACAATGGTCCAAGTCATTGTTGCAGATACTGCCGTTCACCTGCCCACGACGGAATAGTTTGTAGTTAATGGTCATAATTGAAGAGCTTAGTGGAAGAACGTGCTAAGTGACAAAAAGGTGAAAACGAGATAATGAGCTTCAAAGTTTTTAGTTTGCAACTTTTCTCTACTTCACAAAATCATAGTTTTTTCTTCATGATAATTTAGTTTGGTTCTTCAAAATGCTTGGTGGCTTTTGGCTTAGCCGTACTTTACGTAATAACACGTCATTTACAAAACGCGCTTAACGTCTCCTGCACTTAGCACGTTCTTCCTCCGAAGTGCTTCAGATTTTTTCAGTCGTTTAGTGGAAGAACGTGCTAAGTGACATTTTTTAGGTATATTTGATCCATACGAGTTTCATAATTTCTGTACTAACATTCCGATTTTTAAAATTCTTTTTTTGTTTGGAAGATAGGACTTCAGATTTTTTTTATACTTTTTATTTGTTTGCCTGTACGTCCATCATTTTGTCCGTCCGTCCATATCCCTTTCAATTTCCGATCTAAACTGTCTCATTTTAAAAATTCGGTTTTGGTTCGAAATTAAAAAATTAGAAGACTACAATGTATAGTGTTCGGCCACCTGCCTGTACGTCTGTTTTTCTGTCCGTCCGTCCGTCCATCTACCCCCCCCCCCCAACTTCCTTTCTACCCGTCCAATTTTTAAAGTTATTACCTTCAATTATCTAATATGAAATACATATAAGGAAATGAAACTATTGCGATGGAGGTCATCCAAAATGAAGATTTTGTGCTCTCTACACGTTTTGGAGGGTGCTGATTACAAAAAACTGGGTTTTTTCATTGATTCGTCTGTTTGTCTGAAACTACTTTACAGTTCGAACTAAAAGGGCTACAGACTTCAAATTTAGTACACGGGTTCCTAGTACCTGTTGGAAGTCATAATAATATTTTCGAGAAAATTACGCATGCGCAATTAGCAGCTGCTATAAACTTTTTGGGTTTTAAAAGTAGTGCTGAAAAACGAAAATAGATACAGACTTAAAATTTGATACACTTGCTCCTAGTACTAGTCGGACGACAAAATAAAGATTTTAACAATATTGTGCATGTACAAAGAGTAGCTGCCATAGAACTTTTTAGGTTTGAAAGTAATTGAAAATACTTTATAAGGTATATAATAACTTTTAAACGAACATATTGATATATTAATCGGTAATTGAAAGTCGTGTAGTGTTACGCAACCCTAATTTTTTTGATGTGTGATATCAGACACCTATCTTATATACTTTTTGTTCGTCCGTCTGTCCCTACTATAAGGATTTCTTTGAGTATTTAAGTTAAAAGAAAGTAGGTTATATTAGTTATTTTAGAACTTCTTGCTTAATGTTAGATTAGTAAGTTTTTAATTGAAAATATTTTTAAAAAATACCATTATCACTGAAATTATAAACTAATTACTTTAAAGAATATAATAAGACAAATCTCAACTTAGTAAAAAGTATACAAAAAGATAGTAAAAGAAACACAAATGCAAGTGAATAAAATAAATATTAAATTTAAAAGATTTATAAAAAAGATAATAATGTAAGATGTAAGTTTTCGAAAAATAAATTTTTATATTGTTTTTGGATAGGAATAATTGCATGTAAAAACAAACATTCATATTTAAAAAAAAAGTAAAAATAAGATATCTGGCAAAATATAAATCCTAAGGTTAGGTTATTTATGTTTTTCTTTCCCCTTTTCAATTAAGGATTTAATCAATTTTAAGAAAGCTTCTTTAATTTACAGCATTTCTATATACAAAAGCTTAGCATGATCGTTTAAACAATTTATTTTTACAATCGTGATGCCAAGCACTTTTTTAAAGTCATCTATATTTTAATAAATATTAAGAATTTATAAATATAAAGAGATAGAGTATAAAACGTTATATGAGTTATTATAACAAATATATTAGTTTTTCATAACAAAGCAATATCTTGATTAAATTTGTACTTACCGTATAAGCTGCTATTCGCACTTTCAAGCCAAAATTCAGCTTTCCGCTTATTTCTTAATTCCATTTTAATAATTTTGGGAGTTTAGGACATTGCACAAAATGCTATCGTCAGCTTTAGAGATCAAACGTAAAATTGCTTTAAAAGATTTTTGCACCCCTAATTCATTTTTTTAAACAAACCAGATGGTTCGGGGTGTAATGTTGTTTTAACGTGAACATGCGATCTCCAAAGGGCAGGTGCAACTTTCTTTTAATGATACCATCTGTTCACTGCTAAATAGTCTATGTTTATTATAATAAAAAACACAAGACTTTAAAAGCAAACGATATTTTATAAAATGTTAAAACCTTTAGCTCCGATAGAATTCTAAAATAAAAGTGCATTTTCTCTTATTTTCCTAAATGCACTCAAAGCCCGGTTATACGCTATATGAATTATAATTCATTGGTTATATTTAATAATTAAAGCTAATTTGGAAAAATTAATGATATTTTAAAATTCTTTTTTATTAAAACTACAAAAAAACAACCAAGTGCTTTGCGATTAATGCGACATAAATAAAGCGAAAGTCTGACAATTTTCTTCAACTGTGTCACTTAGCAAGTTATTCCACTGAACGATCGGCCGAATCGGGACGATTTCGGAGGAAGAAAGTGCCAAGGGTCCTTAGCACATTCTTCCATTGAAAAAGTGACGAAAACGCGTGCACCTACCAACTTCGTTCACGAAAAATCTACGAAATCAAATGTTTTCTAAAAAATTGAAAGCTGTTATGTTTAAAGGAGGTAATAACATAATCATTAACACAAAAATCTCAATTTTTTCAAAAATGTCACTTAGCACGTTCTTCCACTCAGCCTTTCAATTATGATATGAAATACATACTATCAACTGATACATTAATTTTGAGGTGTCAAGTTCCCTTCATAGTTCTGGTATTAATTGCGCCTTCGAGGCGTAATAATAATGCAAGTTGCATACATCGTGCAAAAGCTCTTGCATTTTACTTATTTTGCCACGTAACTGAAATGTGATGAAATAATAGAACTAATTTGGGCAGGTCACATTTTTAACAGACTATTTTAATTTTTTACACACTTATGTGCCTTACTTTAATCAACCTAAATACTACTGCTATGTTAGCATAGCGTATTTGAATGTTGTGTTGTTAATAATAATAAATTTTTTCAAACAAAAAGAAAACATAGGACTAATACCATGACGTTTATTTCTTTGTTGATTTTTTTAGAAAGGTGTGACATCTATAAAAATATTCTTTAAGGTTATATTTAATGAAAGTAAAGTTTACGGGAAATCGTTGTTTAGTTTAGTGGCTAACAATGGATTTTCCAAAACAAATTTTACTTGAAAAGTAGTTTTATTGGTCGTAAGAAAAGTTACACGAATCTCGCATGTTGTGATTTTGTTTATTTTTCTTTGTAACAGTTTATTAATGCGTTAATGTTTATGAGATTTTTTTTGGTTGTTAGCGTAACGCACAGGACTTTGTTGTTAAATTTTTAGTATATGAGGCAAACATTATCCGATGATAGAGATAAGTTAATAAAGCATTAAATTTGACTAATGTGCCTTGTATTTTTAGCCTACTTTTCTTTTTTTAATTCGAAAGAATTAAAAAAATGAAAAAGTAGGTATTGACATGCGGTCGATGTCCGTCTGTCCGTCTGTCCGTCCGTACCCCCCTTCCAAAATCGGTTCTAATCATCGGATCTTAAAAATTCTTTTTTTGTTAGAAAGCTATAACCTCAGATACCCAACTTTCATACTTTTTGTCCGCCTGTCTGTACGTCCGGACGGACATAAATCTACTATCTGTCGGCGAATTTCCCATTGAATTAGCATTGAAATTCAATTTTGAGTCATTTAAATCACTGTAGGTATTGAAATGCGGTTGATGTCCATCTGTCTGTCCATCTGTCTGTCTGTTCGTATGTCTGTCTGTTCGTATGTCTGTCCGCCTGTCTGTCCGTTTCTCTGTCTGTCTGTACCCCCCTTCCAAAATCGGTTCTATCCATCGGATCTTAAAAATTCTTTTTTTTGTTAGAAAGCTATGACCTCAGATACCCAACTTTCATACTTTTTGTCCGTCTGTCTGTACGTCCGGACGGACATAAATCTACTATCTGTCGGCGAATTTCCCATTGAATTAGCATTGAAATTCAATTTTGAGTCATTTAAATCACTGTTGCCAAATCAACAATGACATGAGAAATTTTATTTAAACATATTTGAAGCAAAATAATATTTTCATGAATCAGTTTGGAATGACGTCATAAAATGTAGAACAATTTGATTCTTTGATTATTCATTAATTATCTACCAAGAAAGCGGTAAGGCATACTTTTGCATGCAATTATGCTTAGTTTTAATTTACATTTCTTGTTTTTTAATGCAGTTCGGAGTAGTTTCATTACTTTTGTTATTAATAAATATTTATTCTTCGAACTACAAATAAATCACGAGCAGATGATAAATAATATTTAATTAATTTACGAAAGAATATTAAGGAAAATAGTTGATTTTGGCTTTTAGAAGTTTAAATTATAGCTGGGTGCTGTGTTTCGATTTTTTTTCTAATGTGTATAAATCTAGTGTAGAAACGGCTGTTGATGATATTTACTTTAGGAACCTAGTTTTTTTTCCCGATTAGAACTTCAGTAAGTATTTAAGTAACAGAAAAGTAGGCTATTTTAGTTCTTCATGAACTTCTTGTTTTCTTTTTTCTTGTATTATTTAAGTAATTTCATCGCCAATAGGATTTTTGTAGGATTTGCTACAAAGATTAGCTAATTTAATCTTCTACACTAATTGTAAATTTCATGTATTTAAATTCTAAATGGGTAGATGATTTAATTCGTTTCTTTTAATAACAGTTTTGCCAAATGCAACTTCGTTATTTGAAAAGGTTAAATTTTTTACTTATGCTCATGAGAAAATTTCCTTTCACGATACGAGATTTTATGATTAAAATTTCCATTTAAACGCCTTTTAAACACATAATGAAACAAAAACCTTGTTGTTTGACTTTTGAATCATTGCAAATGCAACTTCGTTATTTGAAAAGGTTAAATTTTTTACTTATGCTCATGAGAAAATTTCCTTTCACGATACGAGATTTTATGATTAAAATTTCCATTTCCATCCAAAACAGAATTTGCAATGCCAAAAACAATCTTAAGAAAGTAGCACAAGCACAGTATATTGTAAAGTAATTTTATACAAATTAAGTATGAACGGAAATTACAATAAATAAAAGAAAGGCGGAAGACAAAAAGGGTTTTTCTTACAATATGTATGTGTGTAGTTTTATTTGCCAGAATTGTTTGAAATGTATTCTCTGTTATCTAAAATTCTTTTGTATTATTTTACTCTTTATTCGGAGAAATTTGTAGAATTATTTTTGAAGCAGAAAGAAATGCTTTTATTTAGTTTTTTTTTTAACTAACGCTTCTCAAAAACGAGTCAAACATATTAAATAGATCCTTTGTATTTCATTACAAAAGAAAGGCAATTCTTCATAAAATCATTAACTAATTGAAGAGCTTTAGTGGAAGAGCGTGCAAAGGGACGAAAAGCTGAAAACGAGAAAGTGAGCTTCAAAGTTTTTCGCATGCACTTAGATGCGTTTAAAACGGCGCAAACAAAAGGTAAAAAATATACTTGACTCAAAGTTTATGAAAATTTGGAATCTTGTTATTTTTAGAGGAGAAAATAACATGATCGTTGATACAAAAATCTCAATTTTTTCAAAAATGTCATTTAGCACGTTCTTCCACTAAGCTCTTCAATTACAAAATAAAATCATTAACTTATTGGCAAACTTTTCAATTTTGCAATTTCTTACCAAAAATTTTAAAATTTATTGTAACGTGTCTCCGTAAACTAGGTGAAGATGGCAAAAAAGTGCCGCCACTGTGTTTACGCAAGTAAGCAAATTTATAGTAACGTTAGTAAGTTTATAGCAACGTTACACAACGTTACTATGAACTTACACAACGTTACTCCATAAATATAGTGACAGCATTTATTTTTGCCAGATTCTATATACACAATCGCAAATTTCTACTTAAAACGCGTGTTAAGTATATGATGAGATAATCTTTAGGGGATCCGCAGTTGTTTGGGTTTGCTTGAATTAATGCGAATTAGAGCTACAGGGTCCTGGTTGTATGGCGAAATGAATCATTAGAAAACAGGAGAATAGAATTTCCCACACTAAATTCTAAAATAATAATTTTAATAAACCTAATTTTATTACGATTTATATAATTTAGGTGGAAACATGAAAATGAAAGTTGTAGTTGTATAGTAACAAAAATCTAAAATTTTTAAAGATTGTGCTATATTAAAAAATCACTGTTTTGAAAATTCTAAAAGTTATAACAAGAAAATAAATAAGTGATACAAATATTTTTTGAATTTTTTTTAAATGCTAATTTCTAAAAAAAACAAATTTTAAAATGCTGTTTTCTACACTGTAAAAACTTGAAGTAAGGCTACGCCATAAAACTGTCAACTTGTTTTAAGAAGTTACGCTAGACTTAATTTGTATAGTTTGTACCCCAGAAACCTTATTATATCATGATATTTTAAGTAACTTACTATTTCCTTAAATCATTTAAAGAATGATATTCAAATAAAATACAATTTTTAAAATGTGATCTTTTATTTATCTATCCAACACCTTAAAGAAAAACACGATTCTTACTTAACACCGTCATATCCAAATTCAATTAAAAATTCATTTATATTCCTTGCTTTGAGTTATACCTTTATTCCATTCAAAAGTAACTGTGATTTGAATCAAGGAAAAGTTTTCTTTGAGCATAAAATGTTCTCAGATATTCAATGTTTTGGCAATAAAGGGAGGTAAGAATTTTTTTTATATATATGGTGGTTGTGATCATTATTCATGTTGAAATGCGATGAACGGGGGTTTTCTTAGTGTAAAGTGTTGAGCGATACGATGAGATAGTGTAATTTATAGACACTTCTTTACACTTTTAAAAAAAACCTGAAATTTCAGGAGAAAAGTTACTGATTTTAACGGAACTTTCCCGTAACCACTGAAAACGGGTTTTTTCCTTCTGAAAACAGGTTTTTCCTTCTAAAAACGGAAAATGTCCGTAAACCACGAGCAAAGATATGAAAACGGAATTTTCCCGTTTTTAGAGCTGCCATACTTTTATTACCCTATCGTAGAATTGGCGATAATGCACTAAGAATACACACATAGAAACTCGAACATCAAATACCTGTATTACCAGGCCCGTCCGTGGCCGAGTGGTTAGGGCATCAGCCTAGAGGTTCAACCTTCTCAGGAGTGCGGGGGTTCGAATCCCACCCACTGCCAGTCATCCTATAAAGCGGGTGCTGGAAATAGTAGAAAAATCCTCAATTCACGGATGGGCCCGAGTACATTGGGGCAGACGTGCTCGTTAAATCTGTGGAGTCCAAAGTCCCGACGGCGTTAGCGTACAATGTCGCTCGAAGTTCCGTTGGGTGCCCGCTCAGGTGTCGACCTCGTGACTTGACCAGGGTTCTAAATTACGAGGCGTCATTGGCTGTGTTAAAGCTCCTAACAGAGGCTACAAATAGGCAGCCGGAAACGATTACCTTACCTTACCTGTATTACCTGTACGGGGAAATGCAAAATGGATTTTTTTTTAATAACGGAGAAATAAGAAACGGAACTTAAGTAGAAACACGGGAAAATGCAAAATGGAAAATTTTAACAACGGAGAAATAAGAGACGGAACTTCTGTAAATACACGCGAAAATACTTAACGAAACGGGAAAGTCCCGGCAACTCTGCTGCCGGTACTTTTCCCGTTAATTTCAGTAAATTTTTTTACAGTGTACTTTTATTAAAATATTTTCGATAAAAACGAATCAATAAGAAATATTTAAAGTGGTGCTCACATACTCACAGTAATGTAATTTTTGTTTGAATTTTACATAAAGCTTTTTTTTAATGCAACAAGTCAATTGCAATAAATATTAAAAAAAACTTGCTACAGGTACACATTAAATTCACAAGCACACTGTTAAAAATTAGGCACTTTGTTTCATCAAAAATATGGTTCCTAGTAGCTGCAACGGCTGTGTGGTGAAACGTTAAACCATATTTTTGGTATTTGGTTGAACCATTTCTCAGGTTTTTGTTTCCAAATCCAGAAAAATGATTTAACCAAACACCGAAAAAAAGGTGAAACATTTCACCACACAGCCGTTGCAGCTACTAGGAACCAATATCATGGTAAAACCAAGCACAAAAATTTTAACAGTGCATATTTACCTTGCTAATACTAAATTAGGATTTTAAAAATGCTTAATCAATTATTTTTTAAAATGTGTGACTTATGTTTGTTTTTATTTTTACTCCTTTATTTGTTTTATCAGTAATTCGTGTTTGTTCCGATTACCATGCATTATTGCAGAGTAAAATATATTTTTGGATAGCAACCCATAGAAATAAGTTATTAGTTTAATAATTTTTCAACTGAATTTTCATATAAATTCCCTTTACAATTTTAAAATACCTTTTGGAATGACAAACATTTTTAGAAGAAAACCTACTTCTGTGAAATATTATTTTTCTGTGAAATATAAATTTAACATATAAAAAAACAGTTACGATGAAACTGAAACAAGAACCGAAATACAAATATATAAAACCTTATGTTTAAATTCATGCACCAGATTATAAATTAAATACTACACTACTATCAATTGAAATTCAGTTAGTAGTTTTTCTTAAGGAACCTCAAATCCAATAAAAATTGAGATTGAATTAACATGAGTTCACATTGGCTTTACTTAATTAAGTTGAACAACCACATTTTTTAAAATTATTCCTTAGGGGATAAAAGTTTTTAAAACATCAACATCACTGATTCAATTAAATTACAGCATTTAGTTTACTGAAAGTTTTTTTTATTTTAAAGTTACTTTTTATAGCTTTACTTGCGAATAATGAATTTTTAATTATTTATTTGAATTTAAGATTTAGCATTCGTAGAAAATGAGCAGGTGGTGTCGTTTTTCATAATATTGTTGATTTGTTCTTTTTCAGCTAATGTTCTGAAATGTACAGAAATAATTTGAAAAATAAATTATACATTGTTTTGCTAATCAAAATGATTATATTTGTAATTGTTTAATGTACTCATGTTTAAAATTGTGGTGGACGCGGAGGTTAAACTAATTTGTGCAGACAATTTTTAGAACATGTGAGAGTTTGTCTATACTTTTTTTTTGTATCGACAACATTAAACCTGACCTTTAACGGTGTTATACGGTAACATAGAGAGGTAAATCATACTTGAATCAAGTTTGCGACAGATGTTAAAAAAATATTTCTTCAAGAATTCTGACTATCACTATTTAGTAGGTAAAAGGTTTAATAAGTAACATAATGAAGATTTGTTAATAACTATAATTAATTAAAGTTTAATTTTTAAAAGTTTCCGACAGATATATCCGACCCTGAATAAAAATCTTTAAATGAAAAGTTTAAAAGTATTTTAAATTATAACTGGCTGCTCTTTTCAGACATTATTTTTTTTTAATTATTTCACCTACTAATTATAAATAGAATTGTTCTGCATTTTTGAAATTTCCTTCGGTAGCATGTTTTAATCAGGAATAAGTTTAAAAGTTTCCTCATTGAAATTGTACCGAGATCTGTTACCATAATACCAACTTCTTAAATATTTATCTTATTGTCACTCTTTTTTTTATTATCTAATTGGCATTCAAGTTTGACTTAATCAGTCTCTTTATGAATCGGTAAACTTTATAAAGCATACATAACATTATTATTATCATAGTGTATAAAATTATAAATTTTAGGGAGTGTGAGACCTTTAATTAAAAATATTACGTTTATGTTTAAAGCACTCTCTGAAGGATACAAAAAAAATTAGCTGAAGTGTAAACTTTTTTTCACTGCGTTATTTAAAAAATACTATATTTTACTGCTAATTTTATTTATTTTTATTTTTAAAAGTCGTATTTTATTAGTAGAGTATTATAAATGACTCCCTCATGCTTTAAAAATTTTAAATTTAGTAAGAATAAAATTAAAAAAAATAGTGTGTTGTTGGAATACCTGAAAGTCAGATGACGGATTTGTATGTCTGCATCCCTCGGAGGGTTAAGGTAATTTTTTCACTCAACTCGAAAAACAACAAATATATAATACTTGATAAATTACAAAACATTTTTTTTTTGAAAATATTATTTTCATTTTTAATTTTTTTGTCAAGTATTTTATTATTTTAAACAATTTTTTCTCCCATCCGTTTTTGGACATTTTTAAATTTTATAATTTTTAATCAAGCTAAAACTTGGTATTACTTCATGTGTTTCTGATAAAAAAAAGTTTCAAATGTTAAAACATGTAACTAATGGGCTTAAAGCGATCATTTAAGTATTCATTTTAAATGCTTTGCTATTTTATGAAAGCCTTTGAAAAATTCATTTTTTCAAAAGATTAATTTTTTTACTGATAATAAAATCGGTAAAAGTAGATAAGTGTACACATTTTATTGTTTTTAATAATGATTATTTTGGTTTTTAAAAACTTTTTGACTTTATAAACTAATTTTTATTTTGCTTACTTGATTTATATTCATGAAATTGTTTTTAACAAAAATCAAAAACTAACTTTTAGTATTATAAATTAATTAAAAAGAGAAAAAAACCTCACAACTAAGATATTTTTCGGCCAACTAAATAGTTGAGGTAATTTAGAGTGATACATTTACTATAAACATTAGTGTATTATGAACTCCGTAATTATTAGTACAATGGAGTCCCGCTTATCCGAAAGGTACGGGACCGAAGCACTTTCGGTTAATCGAGATTCCATAGGAATTTTCGGATAACCGGGAATCATCCACTTCACAACTAGAAAAACGCTGGAGAAGAGAAAATTTTAAGTCAGAGTGTTCGCCTCGTTCTTTTTGGCCGAAAAGGACATATGAAGCGCTTCCTAAATCCGAGTCTAGCAAATGCAGCATTTCGCGCATACGGAAGCTACAAAAATCTTACATCAGGCCCTTAGATTCATAGAAGCGCAAGATGAAGCGGCTACTTAAGACGTTCTCTTGTTTAAAAGATGGCGGGACAGGGCTGCTTTAAAACAAACCAAAATTGAGTAGCAAAAAATAAAACATTACTGCATTTTTTGATAAATAAATCCAATTTTGCAAGTACATATTTTTTGTGTATTTCTCTATTTATGCGTATGCATTTCATATTTTAGCGAAATAAAAAAATACGGAGCTTTTCGGTTAAGCCGAATTTCGGATAACCGGGATTCGGATAAACGGGACTTCAACGGATACTGTAACATCAATATTTCAGAGTCTTTACTCATTCACTAGTTCGTTTACCTGACAACTTACTTAAAAGTGCATATTTCTTCCGGCAATGGGGTTGCTGACAACTTGTCATCAAGTTTAAAAACAAAATAAACTAAAATAGTGTCAAACAGCAAAATATCTGCTCGAGATTTTTGAAAGATTCGGGTTTTTTTACACCAAACAACTTTATAAAAATAAAATGAGAGGTTCTGAGTATCAGAGCATCTAGGTTCTCAGTATCAGGGCATCTAGAAAGTGCATATATGCAAACTTCATAAAGTTATCAAGTTTGAATTTTAAATTAGAGGAGGGATGCAAATACGGAAATCTCTCAGGTAATGGAAACGTGACGTATTTCAACTATAAAGGGGTTTACACCTATACTGATTGCCGTAAAAAAATAACTCTCGTCTCTATTCATAATGAAGTTAATATACCACAAAGATAGGAATCATTCTGAAAATGTACACTGCTCAAAACAATTAGGGGTACGCATGGTTTAAACCCTTTCACCCCCAATAATTCCATTTGGAATCATCAGCTTGCGATTTTTTATCTCACTAAGTTGAGCTCGCACTTATTTATCGTTAGATGGAAGAATCATGTCTTTTGAAAAATTAAATAATGTTTGTTTTAATTAAATGAAAATATGAAAAACTTGGTAAAATAAAATTCACTCCCAAAAAATTTTATGAAATAAATTGACCCTAAATTCTTCACGCATGCATTTTTAGATGTTTAAAAATTGATTTTAACTCTTTTTAACAAATAAAGTTTTGAAAAAATTATTGTTTTAATTTATTCAAAAGTTATGATTTCAATTCCCCCTCCCTTAAATTTAAGTTAAAAAATTAAGATTTTTTCTCCTGTTTTTTACCATTTCATTCTGGATGCATAATGAATCTATTTCATGCATTTTAGATTTTTAGAATAAAAAATAAGAAGTTGGAACTGAAAGGGTTAACAAAAGTACGCAAAGTGCTCCCCTAATTGTTTTGAGCAGTGTAGTTAAAATATATGAGCTTTTTTCTGTTTCGAGATTTTCTTTAAGTTTTGGGCAGTTATTTTGTAGTACATTTAACTAACTTAGTAGAGAGGTAAGGAAATTTGTTTTATATGATTAGAAATGAGTGTACCGGGAAGGTATTGTTAGATTTTAATCAACCATTTTTTCTTGATAAATACGGTTATGGTAACAGTGAGGGTAACTTGAAAACATGCAGATGAGGCGAATGTAAAGCATCTACCCTGCCCTTAGCCATGCATCCATGGCACATATGTGTACATGCCATACTAACTCTACGTGATTCTGTTGGAGATGCAGAAACACATCGAGGAGAGCCCTTACATTCTTTTAAAATAGTAGAACGTAGTATAAGATTAAAACTATAATATTTATACCGAATATAAAACAATAGAGGAGACATATAGAGGCGTGAAGGCCACTCCAACATGCTCAGCTAACGCCTGGGGCAATGGAGCTAAGTCGGTCCTCTACCTATTATTTTAGGTGCTCTGGTCTTGCGACTAACAGAGGCTGCAACCTTTCCCCATCCATGAATAGTACACCCGATCTTTCTGACGCTGCATCGGTCGTCGCGCAGCCTAAAAAGGCCCGCGTTCCTGGTTTAGGCAGAGGACCAGGTTCGAAAAGTAATCCACGGTCTCCAAATACTTTAAAGATCTTGCAGTTTAACATCAATGGAATCTCAACAAGTGCTACGAGGATTAAACTTGATCAGGTGCTTGACCTGGCACTAACCGAAGGAGTTCAAATTATTGCCCTGCAGGAAACTAAGCTGAAAACAAATACATCCCTCAAAATCAAGGGATTCAATATCTACAGGGTTGATAGACCGAATAGAAGTGGAGGAGGTCTAGCGTTCCTCATTAGAGACGTCAATTATCAGAGTATAAATATCAACAGAAAATAACTGATTAAACTAATCTCGAGATCCAGGGCATAAGGATCATTTGGAGAGGGAAACCTCTTAATATCTTTAACATGTATCATCCCCCTGACCTCACAAGTCTTCCAATCGACCTACAAGACTTACTTAATGTAGGTACTGTCTGCTTAGGCGATTTAAACGCTAAACACCCCATTTGGGGGACACCCCATTGCTTTAATATTCTTAACGATGGCACTCCTACACATTTTTCATATAGTTATAACACGAAAGAAGCTTTAGACATTTCTTTTGTCAGCCCAGATCTTGGGCCTGGTTGCAGATGGACTGTTTTGGAAAACCTGGGAAGTGACCACCTTCCTGTCTTAATTGAATTAAAAAAGATAAATTAGTGCCCACTGGTAAAGAAAAACAATGGATTTTTAAAAAAGCGAACTGGCAGTCCTTCACAGAGGTTGTTGACAGTGAAATAGAGAGTAAACGTCTCAGTGACAGTATTGAAACGAACTGGTGCTCCTTTAAAGAAACTATCTTGAGAGCAGCCAAGAAAGCCATTCCTAGAGGAAATTTAAAGAAAAAGAAACCCTATTTGACTAGTAAAGCACCTTTTCTACAACCACTGCTGGAAGAACGAAAAAGAATCTTTGATGCTAAGGATACAGCCAACAGCAATCTTGTAAGAACTGAATTAAATAAAATTAATGCAAAAATTAAAAGACTTTACGCACAGATTAAACGATACAAATGGAATGAACTATGATCAAGTCTTGATTCAAGAACATCAAATGGAAAACTGTGGAAACTGGTTAAAAGCATTGGAAAAGAGCAACCACAGTGTGAGAAAAGTAACACAATCCGGAATGACAAAGGAAAATTGGCTGAAAATGACGAGCAAGCGGCCAACCTTTTAGGTCAGCATTATCAGAAAATCAGCAAACTCATTTTCACTGCTGAAGACAGAAGTGTCAAAATTAAGGCTAGTAATATTGTCCATGGCTGCCGCAGCAACACCCAAAGTGGAACCAAAGGTTTCACCAGGGATTACAGACTGAATGAACTCGAGGCTGCAATCAAGGATACTGGCCTTAATAAATCTCCGGGACCTGACGGCATACACGGCCAAATGATAGACTATCTTGGCCCGATTGGAAGACAAAGACTCTTGGATATTATAAATTGTTCCTGGAACAAGGGGCAACTCCCTCGGGATTGGAAGAGAGCACCATTGTTCCCTTTAAAAAATCTGGCAAAACGGATGGTTCCCTGGAGAGTTATCGACCCATCGCCTTGACCAGTTTAGCCTGTAAAATCATGGAGAAAATGGTTCTGAGAAGACTCACATTTCACCTACATTCCAACGATCTTCTCCCGGAGGAACAGTATGGCTTCAGGGAAGGTCATTGCACTACTGACCAGCTACTTTACTTCTGTCAAAAAGTTAGAGACGCTCACAACAAAAAAACGACTAATCACACTGTCGCGGTTTTCCTGGACGGCTAAGGCCTTTGACAGAGTTTGGAACAATTTGCTTGTCATAAAACTTTTCAAAACGTTTGGAATTGGCGGAAAGGCCCTTCCCTGTATCTACGACTTCTTGCGTAACAGACTTATCAGAGTGAAGTATAACAAATCCCTCTCAAGGAGTTTCAGGATCTTTCACGGGGTTCCCCAAGGATCAGTTCTGAGCCCAACTCTATTCACACTTTACTTATCAGGCATTGAGAATATTATCAAAAGGAAATGCGAATTCGGCGCTTTTGCGGATGACATTGTCCTTTTGGAAGTTCGATTCCGACGTGACGAAGTTAGAGAGAGATATTAATCTAGTCCTTGAGAACATCCAGAATTTCTCTGAAAACCACAAACTGTGCTTTAATCCAACTAAGTCCTCGGTTAGCTTCTTCACAACCAACAGAAAGCTTTATAATTTCCATCCTAATATCTTATTGAACGATCAACAACTGACTCTGGATAAACATCCAAAATATTTAGGCTTTGTGTTAGACCCTGAGATTCTGGGAAATAAACATATCGATCATCTTGTGCTGAAGGCAAGAAAGCGGCTCAGCATCTTGAGGTATATATCAGGGCGTGATTGGGGTGCTGACGCTGGTACTCTCAGAACAACATACATCTCACTAATTCGACCCATCTTCCAATTTATTGTTGTGCCTCAGATTCAAATCTTGAGAAACTTGAAAAGGTCCAGCTTTGCGCTGCTCGGATCATCACTGGGCTAAGAAATACGTGCCCCAGGGACATTGTGCTTTTCGAGGCAGACCTACAGACCCTAGAACTTAGGAGACATGCCTGCCTATCAAAATACTACAACAAACTAAGTGCTCTAGGTTCATACAATCGCACCGCCACCTACTTCAAAAACTGGCGTAAAAATCAGAGACTCAAGAGACACAGTCCCTTCAGCCAATTGGTTACTTTTAATCTTGTTGATAGTGCAGTGGAGTCGCATCACCTAGCACAGTGCCTCATCCCGGTTGATGATCTTGGTGATGTCTTTTTCCATACTGAATTACCAGTACATGTCAATAAACAAACAGATCTTCCGGTCTTTCTAAAGCAACTTGCTCTTGAGAGAATCGGAGAGATTCCAAATGATGCCATTCAGGTCTACACGGACGGCAGCAGAGATGACTATAACCGATCTGGCAGTGGAATTTACATCAAATTTCAAAGCTATGACTTAAGGATACAGAGGAAAAATCCTGACTACTGCTCAGTTTTTCGCAGTGAACTGATAGCCATCGACGAAGCCCTTGGTCTTCTTGCGTCTCTTCCCCATGGAAACGAGATTTGGATTCTGTCTGATAGCAGAAGCGCATTACAGCACCTGAGAGATTGGCAGGGTGTGAGAGACAATGTGGGAGTGACAATTCTAACAAGTTAAAACGGCTTTCCATGTCACATCAGATTCATCTGCAGTGGATCCCCTCCCACGTCGATATTGAGGGGAACGAGATCGCGGACAATTTAGCAAAGGCTGGTGCTGGCGAGGCCTCTGTTCCGTCAGCGCCTCTCACCTTTTCGGAGATTCACTCAAAGATTAAACACAAGAACAGGACTACTTGGATTGTCCCCCCAGTGCACCATTGGTATCAATGTTCGCGTCCTGGAGGCTCCCTTGCTCCTGGCTTCAATAGCTTCAAACTGCTCTTGCCCGCTTTCGAAGTGGCCACCTTAAGACATTGAAATTTAATGAGGGATCCAGGAGCTTCGAAATTTGTTCGAACTGCTTTTTTGAGCAGGCTTCGCCTGATCACATACTCGTGTGCCTGGGGCTCTCCAAGCAGGATTTTGACGACGACCCTTTAATGATGTTGGACTTTCTGAGGGTGTACGATGTCATGGACCTGGTCTAGCACTGCTGGCCTCCGGGGGCATGCAACAACAACAACAACATAGAGGTAAGGGTTACAAGTGTTTCTTTTTTTTATTCATTTATAAGTACCTAGTTTCGGAACTTTTGACTCATAGCTCCCTATTTCTATCATTATTTGACTATTTGTTTTAAAACGAGAACTTCTAAAAGAACTGAAACAGCCTACTTTCCCGTTACTTAAATACTTACTGAATAAGTATCGGAAAACAAGTAGGTTTGTAACAGTAGATATCATCTACCACCGTTTTTACACAAGATTTATATACATAAAAAATGGCTAAACTCAGAATTCAGCTATAATTTAAACCAAAATCAACTATTTTCATTAATTTTCTTCCATAAATAACACAAATATTATTTATCGTCTGGTTCATTTATTTGTAGTTCAAAGAAGAAAAATATTTATCAATAACAAAAAAACATAAAACTACTCCAAACTGCACTAAAAGAATAAGAAATGTAAAATAAAAATAATCAGAAAAATATTATGCCTTCTTAGTAAACAATTGATGAACAATCAAACCATCACATTGTGCTACATTTTCATGACGTCATTACAAACTGATATATGACAAAATTTAATTTTGCTTCAAATATTTTTTAATAAATAAAGTTTCTCATGCCATTGTTGATTTGGAAACGACGATTTAAATTACTCAAAATTGAATTTTAATGCTAATTCAATGGGAAATTCGCCAACAGATAGTAGACTTATGTCCGTTTAGACGTACTGACAGACAAAAAAAAGTATAAAAGTTGGGTCTCTGAGGTCATACCTTTCTAACAAAAAAATAATTTTTAAGATCCGACGGATAGAACCCTTTTTGGAAGGGAGATACGGACGGACGGACGGACAGACATTGTCGGCATAGCAATACCTACTTTTTATATTTTTTTATTCTTTCGAATATAAAAAAAAGTAGGTTTTAAAACAGAAATCTGTCACTTAAACTCGGCTTCCATTCTAATCTTTGTGTTTAACAGGAAAAAACGCGCCAAACACAACATTAATTCTATATTTAACATTTACAAGCTAAATTTGGCTAGTTTCATTTATTTTATTTCGAAAATTCAATAATTATTACTTATCGTTTGCAAAAATCAATTTATATTTTAAAGAATAAATATGTCATATTCCTCGCTTTTAAATAGAATGAAAACATTTCATATCAACATACAAGGATTCCGTAGTGAAATATATTTGACGTCATTTTAAACTGATCGATGTCGCAAAAATAAATTTATTTTAATTTATTGTCTAAAAGAATTAAAGTTTCTCGAGCGATTGTTGCGAATGGCAAATGTGATTTAATTCTAATAAAAACAGGGCCTTTAGCTATTTGTAATTCAAAGTTTTTAAACGCCAAAATTAACTATTTTCATTAATCTTCTTTCTCAGATTTAATAATTAGACTTTATCGTTTGCTAAATTTGTTTAAAGTTCGAAGAATAATTATGTAATCTTTTTAATAAATATTTTTGTCGCCACAATTTCCCATTTACATTTCTTTCGAAAATTCACTTATTTATAGTTTGTTAAATTAATTTACAGTTCAAAAAATATATAATTTGTACAATTGATGCTTTAAAAATAAAAGCGAAACTTAGCATATTTTTTTTATGCCAAGTTAGAATTCTCTATGCATCTTTCTTCATACATATATATATAGAACCATTAAAAGAACTCTATTGTGATAATACAACAATCCAAACCGAATTATATCACATAAATAAATATTTTTTCAAGTGTATTTATTTTTATTTTAACAAAAGTTTCTCGTACGTTTAACGAAATGGCAACAGTGAAAATATTGAATAAAATGGAATTTGCATGTTATTTCAATGTAGATTAAATTTTTAGTTATTTAAATTTTAAATAAGCTTCTAGTTTAAATTTTTTAATGAAATTTGGCATGTAGCCAAATCTGATTTTTTTGCTTCAAAATGACGTATCCCACTTGTCTGTGGGACTTGTGGATGACAACAGTGAAAATATGAATAAAAATAGAATTTGCATGTTATTTCAATGTAGATAAAAAAAATATAGTAATTTAAATTTTAAATAAACTTCTAATTTAAATTTTTTAATGAAATTTGGAATGTAGTCTAATCTGATTTTTTGCTTTAAAATGACGTATCCCACTTGTCTGTGGGACTTGTGGTTCTTTCTGTGAAAGTGGGTGACAGACAGACAGACGGACAGACGGACAGACAGACGGACTGAACGATTATAAAACCTTCCACTTTTTACGTTATAAACGTAGTGTGGAAGCTAAAAGTAGGCTAAAAAAGCAAAGTTAAAATAATTATTCATTGTTTTTGACAACTTAAAAATGGATTTCTTCATTTGCTGAAATCTCTATATATTGCCTATCAAACAAAAGATAATGCTTTTAAAATCACAGAAAAGCTATAATTATATTAAATATTATTGTATGGGAAATATTTTAGTCCAGGAACTTCGAAAAAGTTCTTAATGCTTATTTGTAATAATAAATATTACACTATTCCTAAAAAAGTATTTTTACACTTCTATACTATAAATGATCAAATTAAATATTATAATTTTGTTTGCAGACTACAGTTTTTGTTGTTTTGTTGCAGTTGCCCGATGCACTTGTATTTTTATTACGAGTGCATCGGACAACTGTCTAAAGATTAACCTTTCTTTTTATGTAACCATATTTCGTAAAAAAGTGTTATTTAAATTTTTTAAGTTTATAAAACCCAATATGAAACTTAATTTAGATCGCACCTAGATATAGTTTTTACGGAAACATAGGCCGAAATTTAACTGAAACGCAACGCGAACGATTCGCCTGCGAATGGGTGGAGATTCGAAGATTTTGCTCGTTTCCTAATTGAACTGAAACAAATCCTTCGCGCGCGAATCACGTCAAGCCCCGATTGGTTTCAGGCCATTCGAGCGATCGCGTGCGAACTGTTTGTTTACTGTTTTGGCACTCAATATTGGCGAAAAATGTCAAATACTATATTATTTTTACAAGAAAAAAAGAAACCCCGACTGGAAACTTATTAAACTGTGAGGGGAAACCCAATAGATTTGAATAATAAGAAGTTTATTACCATGTATCGTTTGGATAACGAATCGTTCTAACTAGCTTGGCCAAAAAAGAACGAATCAAAAGATTAGTTTTTTTGAACGATTCATTAAAAAGAACGTAAACGCTTTGGATGAATCTTTAAAAGAACGGGATTGGTTCATCTCTATATTTCCAGTGATTTTCGAATTATTTCATTGGTCAACTTCACGTAAAAAGAGGCAGGTGTAGTATTCTTGTCGAATGCTCGAATGACAATGCTCGATTAGTCAATTTAAAGTTTGCACGCGTGAAATGTTAAATCCTAACCAACCAAAGATTTTCCATTCCTTTTAAGTACTTGGATGGCTAGCAGAAATTTTACCTTCTTAACTTTTAGTATGTTATTACAAGAGTACCAAATTAATAATTTATAAATGATTGGAGTTTTTATAAAAAGTATTTCAAAAGAGTATACTTATAAAGCTGCTTATTCATTACCCTAATGACTTCTGTCTAGACAAGTAACCTAATACCTTTAAAAAAAACTTTTCAACTTTTGTAAAAAGTAAAATACTGGATAGTTGAGGAATTTAAGCAAAATAAAAATAAGCACCTTTAGTTTATTTTTCTTATTATGTAAAGAAAGTGGGAAAGATAAGATGCTGTTAAAAGCCTTGAAAATCAATAAAAGTGCTATTTTTTTTCTCTGCAAGAGATTTAAAACAAATAATTTAATTAATTGAGTTTTCTTAGAGTTTTGTTTATTTAATTAATTTTACAGTCCCTGGACAAATTATTAGACGCACTGCAAGATTTCATGTAAAATATTAATTACTGGGTGATATTGTACCGTTTTATTATTTAAATTGATTTTTTTATTTATTATTATCCATCAATTACCGATTTATTTACATAATAAAACAGCATTAATTTAGAAAAGCATAAGTTATCATTTTAAAGAAAATGAAATTAATGTTAGTAAAAGTGTATATTTATTTGAGCCACCTTTAACGCTATCAAAAGCTTTAATTCTGCGTGGCATGCTATCATGCAAGACTGTACTGTCTCCTGCATTTGAGATGAATGATTCCACACATAAATAATCTTATAATAAATAATTAATATAAAATATCTTAATCATATTAATCATAATTTTCTTAATAAATACAAAAATGTAGTCTACAACAATTCTTTTAAATAATCAATAATATTGTTAGTTTAAATTATACCATTATTGCATAAAACTCTTAAGAAACATAAAATTACTAAAAAAAATACAGTGCGTCAAATAATTTGTCCAGGGACTGTAGTTTGTTATTTAGGTTTTAGTATCCAAGTTCAAATAGACAATAAGCCGAAAGTGGCAGCTTCAGCACTAAATTGATGTATCCAATCGGAAATCTGATGTTAAGCAAATAGACGGTGGATTACAATTTGGGTGGGTGACAAAGCCCTTATCAGGCGGTTCAAACGTTTGCTCATCGAACAACTTTTGGAAGTTCCAAAACGTCAACAAGAGAACTGCTACGCCATGTGTGACGGGTTCCGGACATAAACCCGTCAGGCCATAATCCCGAATGGGACGAAACCCGACAGGCCGTAACACCGACAGGGTCGAAATCCTGGCAGTTCGAAACATTAACAAATCAATAAATTAATGCCGTTATGCTTAATTAAGGACAATTTTTTGTTTTAATTGTTATGTAATCATCAAATACTTTGGGTTCGAAAAAGGTGTGTTGTATTCGAAATGCATTTTATACGGAAATCACTTACACAATTAATATGAGTATTTCAAAAAGTACATTTTCTATGTTTATTTTTTTAGTGTTTTCGTTTTATAATTTGGACTTATTTATTATGGTGATCTGGTCCCGATGGACATATTTTTTTTATAACAGGTAATGTGATAGTTAATATTGTTTTTTCTAGCTGAGTTCAAATATTTAATAGTACACAACAATTTTTAACAGCCAAACAGTTTATATCTTATTTAAAATAAACATTCTAAATTAAAAAAAAATGAGAAAAATAAACAAAAAAATATGTATTTCTAGTGTCGGGTTCCTGACCCAGTCGGGCTTTCGTCCTTGTCGGCATTATGGCCTGTCGGGGTTTCGGCTGTCAGGTTCTGGCTTGTTGGAGTTTCGGCTGTCGGGTTACGTTCCAGATCCATGTATGTCATCCTAAGTTTAACAGGGAAATAGTGTAAAACTTAAAAGTAATGCTTTTACTTTTAAGCATTGGTGATTTCATTTCACTTACTTTTTTACAGCTATCGTCTATAAATTAGACTCCCACGTTGTTTTGTTTAAGCATATATTGTTTTCAATTACAACATTTGTTTACAATCTATGTTTTGTTTTAAATTTACAAGGCGTACGTAGTTGTATTAAAACCTCTAAAGAAACTAGAAATAGGCAGGCGGGAGCTTTAAAAATCAAACCCAGAATTTTATAAAAAAAAATCCTACCCCCCCCCCCCTCACCTCCGTGGCCGTAGACAGTAAATTGAACGGCTTCTCACACAGAAGGTTCCGTATCACATTCATACTATAAATGTATTTATGTTGGAAAAAATCCCTCACCAATCTCGGTTTTTTTCGAGTACTCTGGAACACAAGTGCTCGTTAAATCTGTGGAATTGGAAGTCCTGGTGGTGTTAGCGTATGATGATGTTAGCGTACCGTTCTGTGACCGCTCAGGTGTCGACATCGTCATTTGACCAGGGTTTTAAATCGCGGAGCGTGTTTAACACTTTCACTTCTGAAAAACGGCCCAACTAAGGATTCGATAATGATATTTCTATCACATATTACAAACAAAAATCATATTACAAAAAAAAAGAAACAAAAATCCTGCGTAGAGAAAGTGTTAAGCTCCTCACGGAAAGCTAGGAATAGACATCCGGAAACGATTAACTTATCAACTTACCTCACCTTATACAAATTCTGTGGCCCCGGGTGGTCTAGTGGTTAAGACAGCTGCCTACGCTAATTCTGCGCACTATACCGGGTTCGATTCCTGCCTTCGTCCTGGGTGTAATTTCTCTTTCTCTGTGTCAGTAAAAATTCTATCTGTGTCTGTCTTACTTGTCGAAGGTTTATAAGCGGGTCTCTTATCAAGCACACAAGCCGGAAATACATGTACCAACCAACCCAACCCCAAAAAAGTCTGCGCGCTGTAACGGGAGCGGGTTCGATTTCCGCCTTCGCCCTGGGTGTACCTTCTCTCTCTGTGTCAGTAAAAATTCTGTCTGTGTCTGTCTTACTTGACGAAGGTTTATAAGCGGGTCTCTGATAAAGCACACAAACCGGACTATATATGAACCAACCAACCTTATAAAAGAATCCAAATATTTGTATGAGTTAAGGGCAAATAAATTTATCCGCACTTGATAATACGGTTCTTTTTTAGACAAATTTTCACAAATGAAAACTCTACGACCTTATGATATTAACTTTTAGTTCAATATCAATCGAAATGAATTTCATTCTTTGAATTTAAAGTACCATTGTCAAATTGACACTATGATGTAACATTTTGTACAAAGTAACAGTAGAGGAGAAGTTTATTTTTATAAATAAACTGAAATAAACCCAGTTGGTACCGTGAGTTGTTTTGTACGACAAATAAGCCTTCACAATATTGGGAACAAAAGCTACGAATTTATATATATATATATTGACGAGAATTTATTATTTATATATAGATGAAGTAAACAAGAATGCTGTTTTCTTTTTCGTACTCCGTTCAATATCTTTGTCTTGGGGAGGTAAAAGTTGTGAATTTTGCATAACAGTTTTTCTCGGAGTATGTTGGGAACGAACACTGCTTAAACTATGTTTTCGATATTTTTCGTACATGATTCGAAACGCTATGAATTTTAAAAACTTAGATAAAAGAGAAATGAAATTTCATTAAAAAATTAAAGAATTAAGGAGATAAAAGTAAACACTTTTTAAAGTGTACAGAGACTTTTTGATAAATTTGATAATTCTAATATGTTTTGGATATCATTAAAATGTCCATCAATTATTTCTCTGTGTATCTTTTTAATGGGAAATTGATATTATTTTCCGTACATCGTTTGTGAAGGGTATCATGGGGGGCTAAGGCATTCATGCTTATAAGCATTTTGTGCCAACCCCAAGTGTATGAAGAATTGCTGCGGTAGTAGTTGACCTCAAACCGACACCGAATAGTTCATTGCTATCTCGTTTGGCTTGGTAGAGGGGCAGCACCACTACCACTCTCTTTCGGCGAGTCATTTATATCTTATTCGAGAGGAACGCGCTAGAGGGAAGCATTACCGACCGTAAGTGTACCCTTCTAATTTTTGAGACACAAGTCATACAGGGGATCCTAGAACTGGCTTGTCCCTCCCAGAGCTATTGATTTGGTATGGGAACTTGGAGGGCTTTGTGACCACGATGGAGTTTAACGTGCACCAGTCGCCTCCAGCGTACACGGGGTCTTAATCCGGCAGGGCTCGAGCTCGCAACCTAAGATGTCAGTCCAACACTCTACCAACATGGCCCTCTATACATTTCCCATATATATCTATATTTAGTTGAAACAAAAATTTAACAATTTTAACATCATGTTATCAACACATATAGACTAGCTAACATTACAGACGTTTAAGCACAGTTTTTGGTTCTCCAAAACCAAAGTATCTCTGTATTAATCCAATGGAAAAAAAATATTTTCTAAGCCACATTTATCCGGCTGCCTTGAATATTTTTACAAATGGTTTTAGCTTCCACACTATGTTTATAACTTAAAAAGTGGAAGGTATTATAATCGTTCAGTCCGTCTGTCCGTCCGTCACCCACTTTCATTGCCCAAACTACAAATGATACGGACAATTGTGATACGTCAAAAAATTCAGCGCATCGAAATTAGAATACATTGAAAATTTCAGAAACGAATTCGAATTTGAAGTACTTCAATTATTTAAAAAAACTGCAAAATTTAATGCTCATTTAAAAAGCATAGGAAGCCATTTTTATTTGAGTTAAATCACCATTGCCATTCGCAACACTCGCTCGAGAAACTTTTAGACAATAAATAAAAATAAATTTATTTTTGCGACATCGACCAGTTTGAAATGACGTCAAATATATTTCACTACGAGATTCATTGTACGTTGATATGAGATGTTTTCATTCTATTTAAAAGCGAGGAATATTACATATTTATTCTTTGAAATATAAATTAATTTTTGCAAACGATAAGTAATAATTATTGAATTTTCGAAATAAAATAAATGAAACCAGCCAAATTTAGCATGTTGTTTATTATAGAATTAATGCTGTGTTTGGTGCCTTTTTACCTTTTAAACACAACTGTTGTGTGGAAGCGGGTTAAGTGACAGATTCTGTTACAAACCTACTTGTTTTATGTGATAAATGCAGCTGACTTCCTGATCATGATCCTACTTTTCTCTATTTTTATGATCCTACTTTTTGAAATGGGTTCGAATATTTTTTTGCAAAATTATTGATTGAAAATTAAAGTAATGTAAAGTCTTTAAAAAAAGTAAGCTACATTATCACATAAAAAACCGTTTGTAAAAATATTCAATACAGCCGGAGAAATGTGGCTAAAAATTCATTTTTTTCCATTGGAGATTAACACAGATGTTCTTTTGTTAGGAGACAAGCAGTCATTCTCCTTTTTTGATTAAAATTAAAGGCATATTTCCTTTAATGATATGTGCTCAGGCTATTCTTTGCACGAACACTGCTCTGGTAATAATCATGCAGAGAAAAATGTAACCGTATATGGTGTAAAAGTAGTTTTAAACTTGGAAAAATAGTTTCCAGGATATAACTTTTGTGCTAAAAAAACAGTTCCATCTTACTTGAAGTTATTTTCTTGTTCTTCTCAATCTGGATGTCAGAGCTGGTCCACGATTCAATCCTATAAATTCGGATTGGGTGAAATATGTGGTGTAAAAGCGGCTTCTTTTTAGGAAGCGGTAAACTATAAATGGATAAAAAAAAACTTCTGATAAGTAAATCTGGAATTTCAAAAAGAAAAGATCTTTCTAAGTTTTTCGTTTACCTTCAGTGAAATAAAAAAACTAACTGCATCCGGAACTTTAAGATAAATATATTTTTTATTGCGGCTTTTTGAGTTTTCTGGATTTAAATCTGTGGCTTTTTTTGTGTACCGTTATTTAACTTAAAATACTAAATCCACTATTTTTTAAAATACATTTGTATATGTTTCTGCATATTATGTAAAAAACTTTCTTTTTAGTAGTATTTCAAATCCATTCATATTAAGAATACTCATATTGAGCAATAGCGACTTAATAGTTATGACGCCCTGAGGTGATAAGGTCATATACTTGATATGTATAATGCATTGTTTCTATATTATACTAATGAAAGTTTAAAACAGAAATATTTTAAAGAAGTTAAAAATAGGTAATATAAGTTTAAAAATGCGAATAACACTTTTTTTTTTAAATAAGTACTAGTAATTTATTTTTAAATTTTTGTACATTTAATATTAAACTGTAGCAAAAGTAACTGAATTCACATTGCAGGCAAGTGCGATTTTTCTATTAAAATTAAATAATGTTACCATTGCAAAAAATTTAATGTAATATTATGAGCTATGTTCGTCTGGATGAGAATACACTAGTTCATAAAAGTATTTACATTTGAAATCGTAAAATAAGTTAATAGGTTTGGATAAAATATTTAATACTATGTAAAAAAAAAGCTTTATACGTTAAAAGAAAATATCTGTAAAATACATTTCGCTGTGGGTGTAGTGGAAGTTGGTCAGATATTTCATAATGCTATAGATTGCATTTTCAAGCAAACAAAAAGACGTGTATTTATTTTTTCAGCATTATTTACATTTTTCCATTTCCCTGCAATTCCAATGGTAGATTCTCACCACGTATTTCAGAATGACTAAAATATTTTACTTACTTTGGGGGATTGAAATTTGAACCTGGAACTTTCTTCACAGTTCTTCGTAATTCACAGTTCTAATAGTATCTTGGGTTAGGTTTTTCTCTATTTATGAAACTGGAAATTTTAACAGGGGGCTTAAAATAATGCTGATATCTGAATGGGAGGGGATTATAATATACTGATGAGGAGCTGACCAGTGGAGAGTGGATCATCAATTTCTGATCAATTGGCATAAAATCCAAGATTACATCAAAAAATTAAATCTCCGTTATCAGGGGTACACCCGTGAAACGCCGCATAGGAATATATATATATATATATATTATATATATATATATATATATATATATATATATATATATATATATATATATATATATATATATATATATATATATTATATATATATATATATATATATATATTATATATATATATATATATATATATATATATATATATATATATATATATATATATATATATATATATAATATATATATATATATATATATATATATATATAATATATATATATATATATATATATATATATATATATATATATATATATATATATATATATATATATATATATATATATATATATATATATATATATATATATATATTATATTTCAATCCCCCAAAGTAAGTAAAATATTTCAGTCATTCTGAAATACGTGGTGAGAATCTACCATTGGAATTGCAGGGAGATGGAAAAATGTAAATAATGCTGAAAAAATAAATACACGTCTTTTTGTTTGCTTGAAAATGCAATCTATAGCATTATGAAACTTCCACTACACCCACAGCGAAATGTATTTTACAGATATTTTCTTTTAACGTATAAAGCTTTTTTTACATAGTATTCAATATTTTATCCAAACCTATTAACTTATTTTGCGATTTCAAATGTAAATACTTTTATGAACTAGTGTATTCTCATCCAGACGAACATAGCTCATAATATTACATTAAATTTTTTGCAATGTTAACATTATTTAATTTTAATAGAAAAATCGCACTTGCCTGCAATGTGAATTCAGTTATATGTATTCAGTTATTATTAGATTCATGGTCTAGTAATGGTTGTAGGTCTGAGCAAAAATTAGGGCAAAATTTGACTAAAACTGCTCGGAAGATTTCATTTTCGTAAATTTCTATAATTTCTTTCTTCGCTGTTTTTTATTCTAGAATAACCAATCTTTTTTAATAAAGTAATCTACAAAACCTCTCTACGGTATTTTTTATTGTTCTACAAAGTTTAGTTTGCCTGATAGAAAATAAAATCGATTTTGCGTTTAACATGGCGAAATGTTTAGAGTATATATACATAACTGCCGTTTAGCCCTTGCCGTCATTTTGAGATTGGCGGGCGGAACGACCGTTCCGTCTGATAGATGTGAACCATCGAAGTGTACATATTACTGGAAGAAACTTCAGTTGTAAAGGATCTGAACTTATGCGACCTGTACGTCCAGAAAAATGGCGGACGCACATGTGCAGCAGCAAAAAAATACGTAACGGCACTGAGAATCTATATCGGACCAAAATACACAATACTTAACAAACAATATTTGCTTTTTATTCTGTTATTCCATCATTTCCTTAATCCATTATTTAATTTCTCGGTGTTCACTGAAATTTTTTTCAAAGAAATGTTTTGTAAAAGGAAAAAAAAAATGTAGGAACTTTACTCCTTAAAGACGGTGGCAGCATGTGCTTCCTACAACTTAAAGTTACATCTTAGAATTGGAGAAAGCAATAATCTTTCTCATATGCTGTGGTGTAACGTCCCACCATAAATTTGGTCAAACATAAATTTTTCCCACATTTTTACAGCGTGCACAAAAAACCTTTTGACAAAATTATATTTTAAGTATAATTAATGGAATCGATGGAATTTGTGAACCTTCCACATTGTAAATTTTTTTCAGCCACATTCTCCAGCATGGGTGCTGTATTCTAACGCCTACAATGTGTGCTGTAATTTTAAAGCATATGTGCGTCAGCAGTTTTACAGATAGAATTCCTGATTGGCAGATTGATTTCTAAGAACAAACTGAAAAATTGCATCAGCAGTGCTGTGAATTGTGTTTACAACAGCAGCTGGAATCAAATACAGTAGAAAGCGCTGCGAATATGTTACAAATGTGTTGTATTTTTACAAAATTTTTACAATGAACAGCTATTCTAATTTATTCTTTTCTCATGCAAAAATAATTGTGGGTTATTCTTTCAATAGTTCTATGGATAGTAAGTTTCCATAGCTTCATGGATTAACGTACACCCATTTTTTCGCAGTGCTTCTTTCAATATTTCTATAGTTTTCTTTAGCATTTGATTTTTAATTCAGATATTTTTCATAATTTGTAATGATACTTACAGTTGAAACTTATTAAGGGCTTTACTTATTTTTCTTTTGATTACATATATTTGACTAATGTAGGTTTGTTACAACAAGTTTTCGAATAGATACTATTAAAATTTTATAAGGAGCAGTATTGTTGTGTGAAAGTATTTAAGTGAGTTATTGAACTAAATGCTTTGATTTTCATGCATACTTTTGTGTGATTAATTAATACATTTCTATTTAAAAATTGTTTCCAACTGAACAGTTATGTTTATTTTTTAAATACAATAATACTTTATTTTAAAATATCTAATATGTAGGAGATTTAATTAAATTTTAATGCATCGCTTACTTTCCAATAACTATTTCATATAATTTTATACTAATAAAAAATTAGTTTTGAAAAATATTTCAATTTTTAATACTATGATGTATACTTTATGTTCACATTCTAACATTTCTTTCAAAGATTTACGGAATATCAAAATACAAATTGCTATCTTTTCTTAATCATTCATGCATCAAAGAGAGCTGCAATTTCACTAAGTAACTGCCATGATCACCGTCATTTGTGACTCCATTATTGCAGAAACCTCCGCGTTGCATTTCGCTAGGTCGTTTAAAAGTTCTTTTGTTTGAAATAGGTCCTTTTCCGATTTCCTAATTTTCTACTATATGAGTATCAGTTTTCATTATCAAGCATTGACGATGTATTTATGAACCCAGTGTCGCCAAATTTTGAGAGCAAAACTTCTCCAGTTTCATGACGAAAATATTTCAGAATACTTTGATAATTAATAATTAATAAATACCCTTAGATATTTAAAATATTGTCTATTGGAAAAAAGTTGGAAAATGGTGGTATAACATTTGGGTCTTTAAAAGTAAATTTGGTTCATAAGCTAAAAATTAATCAAGGAGAAAGACATAAGAAGAGTTTTCTAATTTTATTTCAGGTAACATAATATGCGGTACTTAAATTTTAAATTTATCTGTGTTTCTTTACATCATAGTAATTAATAAATTAAATACTTAAGGTAGGAATTTTTTTTTATTATTTACTTTCTTAATAAATTTAAGTTTCGCAAGTATATCATTTTTAAGTACAAATTATTTTAGTATATTACAAATAGAATACGCCTTAATTTTGATTAAAAACTTATTGGTAAAACAGAAAGTACTTAATTTTGGAAAACACTAGTTTTCAAAATGCCTAAAAAACAACCTTTATCTCAAAAGATATCCCCTTTCATTGCTAATAGAAATTGAAAATTTCAGTCTTCAAAAACTTGTTGAAAACAAAAACACATATTGTTAACCCTTTGACACGGAAGTGGATGAAGGAACACGAAACAAATACAAAAAAGTTTTTAGGAAAAAAACCCTTAAAAATTTAAATAATACAATAGTATAACTTGATAGATGTTTTTTTTAATTATTGAGAATATCTTTAAAAGCTTCATATTTTTTCAGAGAGATTCGTTGACGACGGTTGTTTTTGTTTGCCATATTTTTACTCGAAACTAAAAGGGCTGGGGAGCCAAATCGGTTAAGGTGTTCGCCTTGCATGCGAACGGTCCCAGGTTCGGGTCCGGGCATCGCCAAAATAACTGCGACCTATAAACGAGCCGTACAGCCAAAATTGTCCGACGAATAATACCCCGTGCGCATTAAATATGCTTCAAAGTCCCAACGCTGCTTACGCGATGTCGCCCTTAATGGTTGCTTTGGGTGCCTACTCAGGTGTCGGCTCGTCATTTGACTGTGGTTTGAAATTACGACGCTCGTCACTAATAACCCTCGTGTAGTTCTAGTGCGACTATAATTCAAACTAATTTAACTTGAAACGAAAAAGTATAAAAGTATAGTCTGTAGTTACGAAGAAAAGTGTGGAGTAAAACAATACCACTTAATACTGAAGGCCATCTTTGTGCCATTCCTATTATTCAAGTAACATCCAATTACTTGACCTATTAAATATTTTGACAAACGAATAATCATCAATCAATGATCTTCAGAAAAATGTATAATCTTTTTGAGTTAGGCTGAATTTAATAACCGTTTGTCAAACCCTCAACATCGATTCGCTAATATATGACTAAAATCAGTGAAGAGTACAGGGGAAAAACCCCTTCAGGTGACAGGGAATCATCGGCAGGGAATCTCTCCGTACTGAGGTCTGCTTGGCTAGTAGTGGCGATCGGAAACCGCTTTCTCACTTGGTTCTTTTTCCGCGGTTCAAACGTCAGACTATTATCTGACATGAATCTCGATCATAGAGATAGTAAACCCGTGAGCCGCGTGATAAGAAAGAAGGCAAAACTGATTTCTTCACACCAGTTTATGAGATGACTCGCTATCTTCACCAAGCAGACCTGGTGCAGACAGATTCCCAGGCGATGAAGGGGTTCTTCACCTGCACTCTTCAAGTAAGTAGGCCTTGTGATATCGATACCACTGGTTGAGAGTGCTGATTTAAAAGATGCAAACATTGAGATAAAATATCATTGATAAAATAAAAACATAGTATTATTTTTAAAACTCAGATAAAAATATAAACAATCAGTTTATTTTTTTGAAATAAATCATGTCTACTATTTTCTAAATAAAAAAACACTTAAGTGTATCTTTTACTTCAGTTACAATTCTGTTTTTATTATCAAATATCATAAGTAATACTTAACACAGCCAAACTATCTTATTTATTTAAATTAAAAACTATTTTGTCTTGTAATCCTTTTCATTTTAATTTTATTTTTCCATTTCACAGTTCAACTAAATAAAGTATTGTCATATATAAAAACAAAAAAAGAATTTCAAAAAGTCTTTAAACGACAATTGAAACACAAATGATGGATGGTTTACAAACATATTTCATAAAAATAATAAACATGAATTTTTTTCATTTAAATAAAAAGTGAAAACTAATGAAAAAAAATAAAAGCTTAAATAACTAAAAGTAATAAAACACAAAAACAGTTTCTCAGGTATTTGTAAGCCTACAATTACGCGATTCGGGACGTGAACCACAAATTGTGCATGTAATTATAGTGCTTCTCCTGGATAAATAATGTTTTTGGTCTTACGTTAGGGAGACATTTAACATTAGAGGTAAAGGTGGAACATTACTTTTGTGTATTACGGATGTAACATAAATAGCAGTTTTTATCCTTGAAAAATAAGATGTTTAAGCTTTTTACATTAAATTGTAAGTAAAAAAATAGGTGACTGCATTTAATGGGGAATCGAATATATTTTTTTTACATTACTTATGCAATTGGAGTAGTTACTAGATAATATTTAAATTTTTTAGAATTATGTTTTAGATATTAACTTAAGGTAAAATGCCTTAGCCAAAATGTTAGCGTTTTTTTCACTTGGAGAATTTTTTAAGTAAAATAGTTATTAGGTTTTGATAACCGGAAGAGCATATTTTTTGTGGGCAAAAAAATAATGATAAATAAAGTGTACCGAATTTTAAAGACATTAAATTTAGATATTTTTTTCGTGTTACCCAAGCAAATGTTTAAGCCGAAATATTTTTTTATAAAATATTTTCATTAAAGAACTTGTTGAGGCAGTTGAAAGATTTTAAAGAACTGTAATTTCACGAACAAGTTCATATACGTAGAGCTTAGTGTAAGAGCCTGCTAAGTGATCAAAAGGTGAAAAAAAAAGAAAACAAGCTTTAAAGTTTTTAATTTTAATCAGATTTGTTGAAAACTGTACTTGCAAACCGTAAAAAATATACTAAATTTAAAATGTATGAAAAGGGAAACTTTTTATCGTGAAAGGAGTTAGAAATATGTTCATTGACACAAAAAGCTCAATTTTTTCAAAACTGTCAATTAGAACGTTATTCCACTAAGCTCAACATACATGCTACCGTCTTCCCTTTATTAAATATAAACATAAAAAGTTACCGTTACGTTACATATGAATTTATAGAAGAATATTCTATAGTTATTAATTTTATTATTTTTTTAAATATTATCTATTGCTGACAAATTAGTTATCAAAAATACTATTAATTTGTTCCTAAAAGTGTTTTTAGATGTTTGTTTTCATTTAAATTAGTTTAATGATTACTAATCAATAATTTAAGATCATCATGTCCCTCTTTTATTACATATATGTGACGAAGTAACGTTCATTTAATTACATCTAGGTAAACATATAAATAGTTACACATATAGTCTCATTGTATCCTAGCATAGGATATTCAACACAATTCTTAATTAACCTAACAAAACATAAAGAGGAACTAATAAAGAGTATTTAAACTTCAGAAAAGGTATTCTTTCCCATTAAAAAAACTGGAACAGTTGTATAATATAATTTGAATTGTTTAAACAAAATTAACCTTTGATATAAAAAAAATCATTAGTTCCTCGTAACAATTCACAAAAAGACTGATTTTCGCCAAGGTTTTCGATAGATTGTTTTTTATACTCGTATCATCCTTTAAAACTATTGAGGAATTCACTGTAAAAACATCTCTCTTAGGAGTAGGTGGGATATAATTATCAAGGTACGCCCCATGAATATAATATGTGACTTATTGCCCGTGTTGAAACCGTAAGTTTAATGCTAATGTGTTTATTTTAAGTTTCAATAAAGATATTATATTTACTCATAGCTAAAAATAAGAATAAAAACAGGTATAATAAATTTAAACTTTCGTTGATAATGTGCCTTGTGCTAGCTACTTTAGTCCGTTAACATTCTGTTTCACTTAGCAATCTATTTTTGAATAAAGCTGGAAAATCTCCGCCAATGAAAAATGTATTCCGCTCTCCCTATAAGAGCATTTGTTTCCCAAAAATCCATTGCACAGATTACCTTAAATAGCACACGCTTGTTTTAAACAATCAATACTGAATTTGGCTAATTTAATACGAATTGAAAATCGGTTAAAATGTCCTGCCGGTAAGCAGCTTTACATGGAAATACATGAATTGCTTTTATCAGAGTACTTTGCGAAAATGCTTGCAAAGCATTTATAAGGAAATAAAAAGTGATTTTAAAGTACTGTTCACTGTAATGTTATAAAAGTTTTTAGTTTGCTCTTAAAGTCCATTAGAAACGGTACTTGCAAACGGTAAAAAATATACTTAACTTTAAGTTTATGAAGAAGAAAAAAGGAAAACTTGTAATTTTAAATGTTCATTGTGACTTGTAATTTTAAAGGAAAAATTGTAATATTAAAGGGAAAACTTGTAATTTTAAATGTTCCATTGAATAATGTGTTCATTGGTACAAAAATCTCATTTTTTTTTCAAAAATGTCACTTAACACGTTCTTTCACTATTAAATGTTAACTGAAAGAAGAATTGACATATTTTCCTTTCGATGCGTTGATATATACTGACTTATTTTTATTTAGCCACAAATGAGTTTAACCACTGAATGATAGGATAATTTTCAAGAAAATGGGTCATAATAGTGCTTATTTTTTATCCCTGAAAATTATATAAAAATATTTAAATGAACAATGTCTTTATTCATATTTAATTTTTCGTTTGATTTTTGACTTGAAATTAAAAAGAAAGTTGGCTAATTGTATCTGCGTTTTAATTGGTGGATTTAGGTTAGTTTTAATATTATTGACATGTTACTTGTGAACACTCCAGCCCGGAAATATCACGGGAATAGGGAATAATAAGGTATTTGATCAATTTTTTTTTATCATCGTGAATTAAGCGTATGTACAAATCAAAAATACTACTTTTTTTCTTTCTTCAAAATTTTGTCGAAAAACTTAAATAAGGAATTTTAAAATTCGGACAAAAAATTACGAGCGAAAACGCTGTCTGGCTGTGAACGTGTATATGTGACGTCCTTAGTTAGTATAAACAAACTTTGAAACATGATATTGCAATTTACTTTTTGAACAATTTGAACATTTGTCTTTTTTAGCAAATTTGAACTTTCAACTGCAAATTTGAACTGTAAAACCGTGTTCTATAATTCTTATTTTAATGGTAAATTAAATTAAATCAAGTTTAATTGCAAAATAAAAAACATCACGCCGGTTTGTTTACACTTAGTAGTGACGTCAGCCAAATCGACGTGTTAGTGATGACGCGACATACCGATGAAAAAAAAACCCTTTTAAAATTATTTTTATTGATTATTTAAAGATTTATTTCGCAAAAAATATATACGTGTTTTATTTTTGAGTTTAAACAATAATTTAAATAATATTTGATACACAGTCAAGTATTAATAATCAAGTATAAAAATAGTATTTTAGATACACAGTCAAGTACCCTATTAGAGGACTAAACTTGTCATTTTCACGAAAGCTAGAAGGAAAGAGTTAATGGTCCCACAAAACTGGGATTTTTCTATGAGCTGTTCTACACTGCCCTATGAGCTACTTTTCTATGAGCTGTGCGAGAAGTACTCAAAAGTGAAACTATTCTACTCGTTTTTGAAAAACATTTTTACAAGTTTAGACAAGTGCTCGTTAAATTGTGAAATTCAAAGTCCTGACGCCGCTTACGATGTCGCTGGTTGCGTTGGGTGACAGAACAGTTTTCGGACTTGTGGTATCAAAATAAATGGTTTTTAGATGTGTAATTTTTAGAAGAATTTTTTTTATATTTTTATCCACAAAATTTTTTGTTATATTTAAAAAAAAGTTTTTTTTTAATGTTATGCTCTTTTACTGCAGTTTACTTAGCCAACATCTATAATGCACAAAGAAGAAAAACTAACTCCGCGCTATGCCAACAAAACACCAGTTAATCAAGCGCAGTGTCAACAAACCCCCCTACCAATCGATCAAACTCTGTGTACACATAACGGAGATCGCATGATAACAGAGATGGGCATAATAAATTACGTGTAAGACATCCCAGGGTTATCGGAAAACGCCGATAAAAAAAGAAATAACATCTTGAATGGGGGAGGGGGGCATAAATTGAATATTTTTAAACCCACCCTTCCACGGTGGAATCGCTGAACGTAAAAAAAAAGTGATCAGATCCATTGGAGAATTCCCCACCACATCCTTCCTTCAATGTTTCAGTGATAGTAAAAGCGTGTAAGGAAAGGATCCGATTGACTTGCCCCCATTTTGCATTTTTTGATTCTGTTGTCATGACTAATTTAACCCTTCGACTTTCTCTCTTTTTTTTTCTTTCTCACTGCTGCTGTACAGACATTGTGAGTAAACTCCCCTGCTGAAATATGCTACGGAAATGGCACGGGGGTGAAATCGTGTTTGCCCATTGATAAATATTCCCCGTAAATTTGCATAAAAAGTGTTTTTAACGCTGAGGGCCTTTGTTAAATATAATGAAAATGTTACGCTCAATATATTTTCCTTGCTCTGCCATTTGGGCCGAACTTTTCGGAAGGCAGTAAATAACGTACTTGGAAGGGGTCGGCGCATAAATTGGAAGATGCATGTTTTAGAGGTGGGAGTTTAACAGGATAACTTTGTAACGACGACAAAACCACGAATGTGCCAAATTCTAGGGATTGGCGTTTTTAAAAACGGTGGCTTTAATAGCTTTTGGTTTTCCATTCCTGTGATTTTGGTAATTCGTGCACTGTAAAAAAAACTGTTGTTTTCACAGTTAAATACCACAGTTAAAAACTGTTCTTTAGAAAAACAGTTAAAAACTGTTCTTTAGAAAAACAGTTTATAACTGTTTTTATCTTCGTTAACATGACGTCACACTCACAATCCATCAAATGCAGATTCCCCTCGGCGAAATTTGAAGACGTGCAAAGAGTCACGTGATTGAGATCATCGTTCTGATTCGTTCCCGCGCATTGGGTTTCTGTAGCGTTAGGGTTTATTAACTGTAACTTTGATTTAGTTGTATTAACTGTATTTGTAACCGCATGTGGCGGTCAGCACAAGTACCCAATACAAGCCCTCGCGGCCGAGTAATTACTTGTCGCAGACGGTTCAGTATTAGGCTCGCACGCAAGAGGTTCCTGGATCAAAACCGGGCCCGGTCCTTACATCTTCCAGGAACCTCTTGCGTGCGAGCCCAATACTGTATTGTCTGCGACAAAGTAATTACTCGGTCGCGAAGTCTAGGGTGTTTATTGGGTATTTTATTTTAGCAGGGAGAAACTGTTAAATTAACGGGGGAAAACTATTAAATTAACAGTTTTTCCCTGTTAAAAGTTAACAGTTTTTCCCTGCTAAAAGTTAACAGTTTCTCCCTGTTAAAATTACAGTTTCCTGTAAAATAAATTACAGTTTTAAACTGTAAAAAACAGTTATTAACTGGCGTCAAAGTTGACAGTTTTTAACTGTAAAAACAAGAACTATGCGTTATCTTAACTATGTTATGGATACACCGATACACGTTATGTTAACTATGTTAAGAATATGTGTTATGTTAACTATGTTATGAATATGTGTTATGTTAACTATGTTATGAATATGTGTTATGTTAACTATGTTATGAATATGTGTTATGTTAACTATGTTATGAATATGTGTAATTGTGTAATGTTAACTATGTTGTGAATATGTGGTATGTTAACTATGATATATTGCGACTATGTTATATTTACAAACTCGAATATATAAGAGCCATTGCTGACTTATCTACTGAACTAATTCATTTAGATGTTTCAAATAAACGTAAACATAAATATAAATCAAAGCTCAAAGAACACGCTTTTGAACTGTCATACTTGAAAAAAATGTCTTAAATTTTTTGCATAACGCACAATTTTACAGCAAAGATAAAAATAATTATTGACAAAGTGATAGAAACAAATAATGTATGTCAATAAACTATTATGCAGGGACAAAAAAATGCAATATTTTGAATTCAAATTCAATTCCACTGAGTGTTTTTATATTAAATTTTTTTAATAATTTAGTCATGAGCAAGTGAAAAAAGTTGTACACAGTCCCCTAATTGTGAGGCATCTCTTCTTATTATAAAAAGCAAAAATATATTTGCATCGAACTAACAAGAAGATATTTCACTAGCCTGTGGTGCTTTTCATTCGACTTTTCAATTAACAATAACAATGTTTGATTCCCTTGGATAAATCCGTTTTACAACAGAAAAAGTTTTTTTTATCCAATATAATGAATATAATGATATAGGAAAATGGCACTTTTGTTTTTGAGGGCATAAATTATTGTCTAACTTCTCTGGCAGATGCCATAACACGCAGGTGACAGATAAAAGTTTCATTTAGCTTTGTGTAAATGTTAGTTGAACTTGTGTCTCTGAAAATGCTTTGAACAAATGATTTACGAAATTCGTAACAACCTTAAATGATTACTGACAGAAGAAGAACATCCACTTTAATTGATTTATTCCACAATTCCACTTCTGATAATTGTTTAAACAGCGATTCATCACGCTCGATTGAAGCATATTTGCGAGACAGCTCAAGCGACATAAATCAATAAATTAATCAAGAGACAGCCAGCATTTTTTGACTAATTGCTTACAGAGAAATCATTAGCAAACGAGACAGTTACAAATCCTGGATGCCAATCCTTGTACGAGCTGGATAATTAACGCAGATAGGGATAAAAAGTGTAACAACTATCCAAATTGAATTAGGGCACATAAATTGAAAGAAATACCCCCAGTCTTTATTGGCAGCTCCAACTACTAATTCCCTGGATGTCTGCATCATTAACAGCTTTGTTTATCTGCTTCAGGTTAGAGATCTTTCATTAATCGGCCGTGTACCTGCTATTGTGGCGTTTCCCAGAGGGTGGGCGGGACATTGTTTTAGCTTGGGGCACTTTCGCAGCTGAAGTCATGTTAAATGGTGTGTAAGTGGGTTAATTTTTTCTTCGAAGAGTTAGAATTAGGAAGCGTTATTTTTGTTTAGCAATAAGATGCATTACACTGTAAAAATTTGGTGTAACATTACACCAAATTGAGTAAAGTTACACCAAATTATTGAGTAAAGTTACTCCAAATTAATTGAGTAAAGTTACACTAAATTAATGGAATAACGTAACACAAGAGGATTACGTTAAGAGGGATTATTTCTTAAACCTGGTGGCAGCTGCTTTAAGTTTCATGGAGTAACGTTATACAGAATCAATGTATTAATGTTACACCACAAAATATTAGTAAACTTCTTATTTGTGTAACGTTACTTCGTAAAGCTGGAAGCAAATAGGGTCGTAACAGTTTTTGGAGTAATGTTACACAACGAATTTTCAAAGTGTAATAAATAATATTACAATTCTTTTCAATGTTCCAAAAAAATTATGGAAAAGTTACACAGTTTTTCTTACAGTGTATTGGGAAAGTATAAGTTCTAAGTGAGGACAAAATGTTTTGCAATGTTGTACTCTTTTGCACATTATTATAAAAACTAGACAAATTATTATGATTAAATTTCATTTCAACAGATATGAGTTAAATGTTTACTTGAGTCTTATAAAGAAATATAAAAGGTAAAGTAACAACTTGACGTCAGTTTTTGATGTCAATAAAATAGAACAAAGCACTTTCTAGTTTGTTTAACTATATTATATATACTTCAGAAAATTGGGAATTATACTACACTTAAAAAAATATTATTACAAATTATAATAATATACATTTACATAGAGTAATGTTTCCTTAAATAATTCTTAATTTTATACGGAAGAATCTTGCTACACGGTTATATGAAAATGAAAATGTAATGTAATATTCACAGGATTCCCGGATACTTTGAGCTTTAGTTACTACATATTAGTTATTGAATGTTTAAATTAGAGTAACTTTTGACATTATTCTTATAGTAAAATTTGTAGACAAGAGTCTACAAATACATAATTACATATTTTCTGTTATTTTAAGAATAGCTTTGCGCAACAATCCTGAAAATAAATGTATTGTTCTGGCGATACAAACTAGACTTTAATGTTCTAAATATTCAAAGCTTACTCTCTGGGTATTTGCACGAAATGGAACGATAAATTTCATTTTCAGTTACGTCTTACGTGTGCTTGATTTTCCTATAAGAATTTATATACCTGAATAACTTTTTCATAATTGAGAGTATCTGAAAGCTTACACACCCACAATACACTCAAAACGGAAAGAGTTTCATGGTCTAAAACAATTCTTGTGTCTTTCCTTAAATGAGTAAGTGTTTGAATGTTATACAAATGTGGCTGAATGTTATACATAATGCGTGTTAAATTTCCTCCTACGTTATTTTTTTTTGCCCAAAAAGCTGCTCTAGAGAAAATAGCCATCAAATTCGAACTTAGAGACTTTTAAAAGATATCACTTACTAAATTGAAAAGTTTACACTGTTTTATGTATATATAACAAGGTATTTCTTTAAAAAAATTATTTTATAAAAGGGATTTTTCAAAATTCTAAATTTTCTCAACTCTTTTTTTTTCAAAAATTTGAAATGGTATCTTAAAAACAATTTTTTAGCATATTTATTAAACTGTTTTACAACTTTTCTCTAGGATATGAGGGTTTCAATGGTAAGTTTAATATTCAAAGCCGTCTATAGCTCTGTGTTCCATTGTTGTATCAATTTTAAAACTGTAATTTTTTACAAAAATTCTGAGCATTGTGCTTCGACTAGTATTATTTTTCTTCCGTTTGAAGATAGCTTAATAATTAAATTCTCTTAAATTCGATCTTAATATTTAAAATTTGTAATTATATTTAATTTACCCTTTTTACTTTTTCAGTGTAGTTTATTTATAAATGTGTAGGAAATTTATAAAAATGACTGATAAACTAACGTTTTTAAAGAGTATTACCTTGAACGGTGTCGGGTATCTTAGCACACCGTATCACGACAGCAACATACATTTTTCCTTAAGTAACTTCTAACTTCTTTTTTCAAATATTTTTTCTATATAAGTTCTAACCTGCAACCGTGAAACAAAAACTTCGTGTTACTAATTAGGAAATAATTTAGACTAAGAAACCGGGATTTGCAAAAAAAAAAAAAAATAGACCGACAGGCCACAGTTAAGGCAGACCATAATTCCTACAAGGACAAATCCTGACAGGCCATAATCGCGAAAAGTTCGAAATCCCAACAAATCAATAAATTAATGCCGTTATCCTTAATTAAGGACAATTTAAATACTAATTTTTTTGCATTTGGGAAAAGGGATTTTTCTTTTATTGTTATGGTAAACATAAAATACGTTTGGTTTAGGAAAAGTGCATGTATTATATTCGAAATGCATTTCATACTGAAATCACATTCGTAATTAATCGGAGTATCTATATATATATAATACTCTTATACGGAACCCAAATTTCCTTATATTTCTATCTCTGGAATGTCAACAGTCGAAATGAACAAAAATACTACAAATTTCAAAATGGCCGACTGAAAACAACAAAAAAGTGTTTCTTCAGGAATGGCTTGAAAAAGGGAAAAATGACTATAAATATTATGCACAAAACATAGTTCGATACGGCAGAAAAACATTAATATACTTTTTGAGAAAAGCACTACGAAATAACACAAGGATTGGCAATTTCGGGAATGGCTGCAATAAGGCCAAAAAACAACAACTTTAGGATATAATCAGTAAGTTTAACTTTAGAGATGCATAATATTAGGGACGTTTAATGTATAAAAATTTAAATTATAATTTATTAACCTAAAGGACCCTGTCCGGATTTGGCGTCTTTTCTTCAAAACGGTCGACTGAAATGACCAAAAATATTACCCATTTTCAAAATGGCCGACTGAAAACAACAAAAAGTGTACTTTCAGGAATGATTTTAAAAAGGCGAAAAAGGAAAAAAATAATTATAAATATTATGCCCAAAACATAGTTCGATACGTCAGAAAAACATTGAATATAATTTTTTTTGAAAAAGCACTACGAAATTAGAGGATTACGAAGAATTGGCAATTTCAGGAATAACTGTAAAAAGGCCAAAAATGAAAAATAACCATAAATATTATGTGCAAAACGTTGTTCGATACGGCAGTAAAACAGAAAATATACTTTTTTTTTACTAAAACCACTACGAAATTAGTAGATTGCAAAGGATTGAAATTTTACAAGTAGTGGCGAAGAGTTGTCATATTTGGCACAACATCGCCCAAAATGCGATACTTGGCGATTGCCCCAAAAATTTGTCGCCAAGGGTTGCCATAAAATGGATTTGGCGGGGTTACCAGATTTGGCAAAGCATTGCTGGACATGCTTCGGTTAGCCTAAAGAATCGTTCCCGGATTTGGCGACCATTAGAAAATCTCGCCAAGTCGAAATGACAACAAACTCCGGCCGGCAATTGCCGAGATGGTTGCCATCTACAATGAAATTTCAAAAAGGAAAATGAAATGTTTATTTTCTTTTTAATTTTTGAAAAATTTAAAAGAAAATAAACTTTTATGTAACAGGAAAAATTCATTAAATTGCAGACCATTATAGAAAACGTGGAACGAAATGCCGAAGAATTTATTTTTTAAAAGTAAATAATTATTTAAAATCGTTAAGCATATAATTGATAGAAGGTTGGTGTAAAAAACTTCAGAATAAATTATATACATTTAAGATTTAAATGGATTAACATAATACCGATTTTCGGGGCTACCAGATTTGGCGTAAAATTGCCGGGCACGATTCTTTAGGTTAACCCATGCTTCTTTAGGTTTACCTTGTAATTTTGATTGACTGAACTACCAAACACTATTGTTAATAAAAAAACACAGGCGTATAATTTTATAAGCATTAATTTGTTATTATGTTATTTTAAAAGGATACCAAAGGCTAGACTAAAATATTTCGATCGAGCGAATAAGCGAGCGAAGCGAGCCTGGATCGCGAAGCGAATCCAACCCCAGGGAACTGCGCAAGCAGTTCCCGGGGGTTGGCGAGCGATAGCGAGAAGGGGGCGTGCCACCTAGTTTAAAATATTTCATTAAGCTATTTTTGAGTGTTTTCGGATTTAATTTGGACTTATTTATTTATTTTGGTCCCGATGGACAGATATTTTTCTCATAATAGATAATGTAGTACGTTAATAGTGTTTGTCGCGCTGAGTTCAAATATTTACAACAAACAGTTTGTATCTCATTTGAAATAAACATTCTAAATTTTAAAAAAATCGAGAAATAACAAAAAATATGTATTTCTAGCGTCGGGTTTCGATCATGTCGGGTTTTCGACCTTGTCGGAATTATGGCTTTTCGGGAATTTTTCGGGCCTGTCGGGGGTTAACGTTATACTAAACAGTACGATTTTTCCTTCTAACCCTCTTTTCGCAAGACTGATTAAACATCCCATAAAGGAAGATCTTACTTTTTGTGTTCTTAGTAAATATTGAGTGCTCCAGACGAAACTTTTGTTTCCGTCTTCGGAGAAATGGACAGCGTTTCACACAGATTCTTTTTCCAAGATAAGGCATGCTAAAGAAGAGAATATCACAGTGTTTTCATTTGTTCTTTCAACTTACATATGTGATCTTTACATCACAAATAAACTTTGCCCTGCTTTCTTAACGTAACTGAAACCTTATTAACTTTAAATTGAGGTCTTCCTAAATTGGAAAAACGGACATTCCTTAAATAAGAGTATCAATCTGTATGTCTCAGATTTACATCATTTTCTCTGCAAGGAGATTTTTTTTTACTCATTTTAGCAATACTATTAATGCACTATTTAGGCTATTTTTCACAATTATTACTACTGCAGAATTTATTTGTTGGATATCAGTGACGAGAATCGAAGACCCAAATAAGTCTACATAAGAATTGTCAATCACAACAAGTAACTTGGAACAGAGAACAACCGTTTCATATAAATAACTAACGTTGACATCTTTACCCAAGAGTCGATTCATAGATCCCAATTCGTCAAAAGGAGCTCCAGTGGCAATCATTGGCCTATCTAAACTTTTTTCATCACAACAGATGGCGTTAATGAAAGTAACTATCAGAAAAAAAAGCTACCATTTATTGGATTTGTTGATTATTAAAGCTCTTAGGCAGAGGGATAGAAATGCAATGCTCGATACAAGACACTTCAGGGTGAAAGTGGTATGAGGGTAACTTGTGTGTCCAGTTTAAAAAATAAAGTTTTTTTTTGTGGTTTTATAAGACAGCGTTGTTGGAACTTGTGATTAAAATTACCTTTATTTTAATTTATTCAAAATTTTCCATAAGGATTTTTAAATTTTTTCCATCTTGCTCCCACGTTCCTTAATTTGGGAGGGGAGGGGAGGGGGGGGGGGAGGGGAAGGGCACAGAGAAAATATCTATCTATTATTCCTATTGGTTACAATTAATATTAATTATTATCCATTACAACATTTATATATTTTTTCGAATTTTGTAAATAATGTAAATATCTTTTGTAAATATTGTAAATAAATTTAGCTTATTGTATTTTTGTCTGCAGTAATGGCATCAGCCGTAGTATATACCGAGAGCGTGCTGGAAAACACCATTGCGCGATTGGCACCGGTTGGCGACAATTTGGCGATCTTGGCGACAAATTTGGCGATATTACGTCATATCCTGTTCTCGAAGTTTCGAGACGTTTTGGTCATTACGTAACAGGATATACGTATGTCGCTGGAATTTCCTAGAAAGATCGCCAACGTTTATAAAAGCACTTTGACATGTACTACGGGCGTCATTTTAGTTCTGCTCTGCTGTAGTAAAGAGCTTGGACGTAGCTCTGTTGTGAATTTGTTGTGTTTCCTGTTGTTATAAAGTTGCTAACGGTGAATTTGGTTAGCGAAAGTGTTTTATTTGATGAAATAAGGAGAATTGTTCTTGTGAACTGTCGTGCTTTGAAGAACCCAGAAATTTCGTTACAATATCATACTCTTGCGTGGCTCCCAAATTTCCTTTTATTTCTAACTCTACAATGGCAACAATCTAGTTCGTTTACATTTTCACCTACGGTAAAGAGCAGATGTTCTTGATTTACTCTAAGCTTTATATAAGATTCGTTATTAGTTTAAAACAACAACTTTAGGATAGAATCAGTAAGCTTAATTTTAAACATGCATAATATTAGAGATGTTTAATGTATGAAAATTTAAATTATAATTTCGATTGACTAAACTACCAAACACTATTGTTAATAGGCAACAATCGAGTTTGTTTACACTTTCGCCTACGGTAAAAAGCAGATGCTAATGTACTTTATGTACATATGGATCATTCCAAGTAAAAGCAACCAAAAATAGTTGGATATATGTGGGGTACCGGAAGGCAGTGAAACAAAACGTTTTAGATACAGTTATTTAATTAATGTTAAGTAAGTTCGTACATCCGCCAAAAGGCGCCTCTCCAGTTAGGCTGGAGGATGAGATATGGTTACGTTGGGACATATTACTGGTGAGCTGCACCTAGAGGGCGCTGCTGGGGTTAGTGCCAAGAGGAGGTTAGAGTTGAGTTGATTCCCACATCTATCACATTAAAGAAATTTTATAAACATTAATTTGTAATTATTTTATTTTAGAAGGATACTAAATGCTAGACTAAAATATTTCAATGAACGGATGGAAGCCCTGGACCCGGATTGTATTGCACCTTCTTGTCAACCGACTGAACCTGATATCGGCACCAACTATTTCTTACATTTGGGCACTGTCCATTCATCGGTATTTCTTTTGACGAGGCACAATGAAACAAAGCTGCAATTGTGTTCTGCTACATCTTGTTGATATCACCAGCACAGTTTCGGATCGCAATCCCATTTTAGTTTTGCAACTTATCAATGAATTTCAGGTTGAGTTTTTATTCACCGCCTAGTCCACTCTGCTTCTTTTTCAACTTCCTCAGTCTGTTGCCTACTATCTTTTGAACATACCCTATACATTCTAATTTCCTTATGGTGTAATCTTCATAGACGTCCTTCACTTGCGGGTAGCCCTTTGAACCCCCAAATCCTATAACCACCAACTGGCTCCATAGCTGGGGCAGAACCGTCATAGTTCTTAGTGCACTTATGTGCAGTTTTCTTCTTCTTAGTCTTGCATGTTTGGCAGTAAGATGAAAGGGTTTTGACGTCCAAAACTTTGCCAGTGTCAATTGATAGTACCGATACACAACCGTTCAGGGAAGAGAAGCATCTGCGTTGTCAGGTGCCATCTACAGAAACCCAGTAAGGAACAACGACACTTTTATCCTTCTTCAAACTTTTTACCTCTTCTGCAGCTTCAACCATTGAGTTGACACTCCCTTCCATTCCATGACAGATTTACCAATTACAGACGATAATCTTGAAAAGGCTCTGGAACTCAATGGAGGTGGGCAATTCATGAATGCACAGAACTTTTTGGCACCAGAATGTCCCTGCCCAAGTTAGCGCATAGCATACACTAACCTAGTGTTTACTTCGGAAGTTTTTTTTAAACTCTTTTTGAAGAATAGCATTTCTTAAAAAAATCACAAGATTTGCAACTTACGGTAAATGTGGAAGATAATCCTTCTTGTGAAATTTCTTGAAATACGATTTCAGAATTCATACATTGGGGACAAGCAAGGCACTGAACAATTTCTTTCAATATTTCACAGTCAAATATGCGAAATCCTGTGTCTAAGATTCGATTGCTAACGGATGAACATGGGAAAATATTATTCTGTTTGTCAGCATCAGTTGAACAAGGCAAAGGACTTTTCGGTTTTTCTAGATCAGTTTGTTTGGACTTAGTATGCTGATTTTGTACAAATCTGCGTTTTTTATGTCTTTGTAGATCGACACTTCGGCATTTTATTTAGTTTTATCTAGTTGAATAATAATTATTTTTCTAGAAATTGATAAATAAAAGATCAGCTCGCGATACTTAGCAACGAAAACACCAAAAATTCTATCGAAAATAAACAAGCATGGCTTTGGAAATGGTGGTTAACAGTTAAAGAAGCAATTGCCAGATCCATAATACACTTTAAATTATATGTTTATTAAAATAAATGGCTTACTTTTAGCCATACTTAGTTTTTTAAAACCGAAACTAAAACTAAATTATGCTTCTGCTCTGCTTCCGTTTTAGAAGAATATAGATAAGTCTTCACTAAAAGTCTTGTAGATTTGTAAATAAATAAGATATTTGAATTTTGTTTGCTGATTATGACAGAAAACATTTGGGGCTATGAAAATTGTCCTAAAACCCAATACTGATTTTTAAAAAAAATTTTGGTATTCGCCTACTTTAACACTTACATAAAAATTTTCTCGGATATAAGTTTTACTAATAAAAAATTATCTTTCAAATATACTTTTTGATTAGAATTTGTTTTCAAATTTACTTGTTATTAAAATATATTATAAGTAAATATTTAATATTTTTTTTAAAGAATATGACAACTTCGAATGTTATTTAATTGGGATAAAAATGTATTAATTTAGGTAGTGTTTATCTTATCAATAATTTTTAAGCGAAATATTAATTTTTAGTAATGCATAGATGTTAAAATACTTTATAAAACTATAGTATGGATGTTATATTTAAACAGTCGAAGAATTTTTTTATGTGTGAACTGTACAACTTTATTATAATTAAATTGAAATTTCATGTTCTTTGCTATTATATTGTTTTCTTTTCTTCAGATTATAGTTTAAAAGTATATTTTTCAACAATATTGTATCAAATATTTAAATATTTATGAACGTCAATTTTAAAACTTTTTAACACAAAAAATGTTTTCCAAGCTGGTGAAATTTCTTTAGTTTTCCTGGCTTTTTTCTTAATTTTGTAAAATTTTCATTTTATAAATATTTTTAATTTTTAATGAAACTGAAGCAAAGAAAGTGAACCGTTTTTTATATAAGTAAATCAAGGTATTTTTACTTGGTTTACAGAGTCTAGACATGTCTCAATTTAAAATTTAGAGACTACTTGTATGGATTTTTATTTTGCATTTGCACTTCGGGATATGCTATTTTCGATTTACCAGTTCTTGGTATAGTTAACAGAAACAATTATGATTAATTTGGGTCTGGGACATAACCCGACAGCAAAAAATGCAAAAATACCAATGTAATTTTTTATTATTTAAATGACCCTTAATTAAGCATAACGGCATTAATTTATTGATTTGTTGGGATTTCGACCTTGTTGGGATTTCGACCTGGTCGGGTTTTATTCCCTTACGGAATAATTTCCTTTTCGGGGTTATGTCCTGTCCTTTATAAATATTATAAATCTATGTTCTAAAAATGGTTTTTCTTGTACATTATGCTTTCCTGAAATATTACACTACCATTGTTGGTTGTAATGGTTTAGAAAAAAACGTAACTATTTATAACCTAATGGTATAGTTAGTAGTTAGTATTTACGCCGAATTTCAGGGTAATTGTGGCACTTTTATTTCGTTTTTCATATATTTAAAAGCTGTAATTAATGAAAAATGACTCTACTACCTCTTCTACTACGTAATTCTTACGTAGCATGAAGTTTAAATTAAACTATTTATAACGATTTAATTGGTAAAATATTGCATTTCAGTAATGGTTCTTCTTTAAGGGAACATAGCACAACAAACACACTCATTTTCAAGTATACAATTGTCCACGTGCTATTTTGATTTTGTCACAAATTTACCCCAACCCATCCTACAGGAAATAAAAGTTTTCACAAAAACTTAAATTGAATCAATAATTTCTTATTATCTTCAATATCATTTTGTTGAATAATTTTCTGAAATAATTTAAAGATTTAAACATCCTAAAATTTAGTTAATACATAAAAAAATGCGAGTTTATTTAAATGATAATATTAATGAGTTTTTCTGTTTGCCTCGAACATTTGCTATTTCTTTGGCCTTTACTTTAACCCATTTTTTTTCAGTCCCAGATTCGTTCGATATTCTCTAATGCATAGTAAACAGCTTTTTTCTGCTCCCAGTGGTAGTGCGTGCAAGATGTTTTTGTGTATCTATAAGAAACATGGTTTGAGTAAGCATGTTTTTACAATGGCTATCCCAATAAAAATACTTTCTTGTATTTACTTACTTAGAAAATATTTATCCTTCTGTTTATATATTTTTCCATAGGCTAGAACTACTTATATTCCCTTTTTTTCCATATATTTATTTATTCGCTTGTTTGCAGTTGCCCGTTCTTCTACGGTTTGATTTACAAAAAATAGGTTGAATTGGGTGCATCATTTGCGCATTTATCACCACAAACTAATTTAGTATTTGTCTTTATCTAGATGATCTTCTAATGAACTATATAGAATTTAATTAGCTTTGAATAAATGAAATCCAAGAAAGTTGCACTAAAATATTGGTCTGGGAGTATAAGACTTTGTTCACTAGTTCGTTAGGATAAAAATAAGTGAAAATTGTTTAACCAAATCCAATGCATAAATTACCTTCAAATATGCATGATATAGGCTGATAGTAACCTAATAGTAGTAACCACATAGGGTTAAACGAGTCCAAGACAAATCACCGAGTTTGTCGTTAAGTATGTATCGATCTAAATAAACTTAAATTTTTAAATGTTACTTTGTATTTATTATTTAAGTATCTCTACAGTAGACTACCAGTGAAAAGAAAGTGGTATGTGGGTTATACAAAATTATCTTGACTCGCAAAATGTTTCCCTTTATTTGCCACTTATCGCTTCGTTTGAAGTAATTTAAGTAAAAATGAAAATTTTAAATTTATATGAAGTAGAATAACATCTAGTACACATGAGAGCATAATTCTTATTTAGTTTATCTAAAAAAGAAGAAATTTTGGACTTCCAAAGAGTTTTGTATTATAAAGAAAGCATATTTTAGAGTTTGTAAAGAACGGGGCCGGAGCCGAAGCTCGGCAGCCAAAAAACACACTTTACATGCCGAGATCTAATTAAAAAGTGATTCACAGCTACAGATTGTTATTGCTTGTCCTTCGGCCGACCAATAGGGTTGAGCATCGAAATGATGAGAGATGTTTAAGGTCTAAACTCCTCGGCGCAGCAACCCATTACTGGTCCAAGGCCTGCCGTGCCCATTTCAGCTTTCGTGACCTAGGGCTCTGGGGTGCTAGGCATATGTCCCGGTAAGGTGGTCAGCCTCAGGTGGAACCCCCAGTGTTTAGTTCCCAAGCATGCTTGGTACCCATTTTATCGACCCACTCAAGGGATGAAAGGATGGGTCAACCTCGCCCAATCCGGGATTCGATCCCCGGACCTGTGGCGTGGCAATGCGAAGCACTACCACTAAGCCACTGGGCCTCGAGGTTTAAGGTCACAGTAAAATATTTGCTGACTAAACAGTTTCTCAGGGAACGGTTACTTGGTGTGACTAGATGACGCTGTTGTTTTGGGATGTTAAAGATATTAATAAGTGGTATTAAGGATGTGAAAAAGGTAATTTAAGTTGTTAAGTTTAATTGGGGTTAGAAATAAAAGGTTTTTGAGGGGTTAAGTTATAATGTGTCATAGATTTTGGAATTTTAAGCTGTAATATACAAAGCGAAACTATTCAATTATTTTCAGTGTCTAGTCTTGAAAATAGGTCAGATTTTTGAGTCAAACTAACTGGATTTTGATAGTTAACTCCAGTCATGTTTGCCACATTGTCATCAAATTCCAGTCGTGTCTCATTGTCATTAACTCCAGTCATGTTTGCCACATTGTCATCAAATTCCAGTCATGTCTCATTGTCATTAACTCCAGTCATGTTTGCCACATTGTCATCAAATTCTAGTCATGTCTCATTGTCATTAACTCCAGTCATGTTTGCCACATTGTCATCAAATTCCAGTCATGTATCATTGTCATTAACTCCAGTCATGTTTGCCACATTGTCATCAAATTCCAGTCATGTCTCATTGTCATTAACTCCAGTCATGTTTGCCACATTTGGGCTATCAAAGTTTCTTGTCTATCATCTTTAAAAGCCATTAAGTGAATCGATTATTCTGAATAATTAAATAATTTTTTTGTTTCGATATATAACGGAATTTTCTATTTGCTATGTAAAAAAAATATTCTAGGAAATGCGTTTAATGTGTTTATTCATGCATCGAAAACTAGTATGGTTATGTATAAATTAAACTCGACTTATCTTAATTCAAGTATTTCAATGTAATATGCGAAAAACTATCAATTAGTAAAATATACTTTTCCTCTATAAAAAATATACATTAGAAAATATAATCAAATTTTTTCAAATCATTAAATTAAAGAAATCATCTGGAAATTAAAAAAAACCCATACTGATATTTAATTTTTAGCTCAAAAATAAGTTAACTACTTTAAATGAAAAGGGTTCCAGTGTTCTCAACTGTTTGAGCACTAAATTCAATTTTTTTCTGAATATCGAAAGTTTTAAGTTCTGAAATTTAAACATACGCAGTAACGTCTAAAAAAACGATTGAAAATCTATTGCCAACTTGTGGCCAAATATCCCAGCGGTTGCTAAAGAATTTTCAGAAATATTTTGCCACACACAAAAACACACATTTTTATTCTATCGATTTTTTTAAGGAGCCTTCAAGAACACGACCACACTTTGTCATAAAAGTTCTTTCACGTATTTTGATTACGCAACTCGATTTTACGAATAAAATATGAATATTTTTATTTTATCAAATTTTTCCTTTTTAAAATAAAATTAAACTCCCCCTGTCTCTGATTTTTTATACATTCAAGGGGCATGTAACACAACAATGCTGCAAAACATTCAATTTTTTAATCATTAAAATGAGTATTAACGAAAAAACTTATCTAATCAACATCTGGTAGTTAAATATTAAAATAGCTTTTTTTGCCAGGCTCAAATGTCATTATTTGAAAACACCTTTTTTAAGCTTATAGCAGGTTCACTTTTCACTTCAACAATTTCATGCATCTGAAACTAATTTTACACATAAATAAAAAAAAACCAGTCCATTTAACTCAATGAACAACATCAAGTTTGACGATAAATCTTTCAAAAATCGAGTTTTTACCTTAACAAGAATTTGTGTGCATTTTAAAATAAAAAGATCTTATTTCATTCACTTATTTATATTTTTGAATATTTGAGGTCCACTCTGTTGAATAAACATGTATGCAGTAGCGCATAAAATTTCGAGGAGTTTTTGCATACTGAATTATATGATTTCTAAGAAGAACGTCTGTCTTAGTGATAGTTTGTATTTATTTTATAAAATATATGTATCCTAAATAATCAGCTAAGAGTAATTTCAACTGAACAAAATGCATAAAATTTGATGCATTTTTGGGGGATGTAAATATATATATTTTATGTATATATAAAAAAAACATACCATCGTAGATTACGAAGTATAGCCATTGTAAAATTCCATCGCATTTTGCAATTAATGTTTTTTACAATACAGTGTTGCTATATTAGTTTTACAACGAATTCTTATTTTTGTGGTCGAAAGAGTATCTTGAACATTATTTTTTTATTATGTCGAAACAGATAAAGTAGATGGCATTCATCAACTATTGTGTGCGAAACAAGCATGGTCACAGGTACCGCTCAATGAATTTTACATCACATGCAAATTCGCAGCACATGGGGATTTTAGATTTTTTATGGGGTTGTAAATTAGATGATTTCTTTTGCAGATCAGTGAAAAAAATCGCGTATCGTTACCATGGTTTTTCGGTAAAATATTATATCAATTCTATAGTGAGCGGATTGAAACTTTAATTGGGCGAGGAACCCTCCACAAAACGCTGTTTAGTGAAATAAAAAGGATGGTGAAGAAATTCCAGTTGCTGTCAAGATGGCTTTGGCGTTGAGTAGTAGATAAAGCACCCTTTTGTAATCAAAGGTATGACAAGATCAAATCTTGATTTAGTGTGAAGTTAGACTTAGGTACATAAAAGCAAAATATAGATACAGAATGCAACTTTACTGCAATTGAAGTACAAGCTGTTAAATTAAATTGAACAATTTAAAGCAGCAATGCTGTCCCTAGATTTTAACTCATACGTTGTGATGTAACCTTACTCTATTTCTGTGGTGTAACTACATAAAGATGTGGAAAGCATTTACTGCTACAATTTTTATGGAGTAACGTTAAACAAGACTTTTTACAGTTGCAAAATTTAGTTTTCACAATAATAGGGGTAGGAGAAGGAACATATATATTCCGGCTTGTGTGCTTGATCAGAGACCCGCTTATATAAGACTTCGTCAAGTAAGACAGACACAGAAAGAATTTTTACTGTCACAGAGAAATGAAAGTACATCCAGGGCGAAGGTGGGAATCGAACCCGCACCCGTTACAGCGCGCTTTGACAATACACTATTAAAAATTTTGTGCTATGGTTTCACCATGATATTGGTTCCTAGTAGCTGCAACGGATGTGTAGTGAAATGTTTAACTTTTTTTCGGTGTTTGGTTGAACCATTTTTCTGGATTTGATTTGGAAACAAAATCCTGAGAAATGTTTCAACCGAATACCAAAAATATGGTTTCACGTTTCACCACACAGCCGTTGCAGCTACTAGGAACCATATTTTTGGTGAAACAAAGTGCATAATTTTTAACAGTGTAATTAATCATACAAAACTATCGTCTCAATTCTTCAAGTACCAAACTTGTATCACTTTACACCACAAGTTCTTCTTCATATACATCCCTATAAAAAAAAGGAAGAAATCACACTCATGTTCGGTGATCGTCAGAATGCCAAGAAAAGAACCCGTTCCTAAGAGATGAGAAACCGAATAACAATACCATATTGTTCACTAGTTTTCATGAATGGCTTTAGGTTTTAATTTCATAACGTCTTGCTAATGATATTATAATAGCTGATGATATATAAAATTATAATAATAGCTTATGATACATAAAATCATAATAGCAGCTGCTGATATATAAAATTAATAAAAAGATTCAACAACTAAAATATTTACAGTAAATAGGGTCCTTTTAGCCTCAATTAAAATATTATCAAAATTAATTATGACTATTGGTTATCGTGTTTTAACCACTTGATATTGAAGCTTTGGCTATAATTGTACAATGAATTGCCAAAATATCTGGTATAGGCAATTTTCTGCAAATGAAGGGGTATAAAACCAATCAAAGTGCGAAAATGTCTGTATGTTACTATCATGTCAGGTTATCATAATTTAAGAGGGTTTGAATGATCGACGAATCAGCGAAGGAACTCTATCTTGGTGCACTTCTGAGGTAGCGATGAATTTTGGATTTTCACTTACGACTCATTCGAGAGTGTACCGTGATTAGAGAGAATCAGGTACAACAAAAAAATCTACGACAAAGCTGCTGCCTGAAAAAGACTGTGCAAAAACGGGTCCATCGACGACTGACGAGAATCCTTAAACGTGACAGACTTCGCTACAGATTTCAACGATGGACCGCCAACAAATGTGTCGACATGTCAATTATTTAATGAGTCTTCATCGATATGGGTTTTGGGGCCGTATGTTTAATGATATTTGTCAATTGTCTATGGATTCGTTCTTTATGCTATGTTTTAATTTTGATGTTGTATTTGATTAATGATATTCATGGTATAATCGTGAAATAATTGTAAGGGAAAATCCGAAATTCATCGTTACCTCAGAGATGCAGAACTCAAACTCAAATTTTGATAACCTGCCATGGTGGCAGCACGCATCGGCCACTTTGATTGGAGATATATAATCCTTTATTTATAGAACGCATGCCTATATCGGTTATTTTGGATTTTCAGTGTAGTTTCAGTATGAAATCCCTTTTCATGAATATGAATACAAAAAGCGATAGTTGGAAGTTATTCTCCTGAATGAACGGGGGATCGTTATTGACTTGGAAATCTTTTAATGGGTACCAAAATTGCCTCGGGTAGTTAAAGGAATTGTTCGTCAACTTGCCAAAACTACTAGTTTTCGTAAATCTGTACTTATTATTATAAATCAATGTGGAGTGACTAAATCCACTAACCTTCATAATATATAAGTAACATATGATGATAGGCAGCTGTTCCCTATAAATAATTTTAAAAATCCCAACTCTGGGAGCAGGAAACACCAAGACCTGATGGGCTGTGCAGTACAGCAACTGTAGGAGTACATTGCCCTGACAGCTTGTCAGTTTCGCTAGCTCTTCGTGTATGGGCGCTTCTGTTAAAATAACGGGGAAAATGTAATATTTTGTTGTGGATATTTTTTTCTTTTCTTCTGGTAGCGGTGTTTATATATAGTAGCATAAAAGATGAGCACATCTCATAAAGGGCTACTTTTGTTTTTTTCTGACGTGATGTTTATTTGCTTGTAGAGAGGGGAGTTTTTCTATGGCCTTCGTTATTACTTAGGTTCCGGTCTTCTTTTATTGGTGCAGTAATAAAGTGATGGCTGATGAACCAATCAGTTTTTTTTATTAAGATGCATGCAATAACCCCGTGCAAATATACATTAAGTAGTTTTTGCGAGCATCGAACTTTTATTCATGATAGCTTAAGTAAAAATTATCATACAAAGAAATAGAAATTCGTATTTCAGAATGCAACGAATTAATAATTTTATAGTTTTGTCTGCATAGAACTAAAAACAAATTCTGAGTAGAATATTTTTAGAATAAAATTTGCATTATTCAATAAAAAATTCAAAAAGTAGAAAGGTTTTTCCAAAATTCGAAACTTATTTAAAAAGAATTTTTTTGAACAGAATAGTTACAGAAGACAGCTACAGACCGAAAATTGCTTTTTGCGGCAAGCAAGCTATGATATATATATCATCACAGACTTTTTATTCATCCTACATTTAACCGGTATATTTCTGTATTTTATGTACCAGTTTTTCAAACAATAAACATAAATTTTAAAAATTTCATAGATTATAAATTTTATGGAGATACTATAGTCTACTTAGTCATTTGGAGTCTACTTATATCATTTGTAAATGTGTTTGATTCTTCAAAAATAAACCGTATTCTGATATTTAAATAAACAGCGGATTTAAAAATATATGCCGAGATAAAAAAAATGCATTGTTTCTCATTGATAGGCCTTTGGGAGGTTAAAAGAAATGAGTTACTAAAAAAAGAAATAGATGTAACATTATTGCAATTTTGCATTTTTAGCATAGTCCTGATAATTTCTTTTACGTATTTTGGCATAGTCCTGATAATTTCTTTTACGCATTTTAGCATAGTCCTGATAATTTCTTTTACGCATTTTAGCATAGTCCTGATAATTTCTTTTACGCATTTCAGCATAGTCCTGATAACATGTAATAGTAAAACATTCTTTTAACAAAGTTTGTCTTATAATGTCCCGTGTTTAACACAGGAGAGTGAAACATAATTATTTTTTGAAGAGTTCAAACTTAACTACGCAATTCTTTATTAAAAACAGTTTCGTACAACCTCCAATAAGCTTTTTCTAATAGTGTCAAGAAGGAAGACATAATGACTAGCATAGGTTGCTGAAAGTTTTGTTAATGATCTGGGAACATGAACCAGCGAAGACATAATGTGAACACTAAGATATTTTTAATAAATAAAATTTATTTTATAATAAATTATGCATTCATTATATTTAAAAAAAGTAAAATTTTGATGGATTGTGTTAAATTTTTTTTTTATTAAAGTCTTCAGTAATATAGTAAATAGGTGAAAATTTCCTTAAAATTGCCTTTGTTTAAATAAACACTTAGTTTTACCTAAACAAAACAACAACAAAAAAATGTTAAACAAAATAACTCCTAAATAGTTATACAAAAGAACATTTAATTTATTCATCACTTTGTGATAAAACGGCCCGATATCCTTTACAAGAATTAAGCACACATAGGTGCTCTTTAGAAATTGATTATTTGCGCATATATCTTTGTTTAAAAATATTCCAATAGTTGAACTGTTATGTAATATTATTTAAAGAGGATAAGGATTTAGCAAATTACATTAAAAGTTTAATGCGGCTTTTTCATGAAAAACTAACTAATTGTTTGTTGAAGTGATGTTTTAATATAATTTCAATGATTTAAGTTCTATATTTCTGTTACTTGTTTTAAAAAGAAAATAAGCTGACCAAAGCCAGCATCATAAAAAAACTAACATCATAAAAAAATTAAATTTCAAACTCATTATACATTTTCTATAAAAGGAGGATTTTTAACAGTCAACAGGTTGTTGACCAGTTTGGTCCCCCCCCCCCCTATTACTTTTGGTATAAAAACCATGGTAGGTGTAAACTGTGTATAAGTAAGTTCTACAATTATATTTTTTTAGTGAAGTAAATACCAAATTTTTACTTGATAGATTCTATAGTTTAAAGTTTAAACTTACATTTAAAAAAGTTAAAAGTGCCAAGTTGAACTACAAAAAAAATAAAAAATATCTCAAAATAAGGATGAGTTATTTTGAACTATACAATGCAGCTCAAATATCCATTTAAAAAGAGAATGAATGCATCTTCTAAGGTACAATGATTGGTTTGAATGTTTAAGAGAAGGTAGGTTAAAAACCCCAAAAAGCAGATTTTGTTTGATGTTATGCATAAATGTTCAATGCATTTGAACTAAGTTAAAATATTGTTTATAAGTTGTCTAAAACACAAAATCTATGTATCAAAAGACAATGACAATATTTCAAACAGTTTGGAATTATATTTAACAAAGTCATAGTGAAATCGAAAACAAGATATTAAATATATCTGGATTATTAATGGATGTGAAAATATTTGAAGGCTATTTTTGTTATACAAATATTAAAAAATTTCAATAAATCTCCAACATAAAGAAGTTATAATAGAAAATTATTTTATCCTCACATTCAAAAGCGTTTCTAATGCATTTAGCAATTGTAAAGAAATGCATCATGTATTTATACAAAAGACAAATTAACAATCATACGAATAATTTATCATGCTCACAACTTTGTAAGAAAGTCCTCTTAACAAAAATCACTCATTATATTTAAAAAAAAATGCAACACAAATACAAAATAAGACATCAGAACAAAGAACATTTTGTCTCTCTTGAATCAAAAACGTTAATTTAATCTCGGGTCCAACTTGGACGAAGTGAAGAGGAGGACGATTTGTTTGAATCTAAATCAGATTCATCTTGATTTAAAATGCTACAGAAATAGCTTTTTTCCAAGGAAAAAAAATCAACGACCTAAATAAGATGTACCGAACATCTACTAGTAAAACTAAATGGTTGGGTAGATCTAAGATTAATACTGAATTGGGTTCTGCTTTTGGTGGCATATTGCCACTTTTAGCACTTTCACTATCATATAAATTTGTATACGATATAAAGAATTTACTATACAATAGTAATATGCAGAGTGGTCATAACTGACAGTGGTAGAGTGGTTAAACTAATGACAGTAAGAGATTGTCGAAACGGATAAAATAATTTGTTTTATATTTCCAGAAATATTATTGATTTTACCTTTGAGAACACGAAATAAAAATTTAGCATTTAACCCTTTCAGTCCCAATGACAATTTGGCATCATCATTTTAGAATTTTTTTCTGATTGTCTATAGCCATTTATGATATCCAAAAGCGCATCATTCGATTCTTCAAACGTTTTTCTATTAGAAAATATTTTTTATTAATCCCAATATAGATGTCAGCCCTATTTTTTTCAAAAATATGATCAGAAACGTGATGATGCCAAATGGCATCACTGGGACCGAAAGGGTTAAGCTTTGGTTACAAATATTTTATTTCGAAGTTTTTGATTCGGTTTTGTACATGGCGCTGTATATGTCCAATTGGAAAAAATTAAGATTTCTCTCTCTTTTTTTTAAGGGATTCTCTCCCTCGTCGTTTAATAGCCTCTTTGCCAAATGACTAGAAATTCGGCGCCACGGCCTGATCTAGGAAAACACAGACTATAGGCTCAACACATTTTGGGAGCCCCTTACTAAAATTGTATGTATGATTGCCCTTAATTATAGTGATAGTTGGCTAATGTATTAAGATTTTTTTCAATTATCTTCCTTATTACATTGATCAGACCAATCATGTTGAGTCAAAGTCTACGTTAAAGTCATGCTAAAAAAAGAGTGGGATCCAAAAAAATTATAAAATTTACTACAATTTTGAGGGACATTTAGCATACAAGAAACTAAAATTTAGGGGCCCCTAAAATTTGAGAGCCCTAGATCCGGGCCTAATGTGCCCTATGATAGATCAGGCCCTTAGTTTTTTCTACAGGAAGTCTTGAGCATAATTATTACCACAATTAAAAACAATTTCATACAACATTTTAGACACATATTAATTCAAAGTTCTTTAAATTCATATTACTTTCAAATTATAAATTTATTTTACAGTACCTGTTAGGAAAACACGCCAAAGCGTTATACCAAACTAGCATGTGACTTGTCCTGTTTGTTGTAGTCTTGTGTATCTATATTTGGATTTACCAAAGCTCGATCTACCCTAATCAGGGGGAATCTTTGAAAGGAAATAAAAACGTGATGAGACGGAGTCCTTTAGTTCCTTTAATAGTCAGTCACAGTTTGAGGAAAAAAGGGAAGTTATTTGTGATTTTTCTTGAGAGTGAATTTGTTTGCTTTTTCTGTTTCTTTGAAAATGGTTAAATAATGTTTTAGCTGTTTGTATGTCCTTTAAGCGTTTGCTTGACGGGATTTTTAATTCTGAAATATATTAACTTACTGGGGGATAAGTAACTTTTTGGTGCAAGGTGCGAAATTAACTTGCAAGTTTACTATATTCTTATAAAAATATTATTTAAAAAAATTTGTTGGTAAAATATGAATACTTGAAGATTTAAAATGAGTTGCAGCTTTTAATGAAAAAATAACAGAGTGCACTTTGCATTTCAACAGCCAGATCCTAAAGATATAAAAACTGAACTAAAATATTAACGATAATAATTTATTTTTATTTTATTTTATTACAAATACCGTACAGATCAAACCCAATTCCAGGTAGAGGATTAAAACAAGACAAAACACAAATACAAAAAACTGAAAGGGAACATCAAAACAAAAACAAGGAATAAAAATATTGAAATAGAAAAATCCAGTAAAATCAATTATAAATTATAGGTAAAACTCGAAGTCAGCAAAAAAGGGTACAATAAGAAATAGATTAAAAGAACAAGATTTTACACATGCATATTTTTTAAAATTCAGTATAAGGCATAAAAAATAAATCAACATTATCTGGAGCATCATTAACATTTTTATAAAATTTAAAAATATTTTTTTTCAATATAATTATATTTATGAGAAAATGCTACAAAATTACTTATTTATTTTTAATACAGCTCCCGAATATATTCGTATCCTCATTTGACAATACGAAAGGGATAGAGATTAGTTGTTTTAGAAGTTTTTTTTTCGCGCTTACATTTTATTTTCAAAGCAATGCACTCTTTCTAAGTTCCTTTTATTTGGAAAAAATATTGTGTTCAATATGATTATTTAGAATATTAATCTTTCACAAAAGATGTGAAATCATATATCAGGGTGCTTGCTAGCTTTGTAGCCTACTTCCTTTTTTTTAATTTGAAAAATTTAAAAAAGAAAGGAAAGTAGGTATTAACGTTGTAAAGATTCAATTCTGTCTGTCAAATATGGTTTGATCCGCCCGATTTTAAACGTTCTTTTATTGTAAAAAGGTATGACCTCACAGACCGTACTTTTATTTTTAGTTCGTCTGTCTGTACACCTGTCCTTTATAAGATGGTTTATTATAATTTCCGTTCTAACTGTCAGACTGAAAAACTAAACTTTTTTTAAAAGAAATATTTGAATTCTGACACCTCTCTTTTTTTACTCTTTGTTCGTATGAGTGTACGCTTTTTTGTCTGTTCATCTATATTTTAACTGTTATTGCTTCATTTTTAGCAGTCCAATTTTAAAAATTTGTTTTTGTTAGAAATATCGAACTATATTTTATTCTTTTTGTCCTGTTCTTCTGTCTGTACTTTTTTCCCTTTCAAAAATTCTTTTTTTTAAGATGGTCCGCTTTAACTTTAGTTTTAAAGGCATGAGTAATACTTTTTGTTGAAAAGTATGACATCACATACCTACTTTTTAAAATTGTTTCCGTATGTCTGTCTATCCTTCGTACTAAAAGAGCTTCAGTTGAGTAATAAATTAAGATGAAAACAGACTCCTCTTTCAGAACTTCTTGTTTAACATGTTATGCTTCTGAATACAAATTATAATTTAAAATTTTAAGGTGGACCGGAGCCCTCCATTGAAGCCCACGTTAAAATGACCTTTTTTATGTACCTTTTCTCAGAATCTATTTGATATTTCTTACTGAAATTTTTACTAGTTATTAAATGAATATTTAACTATACTTTAATAGAGGCTTTTAAAAAAAAAATTAGTTTTTAAATTATGAATTTTTTAGTGAAACTACTTATTTTTTTACCTAAAAAACATCAATAATATGTAAAAAAAAAGTAAGATAGTTATACCAAAATCTCTCCAGCGGTTTTTAGATACCAACTTCTTAAATACGTATAAAAAATTTCAGGCTGATACTTATAGTAGATTCTGAGAAAAAGGTACACGAACATTGAAAAAGTAAGTTTTGAGATATAAGCGTTTAAAGTAAACAATAGTGGTTTCTTACCTATGAAACATGAGTGTATTTTACCTAAACAACATTTTTTAAAATAAATATTAAAAATACTTCCAGTACTCAAAACTTTTATTGACAGATATCGATTTAAAGCTAAGATTTCATATTTTAAGAAACACTAAAAACATTGAAATCTCATTATTTAGGAAAGGTGTTTGATTTTAAGTATAGAACATAAAGAGCGTTATTTGATTTCTTAAAAGTCACGTTTTATCTATGTGATCTGGTTTTTGAATAGTGTTTTAGTGTCTGGATGCGAAGAAAGGGTTTAATTTATCATCAAATATCTTAGAAATTATTAATTAGCCGAAAAATTAGTTACGTTTTTTTAATTTTTTTTAAAATTAAACTGAATAAAACTAAATCTGTTTCTATCTAAACGTGTAACTTCTTTTATACGATACTGTAGCCCTGTATGTATATCTATACTATATATCTATTACTATACTATACTATACTATACTATACTATACTATACTATACTATACTATACTATACTATACTATACTATACTATACTATACTATACTATACTATACTATACTATACTATACTATACTATACTATACTATACTATACTATACTATACTATACTATACTATACTTTACTATACTATACTATATCCGGTATATAGTCCTATAGTTCGTTAGGTCGAATGTTTTTGTGTTATACACATGTTTATGTATTAATACATTTTATCCATATATCCACTTTTAAAAAACACGCATGATTGGTAAATATTCAAAAATGGTTTTATGTTTTTTTAAAATTATCTTAATGTATTTTAAGCGAATTCATACAAAAATCAATTCTTACTCAACTCTTAAAACAACAACTCTAAATTCAACTCAATTCTTAAAACAGAAGTTTAAATTTTTAATTTCTGTTTTTCCCCACCGCGGTTATTAAAACTTTTCGATCAATTTGCAGAAGTTAATCCTGCTTGGGGTGCCTTTAGTTATGTTTTTTAATATTAAATTCTTAAAAATAATTGTTAGATTAAACTTATACGCGTTTTAGGTTTGGTATGTTTATATTTTCAAATATTTTTTTTAAAAATGCACACTTATTCAATTAGAACAAATCCAGGCTAATTGCAAAAAAGTTTTGATTAAACTACACACGCATTTAAGAACATATACAACAATTGAATATACAAATAAACATTAAATTAGGTTAGCAATTAATAAACTGAAGAATCTACAAAATAAAAATTATCAAAACAATGCCTCACTATTCGTTATTAAGTAAAATATTGTTCATAGAAGTATAGGACATTAAACTTAGAACTGCATTGCGTAATTCTAATCTAACGACGCAACTGTCAATGCGAAACAAGCTGTTATGCTAATTCAATGACTTACGAATTTGAACAATGAATTTCATTCTTAAGCATTTTCCGATAAAATTACGATATAAATGAATTTACGAACACCCAAACTAGACAAAGAAAAACAGATTTTGAATTCTTCTGTCTTTATGGGATGTTAGTTTTCTTTTTAGAATGTTTATGTGATTCCACTCGGTGACTTTCGATTACCGAATGAAGTCATTACCATAATTTGAAAATAGTACTACGACGTTTGCTTTTAGATGGATTGACAAAGCTGGTACTTCACGTTTTGTTAAAAATCGCTCACATATAATTCTAAAAACATTCTCAAAAATAAGTATAAAATATTCAAGTTTGAGTATAACGTATGACTTTCTTGGTGGGGGGCAAGTTCGCCAAGCACTGCGACCTCAGGTCTATTGTACTTAACCCCAGAAATTACAGAGGCACAAGAGACACACAAAGAAAGAGACGACACAAACACATAGACAAATAACAACATTTATTGACAAACACAAACATCCATGCCTTACCGGGATTCGAACCCGAACCCAGAAGTCCAAAGGCTAGCTCCCTAACCGTTGCGCCGCCGAAGTTTGAGTATGTTTCATACACTGTTAAAACCTTGACGCTTGGTTTCGCCAAAAATATGGTTCCTAGTATCTGCAATGGCTTTTTGGTGAAATGTTTCGCCATATATTTTTCATTCTGTTGAACCATTTCTAAAGTTTTTGTTAAAAACACTCTGAAAATTGGTTCAATCAAATACCAAAAATATGGTGAAACATTTTGCCACACATCCGTTAAAGCTACAATGAACCCTTATTATGGTGAAACCAAGCACACATTTTTTGACAGTGTAGGTCAAAATGGCTCACAGTAAATTTTACTCAAGTTCGAAACTTTGCTTGGTTTCAGAAATGAGTATATGCATATATTTAAAAATGAAATATCTGATAGTCATTTTGGAAGTATGTTTGTGTGCTCCAAAATTGAGTATTAATTTACTTATATATTCCATGTCATATTTCAAAAATGTGTGTGAGTATTTCTTTGCTAGCTTCTAACGGAACTTCGAGAGAGATTGTATACAAAAAGTCTTCGGGACACGGTAGTAGGTGGGATACGAAAATCCTCTTTTCAGAGAAGTTCGTATCTCTCGTCCAATACGATAGCCATTCGGCCAACTACCCTAGAGACATCTGTTATTTAACGAGTGAGAATAGATTTTGCGTTTTCTACAAGCTTTGGAGGGTGCTGATTATATAAAAATTGTTTTCGAAGAATGGTTCGTTTGTCAGACTGTCTGTATCTTTAAAACCCCTCTAATCTATAGTGCTTAAACTAAAAGAGCTACGGATTTCAAATTTGGTACACGAGTTCTTAGAACCTAAATATCATCATGATAAGGTTTTTGAGAAAAACTTCAATCGTAAGATATCATATGCTAAGATGGTTCTTATTTTCAAACCAATGCCATAAAATACCATCCCTCTAGTGTAAGTTAACACTGTGTCAAAAAATGCAACATTTTATGGATTAAGTTTTGACGATCTCAATGCGTTAAAGTAAAGAATTACTATTTTTCGGCTTTCCTACTTAATTCCCGATTTAAGATGGAACCCTTAACAAAATGGGGACATTACTTGATTCTTTTTGTTATAGAATCATTTTCGAATAATGCATGATTCCCCCTAAACTGCTTTTAGCATATGCAACAAAATTCTTAGTAGTTTCTTTACAAGTGACAATAGAAAAAGAAACTTCACGGAAGCCTCTCGGTTCCAATGATCTTTAACACGTGATGACGATTTCCATTAAATTCTATTGGTATTTCAAAAACTGCCATGGACATCTGTCCTTTTCAGATTTTTGCTTTTGACGACCGGTCCAGAAGTGTGTTGGGGAAAAAATAACTTTTCCCTAAGATTTTATTTTAACATTATTATTTATTTTGTTTCGGTTTTTTAATATAGAAGTTTACAATTAGAAAAAAAGGTTACAATAGGAGTAAAATAGGAAATAAATGATATTCAATAGAGACCTACTAAACTGTTAAAAATTTGGCTTTAAGTTTCACTATAAATGATTCACTATAAATAATATTGCTAGTAGCTGTAACGGCTTTGTGACAAAATAATGTTGCAATAGGAGTAAAAGAGGAGTTAAATTATATTCAAGAGAGATTTACTAAACTGTTAAAAATTTGGCTTTATAGGTTTCACTATAAATAATGTTCCTAGTAGCTGTAACGGCTTTGTGACAAAATAATGTTGCAATAAGAGTAAAAGAGTAGTTAAATGATATTCAAGAGCGATTTACTAAACTGTTTAAAATTTGGCTCTAGGTTTCACTATAAATATGGTTCCTTGTAGGTACAACGGCTGTGTTCACCCTATTTTCCGTATTTGGTTGAACTACTTTTCAGGTGTTTGGTCCGAAAATGTGAAATGCCAAATACTACCAAAAATATGGTGAAACATTTCACCATGAAGCGTCTGAGCTACTAGGAACCATTGTTATGGTGGAACCAAGCATACAATTTTTCTATTATTACTACTTTTATTAATCTATTATTACTACTTTTATTAATCTATTATTACTACTTTTATTAATCTATTATTACTACTTTTATCAATCTATTATTACTACTTTTATTAATCTATTATTACTACTTTTATTAATCTATTATTACTACTTTTATCAATCTATTATTACTACTTTGAACTAGTATTTGCAAGAAAAGTTACGTTTTACGAAGATATGCTGATAACAGAGCATATATTGCTTATTTTGAATTACACTTTGTTAATTCTTTGAATCCTGGAGAATTTGGCTTATATTCTCTCTTAGATTTTTTGGTATTGTGGTTCGAATAAGCCCCCATCACTTCTTTGGTTAGATAAAAAACACATGAAAAATAACAGAATTAAAGACCTCCCATATTCCGGTTACACAACGAAGTTTATGCTTGAAAATCAAAAATGATGGAGTGGAAAGAGTTAAAATCATAGTATGTATTATGTGCGGAAGAATATTTTACAACACTTTTCGAGTTTACAAAATAGAAAAAACGATGTGTGTTAAAGGTATGTTAAATTTTAATGAAAACTCCACATAAACACTTCGCAGTTAAAAACTCAACTACTTCTAACTATTACAACACAAATGAAAGGTTTCTTAAACGTTTGAATGTTTCTACTTTTCTCGAAAAAGAGTTTTTAACAAGCAACCTAAATTTTTATTTTTAGTGCAGGAGGAATTTAGTTTGAGCTCAGGATCTTTTATTTACTTCATAGTTTAAAAAAGAGAGATTTAACGGAAAGATGGGTTAGTAACTGTCCCGGATATTTTACATTACCAGGATTACTAGTAATCTGCTTGAGTTTCGCTGAAAGCTTTTAAGTTTTATGTTTTTGTATGTAACATTATATTGAGTTGGCTAGGAATTTGTTTGGTCTTATATTTTTTGCAATAAATAATGTAGTCTGCTTAGCGTTTTATTTTTGAAACATCTATATAAACATTTCATTATATTATTATTTTTTAGAACTGCTTTCATTTTAGGCATTGTGTATATAGTGCTTATCATAAAATGTTGGATTAGTTAACAAGTGCTTATTGGTTTATGATTATCATTAAATAAAATAATCTTTATATAAATTCATTATATTTTTATTGTTTAGGTTACCATGGAAACTCAAACAGTATTTTTTTCTATGGTTGATATATATTTAAAATAGGGAGGAGTGGGGGCTAATGGGACAAATTTTTTTGAACCTCTGTATTTCAGCAAAAATACAAGAATTTTTATTTCTTTTTTTTAAGTTCATAAACTGAATATTAGTTTACTTAAAAAGTCATTTCACAGATGCTAAAACCTTACCATATTTTAGTTGCTGAGCATTTTAAACAAACATGCAAATGTCCCATTAGTCCCCATATGTGAGGTCTAATGGGACATGGTACAATTTGCCTTAATTAAAATGTCAAAAAATGGAAAAGCAATCAGAAAATGACCAGAAAATAAAATTTTAAAGCAAATACCGTTTACATAATGCATACATAAAGAAATTTTACCTTTTTTAAACAATTATTTCCCATTTAAAGGTGAAATATCAAAGTTACTCAAAATCGAAGACGCTCCCATAATTTTTGTTGAATCACTGGAAATGAGAGTTTTGTAACTAAATCTTCTAGAATTTTTCCCAAACGTGTCCTTTTTTTCTGGGTACGGGAATTTAAAAAGATCGTCTTTATCTTCAAATAGCTTAACAGCAGCACATCGCTTTCTATTTCAGAAATCAATCCAACGTAATAAAGAATAGCTTGCTTTCCAGCTAATTTTACCAACAACAAATCATTAGGATTCATCAAGCTTAATCATCTTCAAAAAGCTCTGTTCAGATGTAATTAATGAAATTGCAGATGGAAAAATGTGTCATCAATAAAGCTACTTGAACTTTCACTTATTATCCGACGAAAAAAGTTTAAAAAGTTTAAAATTAAAGTTTTAAAAAGTTTTTGGGAACTTGACAGAATAAGATATTAATGTAGATACTTCAAGAAAAAAGCATGCAAATCTAGGTTTATTCGTTTCCCATTGGAACCCACAGTGTTATTATTTATTGAATGATCCAACACAGAACCACGTGTATTTCACCACAGTATTTGACACATAATATATTAATCTATGATATGTCTTCTACCTAAAACTATAGTTTAATTCATTAAAAGTTTTTTTTACACTTTGAAAGTGTAAAAAGATGCACTTTTATCTTACTTTGGATTCTCCAAAACAACAATTCTTCTCTCCACTTCAGCACATCCTTTTAATGGCTAATCTTTGGTTATTATAATGTGAAGTCTAACTGTTAATATGTTGTAGTGTAGAAATATTTGTAACAAAATATATTTTTCTCCGCTTTTTGCCCCTATTCCCATTAGCCCCCACTCTCCCCTATAACATATCTGGCTTGGCGATAACTCTTTTTTTTTTTAACTCACTTTCTGTTTTGCAATTCAAAGATGTGGAAGAAATTCCATTTGTACACGAAGCATAAAAGCGTGGGTATTTAATTAGTTACACCGAGGAGTTTAGTTTAGTTTTTATTTAATCAGATTATTATTATTTTTTTAATATTCAAATCTTTAATTTTTAATGCTTCATCAGATTTACTCAAACTGATTCTTTATTATTTTTTTAAAAAATCCGTTTAATCTTGATGTTTACAAACGTAAAAATACGTAAAGAGGAATATTTATGCATAAAAGGGGAGTTTGAGGAGGTGCACCTGTTGATAAGAGTACACCGATGCAACCCCGGCGCTGGTATATATGAGGCAAGTTTATACTAACATAAAAATTCTAAACCTAACAGAATAACAATAAATGCTACTTTTGCCGTTAATATTGACTCATTTGAAATGAATTCTGAAATGAATGACTTTATTGCTGACTTCAAATAGAATTATTTTTTTGCCGTTTATTATTCATTTTATATTTTAAAAGTTGCTAGCCTGTGTTGTGGGCAAGGCGGGGATAATGTCAGTGCTTATATTTAAAAGTCGACTTTTGGTATATTTTAATAAAACATCTGGATTGGGTTTACAGCCTATATTATTTTATCTTTACGTGTTCCAATTATTCTCCATAATTATGATACATCTACGCAAAATATGCACACTTATTGCAATCTACAGAATCATAAACATAACACCTTTTCCACAGTCATGGCTTCCTTTCTTATTTTTAAATTATCAAACAACATACACTATCTCCTACACCTATGCGATTATTAAAGCACCAGATATGCGCCAGTGTTAGTATGAAATAGATGTAACTCGTATTTGGCTCATTTTGAGTCAAGAGAATTTCACAGTTCTAATTTGAGATTTTCCAAACGTTTTTGCAATTTAGTCCTCGACAATATAAATTTAAGGTTTTCAATAAGTTGTTTTTAATATTTTTCACAATTATTGGTTTGACATGAATCAGATTCAAATAAAAAAATTATATTTTCGATAGCTAACGACTACGTTTGAATATCTAATTTTTAATGTAATGTGCTTTTCGTATCGTTTTAATGCGTTATGTGGAAAAAAGGGAAAATAGCACAAATGAGGAATTATGTATGAATCATAGTTAGTTGAACGCTTCAGGCTGTCCATTTTACAGAGTTCTATCACAGCCAAATAACTTCTCGAAATATAGAAACTCGGTCAAGTGACAAAGTTGGCAAATGAGATTTCACACTTCTCTTTCACCACGCTTGCTAAATCGTCTTTTTCAAGAATTCATTTATTCAATTTGGTTTCCGCTGTCCAAAAGCACTTGTCCAGTCGGTAAGATACCCAACTATCTTCGAGAATGCTTGGATTCCAGCACGGTCACTCTATAAAGTATTTATTCTGATAATAATAACAATATATAACAATAAATAATAACAATTAAACTCCAATTAGTTCCCTGGATAGATGATTTTTTCTACGAATACAGAAAAGATTAACGGGAATGGAGTCAATGAACGGAAATTTTCCCTTCTGAAAAGGAGAAAAAAAAATAACGAAAATGGTTTCGATAAACGGAGACTATTTAGGTAGGAAAACTGCTAGTTACATTTCTGTTAAATAATAGTATAATTTTTGATAGTCCATGTGAAATGTCATACCAACCAAGACACCGAATCTCTTGACGGATTGATGCTAAAAGAAGTAATGTTGTTGACATTAGCATGTCCCCAAAGTGACGTCAGGGATAATCTGTTCTGAAGAAAATGACTTTCAGAAAACGGTTATGGACCTTAATCTAAGCGAAACGGTTTTAAACCGTCAAAAGTACGGGAAGTTTCCGTAAAAATGAGGATTCTTTTGCAGTGAAAATGATAATTGTTACAAAAATATCAGATGCAGCTTTGTCAGAACAATTCATATATGTTCTAATGATTCAACGGTCGGGGGGTATGTTGGAGAGAATTGCTGAAGATAAGGACGACGGCAACTGTGAATAATATTTTTTAATAAGAATCCGGGAGATGCCCGTTAATCGGGTTGCGCCAGGCTGGTTCTCTGATAAAAGTGTCGCTTCATCTTCATTAAAAAGAGCTCAGGGTTTTATGACTCCTGAATCCGGGAAATTGGGATCGCAAGAGACAAAAGAAATAGGTGATTCTAGTGTTGTGTTTCGCAATGTATTATTGTGTTGTTGTGTATTGTTGTGGGTTGTAATGTATTATTATATGGTGCAGTGCAATGTCGTGTTTTGTAATATGTTGTTGGGTTGTAATGTATTGTTATATGGTGCAGTGCAATGTCGTGTTTTGTAATATGTTGTTGGGTTGTAGAGTAGTGTTGTGTTTTGTTATATGCTGCTGTGTTGTGTTTTGTAAAATGTTTTTGTGTTGTAGTGTAATGTTGTGTTATGTAAAGTATTGTTGCGTTGTGTAATGTATTGATGTGTGCTGTAGTATATTTCAATTTAATGTATGCATTGTTGTGTACTGTTTGCATTTTGATGTTCTGCAATGTAATTGTAAAATAAAATATATGGTTTTGTATTAGAGTCCTCTTGAGTTTGGTATTGTTGTTGGGCACTTCATTGTTAGCATTTCTTAGTGCATTTATAACGTTTACGTTTAATGTTGTTGTGTGTCTTATTGTTGCTTTTTGTGCCAGGTCACACATTGTTGTTGGGTTGGGTGTTTTATTGTTGATGTGGGTTGGCATCGTCGTATTAGTGATGATGTCTTTTAAGATAACTTATTTTTATTGTTGTTTGTGAGATTTTAACGGTTTTTGTTTGAAGTTTTACTTTCGTTCGTTATATTGATACTCTATGTTATTATTGTTATGTGGTTGAGAGTTTATAAAATGAATTTTTAGAGGGCCACAAATTTATTTAATACTTGTTACAATATCACAGTGTGATAACTCGCAACGGCTGTCTAGGAATCTTTAGAACCTTATTTTCAACAATTTATACCATATTTTAATATATATTATTTAACTTGGGGCATACACTTTAGAAGGAACAAATACGATATACCCAAAAAGTGTTTACAATACAACTCTGATTTTAACACAACCCGATACATTTCACTTTTGTAAAATGTCTAACAAATCTCAACCAATATATTGCTTATGGAATTTTTGATGTCTATTTCTTTTGCAGTTTCACAGTTTATGAATAAATCACGATGTGCATAAAGCGCCGCGAGAGCATTGGCACTTTTGGTTTTGAAAGTTCAGAAAAACAACTGTATTACTTTTGGGAATTTGGGAATTTCGCAGCATAATGGTAGGGTTTTCGAACACGATACAAAGGGCTTTGGCGCTAAAATCTCCTTTATATTTTCGAAATTTTGCCAGAAAATACTTTACCTTTTTTTCTTTCCAAAAATGAAGATTTTTTTTTTACTTTTATTTCACATTACTTTTACTTCAGTGAGGAATATTTCTTTGATTTTATTCTTTTTAAAGGGAACTGGAAGCCATGCTGTTTGCTTTAATCTCAACGGCATTATTAATATTTTTTCTTCTTTGTGAGATAAGAAAAAAAAAAGTAAAATTATTTCAAATTTTAATGAGAAAATAAGATACAATTTTGAACCTTTTTTTTATATAACAATACATGAAAACATTTTTTAAAACATAATTTGCATCATCAGTAACAGTGCTCGGTTGAAATAATATGGTAAAGGAAGACCGGTTCTAGTTTTCCATGAATTTTTTATATTGTATATATATTTTACTTTTACTTAATAATTAAATTCGCTTAATTAGCTTAATATCAATTGCATTTAATATTAAATAATTTTGCTTACTAACCACTTATTTAAATTTCGTGCGTTAAAATTTCTTTCATATTAAAAAATTGCCAAATATCCTAAGCCTAAGACAATGCACAATGTTATTTATTTTTATAGAGAAACCAGCTCAAAGTTTTCCATAGACGTGTTTGGGTTCGAATTTCGAAAATTATTTTCTTAAATAAAGCTTTTAGTATAGATGGAATAAGCTCCTAAAATTTGGAATATGTACCTCCAATAGATTTGGCTGGGGTGTTGATATTCGAGTCAGTTACTATCTATTAGATCCTTTATGGATAACTTTTGGTCAAAATCAAAAATATAATTACATATTTGGCCTATTAAGATTAGTTATGTATATCGGACGTTAATTACTATGAGGGCATTTTAGAATTCGTGCCTCGTAAATTTGGAAAAATCTGTACTATCGCCACAATTTTATTTTTAATAGTATCTTGACAGAATAGAGGATTAAGTAATTTTTGAAAAAAAACCCCACGTAGTTACGTAGAGAAAGGAACCACCTTTTAGTTTACGCAACGATAAATAAATATGCTTAATAACATGATGTTTTATTTAAGTTTACGTGCAGGAATGAAAATCCCAAAAAACGGCTTTCACAACATAATGACTACACCAAAGTAACAAAGTTTCGTTACTGTGACTTGAAAACTTGCTCGTTAGAAAACAACCCTTGGCTCCTCTAGGAACGGTAATATGACATTTGTACTACTGTGAGAATCACCCAATTAATTTGCAGTCTGACCTAGAGAAGCAAGGGCAATGCTCAGTGTGATAAAGGCGGCTGACAAAGCAAAAACACATAGTATTTTGTCCGTGAATAATTTATCATGTATTTTCATCTAAAAAACTTCTGAAGGTAATTTCGAGGTAAGTCAACTATAATTAGTGTTAACAGTATGATCATTGTATAGTTACGAAGCATAATAATTTTGTTATCTAATGTAACTAAGTTTATTTAATTGGATACATTGTTGCATGGCAGAGACAGCTCGAAATCAAATATGGCGCGATCGGGTAATGACGCTCAGATGGGCGGTATTAAACTCCACTTTTGGAAGAGTCGAATTACAACCAATCAAAACTGTTTTATCAACTTTTATTAAGCAAAACAAAAATCTGCCATCCTTACAGGAACACCCATGAAAATTATGCTTGAAAAGAAAGAGGAACGACGCCGTCTCAAAGAATCCAAGACAGCATCTTCTTTAAATGCTACGAAAGCTGCAAATACGTACAATCTACTGGCAAAGAAGCCAAAGAAAAATATAAGGGTGAAAAAGGCCTTATTTGGTGAAACAACAGGAGCCGAAATAAAGCCCAGACCAAGAAAAGTAAAAAGTCACTTTTGTTTAAGTGGGCGCAATTACCCTTCTTTCCCCTACGTCTAAAATGGTATTTTCTAAGTAAATTTATTTTGTTACTATTATTTTTTAATGTTCTATTTTTAGAAAATTCAAAATTAATTTGCTCGTACTGACTTAATGATTACAAATATTAGGTAATTAAATAAAGTTTCGTGAACCTTTACACTTAATGCATATTGAAATATGTATAGTGAGGCAGGAAAAGTTTTTATAGTCTCCTTGTAAGGCATATGCCATACACTATCTAAATAAAAAGGGCACATGTTTTAATTAGAAATGTTAGAAAATTTTTTTATTAAGTTTATTTATTAGTAATATTTTTAGTGGCCTTTGTGTGTTGAAATAAACTGACCAAAAATCTATGCGGATTGTTTAAAATTAAATTTAGAGCATTCTAGCAAAAAAATTAGATTGTAATACGTGTCCAAAAAATAAGATTTTACAAGTCAATTTTTTTATCAACTATTTCTACTCAGGAATCTCTCGAAGTAACTTCGTTGATTATGCAATAAAACTTAAAACTTTATAGGCAGAAATAAGCAGCTATGATAACAAGGGAAAAAAGGCTAAGCTGTTTTTAAAAAAATAATTTTGATTAGAATGTATTTTATTAATTTATTTAAAATTAGTTCAAGATTCAATGTGAAATATGCCCAAAATATTTTTTATGCTTTGTCAAAAAAGTTTATATCTTCCCAAATATTATAGGATTCTGCAAAAAATTTCTGTTACATAATTTAAGAGTTTTCTTATTAGTAATAGTTAATTTTCGTAAATTTAAGGTTTTTAATGTGGGTAGTTAATATAAAATCCCATCTATCTTGCATTCAAATTAAAAGGAATTAAAATAATCAATTTTAATAAAATTTTACTCATGAATATTATGAAATAAAAGAGGCATACATAGACGTTTAAAATAAGAAAAATACCTTTTAAACAAATTCTTAAAAATATAAAGCTTTAGAAAATACAAATGTTGTTAATAGAAATTGAGTTTTTTTATTTCCCTTTTCGAACCTCTTAAATTTATCCTAAACGAGAGATTTGTTCTAGAACTAAATGTTTGTGTATTTTATTGTCATGAATATTTATGTTACAGGACCGAAACCAATAAGCAGGGATCATAACTTTTAGCTAATATCCGGGTGTTCAATCTAAAAAGATGCATTTAAGGTATAAACAAGAATAAAATAAATCCTTTTTCTTTGATACAAAACATCGAAGAGAAAGCGATATTTCTAACAAAACGACGTCTCTTTTTTCTTTGTTAACTTTTTATGGAATTGAATATGATACTTAATGGTCCGTGTGTCATGTAGAACAATGAATTTTTATTTTTTCGCCATGTAGCTGTTTGAAAAACTAATTGCTGATACTTAACATTTTTTTTATTTTTTCATTTTTTTTATGTCTTATAAAAGTATTTTTATAATCTTATGTAAGAGTTTGGGGTTGTCTCTTTTAAGTTTACCAATTTATGTTTTAGTTCAAAACTTTAGAGGTACTTTTAGCTAACACTCAAATTTATTGTACATTTTAGAAACGTAAGTACACCAAAGCAAGTTCGTTACGAGCTACCTACTTGATAGTCCAAATGCTACATTCTTTTAGAACACAACGCACTTTTTTTTATAAAAAATGAACCTGTTTTTTTAAACAAAATGTTATTAATTATTTTAAAAGTCGTGTCATTAAATTCGACTAACTATTAAATAAAACTATTAGACTTTAAGTTTTTCAAAGAGATGTAAACCTTGTGAACCAGTACGTATTTACTGTTGAATTTTATAAAAATGTACCTTTGACTGTATCTAGTTTATATAAATAAACATATAATAACACACAAGTTAAATATTTACTCAGAATTATAAATCTTCTAGAAAAAATAACTTTTAATACAGTCATTCCAATTACACTGCTCAAAACAATTAGGGGAACGCTTGGTTTAAACCCTTTCACCACAATGATTCCATTTAGAATCATCAGCTTGTGATTTTTTTCTCACTAAGTTCAGCTCGCACTTAATATTTATCGTTAGATGGAAGAATCATATCTTTTGAAGAATTAAATAATGTTTGTTTAAATTAAATGAAAATATGAAAAACATTGTAAAATAAAATGTACGTCCAAAATTTTTTATGATTCTTCATTCTTAGATGTTTAAAAATTGATTTGAACTTTTTTTAAAAAATAAAGTTTTGAAAAAATTATTGTTATAATTTATTCAAAAGTTATAATTCCAATATTTCCCCCCTTAAATTTTAGTTAAAAAATTAAGATTTTTTCTCCTGTTTTTTACCATTTCATTCTGGATGCATAATGAATCTATTTCACAAATTTTAGATTTTTAGAATAAAAAATAAGAAGTTGGAACTGAAAGGGTTAACAAAAGTACGCAAAGTGCTCCCCTAATTGTTTTGAGATGTGTATTATTTTTTACTCTATTCTTATCGCCCACTAGTTATAGTACATACGTCATCATCCACGGAAGCGCGAGCATTGATAGATTTTATCAATTATGAAATGGAAATAAAACTACTCCGTACATTTGAAATATGTATAACAAGTCGATTGAAATATGTATAACAAGTCTATTGAAATATATATAATAAGTCCATTGAAATATGTTTAACAAGTCTGTTACTCAGTAAAACGTGTGGAAGCCTGTGCTTCCACTGTTTTAACGGAGAACATCCCACCAAATTTCACCACAAACACCACAAAATAAATGTTAAAAATAAAGTTTTGACTCTTCTTCCAATTCAGCCATGTAACGTTACACGGGGATTACTTAAATACGGTGCCAGCATGTGCTGCCAGCGGCTTTACGGAGTAACATTGCACAACAATTTACAGTTTATTATCAATCACAATGGTTTTAAAGCAATTAATTTTTTTGTGATTCATTTTATAATTATTCAAATAAAGGTTTCTGATTCAAAGCTGATTTATTTTATTTTACAGAAATGATTTATTATCTCCAAGGACAATATTTTTTTTTAACGACATTGCTTGTTTTTCAAATCCCTAAACTCAATTCTTTTGATAGAAACCAATTAATTTTTTTTCCATATAAAAGGATTTTTTAAAATAACATTTGCTTTTCTAAGATTTATAATTATATTTTATGTAATTTTACTTCTTTGTATGATCTGCAAAAAATATGTATATTTCTTTCTTTAGTATATTCTTTTTCTTATGTATATTCTTTCTTTAGTTTTAATACTTTACTCTTTGGTAAAGTAATCCTTTTGTTCAAACAACATAACATTATATCACAATATCATTTTCCCTAAAAAAATATTTTTAAAAATAAAAACTACCTCAAAAAAGTTTTTGCATATTTGCATTTAATATGATTTTTAAAATAATTAAAAAAGACTTTATACATTTCAATATTATTTTTTAATTTATAGAAATGGTGTTTCTGGGAGGAGAGGGTAAAATTTTACTATAAATTGGAATTTAATGTTTCAAGATTTTTTGTAGTTAGTTTTAAGGAATTAGGAGTACCCCAAAAGTAAGAAGATATGAGATAGATAGCAATAAAACGGTTACGGAGTACGGTTTTACAAAAACTATTAAAACTTATTTTTCTTGGTAAGTTAAAATATTTAATTTTAAATAATACGAAATATTATTTTTTCAATTTGTCGTTATTAAGTTATAGTACAACTCCCAGTTGCGTGTTTTTTTTAAAACCTTTAACTGTTTGTGTCAGTGACTTGTGGTACACTTAATTTTAAATTTTAAACTAATTTGGTTATTTTGAAGAATAACTCACTAAATTAATGCCCTGTTGTTGGTGGCAAATTAATGTCCTGTTGTTGTTGGCTCTGTTGTCGATCGACAATTTTTGTATTTGTATACAACTCTTCTGTAATCAATTATTTATTAGTAAAGCCTAGAGACTAATATTGAAAACGTCTACTTACATTTATTAATACTTTAAAAATATGCATTTAAAATTGGATCTCTAAGCATAAGGCACCCCAATTTAAACAACTCTCTTCCGTCACAAAGAACTTGAAGTTAAGCAGCTTCATAATTATTTTCTGTAACTTCAATTTATATTGTGCAGAAACTTCAAAACTTCAATGTGTGGTGAGGTTGGTAAGATGTAGAAATTAATGAATCAAGATTCTGATTGCAGTAGTTAACATTAAAATAGTGCCTTCAACCACAAGGCAGTTCTCCAATTACATTAACATTCAACAACATAGTTTTTCTTCAAAATTAAAGTTGCACTCCTCTTACAATAGCGACACAATCCTCTTCCTGCTAGCGAGTGTTTAGTATTCAACTCTTTCCCTCCACTTTGTACCTTTTCCCAATTGTGGGAAATTGATATACGGAAGACTCGGCTCCCTACAGACAACTTCCGTGTATCATCCAGAACTTCAAGATCAGTGACTCCATTTTCTTATTACTTTCTACTACATAATCCCAAACTTTGTTTCGCAGAAATGCAAGTCCCTTGTTACAGTAATTAATAGCTTCTTCCAGGGCCACTTTTCAGCTTTTGGGCCCGCTTAACTGCTTAATTGTGCTCGAAATGGCTGGAATTTTAGACCGCGCTAATCCATCTTGCTCCCGTCAGGATCCTACGTCGAGGGTGTGAGTACTTTAATTATGAATATTTTTAGATGGTTTAGTTGAGGTGAGTCTTATGTAAGCATGGTTTGCGATATAAATTTGATATTTAAAAAATAAACAGGATGAGTATACTTGTGATGACATACTTATACACTGAAAAGAAATCCATCTATTTTACAATCACAGTGTGATGGTGAAAAGTGTTGTCATCACCGTGTGCTGTGAATTTACATATGATGAAAAATTTATTGTGTTGTTACCGGGAAAATGTTTGCTTCATTAGCAGTGATTGGATGTACCCATCTACTTTGTTTAACCGCTATTGGAGCAAAAGTGTTCACTTGACTCTGTATATCAAGAAATTATCCATTTGCTGTAAAACAAACATCGCAACACTGTGCAAAGATACAATACAAAAATAAGATGACAATAAAGATGCAATACAATCGCAAAGAATGCTGTAAGTTTACAGATTGTTTTCATTGCCACTTTATTTCTTGTTATTTGAATTATATTTTGATATAGAAGGCAACACTATATGAGAACAATATACATCAGAATCATTCGGATTTAGTTAATACTCAACCAGATTGCTTATCCATAATAAAAAAGGAACTACAGAACAAACACGCAGCGTAAACTACGACTAGGTGGATTGTTTGCTCTTCTTGGAAGTTATTCTTTCCCAGCAATTCATGTGCAGCAGTAAAACAACAAAGTAGTGGTTAAACTAGGAAAATGTTAGAAATAAGAATAACAGGAACAATTTGTTCTCTTGTATCTAATACTTAATACTAATGGTAAGATATTTGTTTTCTTATATTTACTTGGGAGACGAGTTTAAAAAAAGGTTATATTTAATAATATGGTAACGATATTCTTAAAAAATATACATATTTTTTAATTTGGCAAAAGTTTCTTCGTTTTTGACAACACCGTATCCTGTAAAGTGAATTTCGTCAAAACGAGAAAATCCGTATTGTCTAATTTTGGATTCATACATTTAAAATAGAATTGATAAATATTATTTACTCATTAATTGCTCAAAAATACCTGACCTTTTAAATATTTTATGACACTTTAAAATTAGAAAAAATATTACTGCTAGTTTTAATTACTTGACATGATCATATTTGTGTGCCTATTTTGTATTATAAGAGGAATTAGGTCTGCAGTCGGATTCCCCAAGCGAAGGATTGACTCTATGCGTTAATCCATTCGGTTAGAATACTAACTGTTGGTCAAATTTCCCCTTAAAATCTGAAATACATTTTAAAAAAAAGTGACTTAAATAGTCAGTAGTCAGTTGGTGGCATTGAATGAGATTAACTTGTGTCCAGATCTTTTTTCAATACTTTTACTGGAAATAAAATAGAATTTAATTTTTTTAGAATAAAATTTTGTTCAAGAATTGTAGTGCGTGCATGAGAACGCTCTTTTTAAACGTTATTGCAATAATAAAGTCAGCCAACCACAATCAAACATCCGACCAAATTAATTCTGTATTACCAATTATAATAATATTTTTTTTCTTGTTTACTTATTTGCTGATACTTAAACAATAGCTTCAGAAAACTTTTATTCAAATCCATAAACCATTGTTGCAGATCGGTTAGTAGAACTTCTGTAAAACCCACAGAAAATTAACCGAGTAGGTCTTTCAATGAATACCTTATATCTTCTAAAAAAATATTTAATGATCTGTTCTATAAAAAGAACAAGCGATACGCAGGTGATGTTAAAGGAAAGGTGAAAAAGATGGCGTCGCCGTTAAATCACGGCGTAGATGATTAATGTTTATTCAAACCGATTTATAAATTACCCGGAGGAATAAGCCAATATGTCCCTTTGTCGCCAAGACATGGGTTTATTATGGGAAAGGGATAAATCAACTCAATGGTTTCAGTCATTGGGATGCATTGGAAAAATAACTGCCAAGAAGAAATTAAACAACGATAAAATTACTGCAACGAGTTTCGCATTTATCAAGGTTTTTTAGATTATGTGTTTACCATTGTTTTTGGTTAGTAAATAAGGTTCTGAATTGCGAATTCTTTCTTTTAGGGAAAGTGATCAAGTTCGTGAATTTATATTTTGTTTGGTTTAAAAAACGTGTATATTTAAAAGATTATTTTAAACCAAAATCAATATAATAATTTTATCATTAGAATTTTTAGTTGTTAGTTTTGTTACTTAGACAAAAATAAACAATCGGTACAGATTCACATTTTAACGTCATTTTAAAAATTTATTTTAGTAACATATCGTTTTTTTCATATAAAGCGTGGTTAGAAAGAAACTACGTTTGTTTGGGGAATTAGTTTCTTCGTGATGTGTTTGGCCAAAATATAAAAACTTTCTACTTTATTCTTAATTATTAGTCAAATTAGAGTCCACACCGATTGATGGAAGAAATGTTTTTTTTTAAAGTGCATTTAATGTCGATTTTTTACGAATATAAGTTTGGGCCAAAGTTACCTAAGTTCATTATACTCCAATACATATAGTAACAAATTTGTTTAAATGAAATTTTTATTAAAAGTACTTAAAGTGGTCTCAGTCATTTCATCGTCGGTCAAATGACAAAACCACGAATGTGAAAAACCACAGGGATAGAAAACTAGATACTACAGTTAAAAAAAAACGGCAATCCCTAGAATTTGCACATTAGTGGTTTTGTGATTTGACCGACAACATAAAATCAACAGTCAATGTCTCAAAGCTAATTTTATAGTGTGGATTAAGCGGCGAACTCTAATGTTAAACTCCATTTTTAAACGAAAATGAATACTCTTTCTCTATCATTATAGTGAATGATTATAATATCATTATAGTGAAAGTTAATTAGTACAGTACAAATATTTATATGTATTTATCTACATGGGTACTCTTAAAAAGGCGCATATAGATAAATACATAGAAATAAAATACATTACCTATAAATATCGTTTTAGTAAAAGTTTATTAGTACAGTACTTGTTTGTTTAGAATTTATATGTTTTTGTGTACATGAGTATTTTTAAAAAGACTAATGTAGAAAAATACATAGAAATAAGAAAAACTGGCCTCACACATTTTTCTGTGTGTCACTTAAGAGATTATTAATGTATCCAATATCTGAGGTTTGTATTCAATTACTTATAACTTTGATCTATGCTAAGTATGTCTGAATGCTTTAGCCAACCTTAATGCACTCGATTATAAACAAACTATTTATACTACGGCAGTAAATCGAATAATAAATCTAATGATCTGCATCGGTTATTTTTATACGTCTCTAACAATATCGTAATACCTTCAAATAACATTTTATTTCCCAATCCTGAAAACCTTATATTCCTAAGTCTAGTAACAATAGGAGAATCCGATTTCTACATTTCAATTCAGAGCACGTCTCCCAGACATTTCATCTACAGATGGACTCTGACAAGCAGCTAAAACCCTGTCTATTCCGGCCAGGTATGCTTCGACGGGCGACATAAGGAACTTACTGCATGCCCCATAGACTCCGATAAAAACGGCTACAGCATAAAATGCGGGCGGATTCTGTTTATCGGGTTTTTCCCTCGCCAAGGTTACGATTCTGCGCCAAAAATATTCTGATTCTTGTAATGGCGGCTTGGATATCTTCGGGATAATTTTATATTAAAAAGAGAAAATGTGCAATAAACACACAACATATCTAACATTAATAACTGCTACTATACGACCAATTTCGAAAATGGGTTGCGATATGTTGAGAATTTCTTGTTAACTGGAGATTACAAGACGACTTAAAAAATGAAGTTAATTTTATAAAAAAATTACAGTTCAATCTACAGTAAGACATTACTATAGCCAGATACAGTTAAATGAAAAGCTAAATCATGTACTGGTGTATTATTATTATTTTTTCAATAATAATAGTATTGGCGACGTATCGAAAGCTTGGCAAAAAACCCTCTTTTCCTATGAACTTTACTTTAGCTAGTACAATACTTTTATAGCCCGATGCATATCGGGCGACTGTTACTATGCAATTCCGACAGTAGTCTTATTCAATTGAATCCTTAACTTTCACGAGGAAAAATGTAGCAAAATGTTTTTATTGTAAAGTTAAATAATATTTTTAAGAATCCTACTCACTCTTAGAAAATTTGACAATACTGGATTACCGGATGTTCACTAATCTTTCCTAATTTTCTTCAATTAAACTAAGTATGATCATGCTAATGGATCCAAAGTCCATTTAGAGTTATTATCAAGGTCTACAGTTATTACCTACATTTTACTTCGCTCATTTTCGAGAGAAGTTTTGTTATCTTTGGGTCTGATATAAAAAAATACTCTAACAACCTCTGCATTCAGATCCAGCCTTTATAATAAGAGGATATCCGAACAAATCGTTTCCGAACAATGATACAAAACCCTAAATATTATTAAGCTAAACAAATCGTTTAACCCTTTCACTCTCAATGATTTCATTTGGAATCATCAACACTTGTGATTTTTTTTCTCATTAAGTTAAACTCGCACCTATTTCAAATAAATTTTATTAAATTTTCCATACATTTTTTTTATAAACCTTCTTTTTTATCGTTAGATAGAAAAATCATGTCTTTTGCAGAATTAAATAACGTTTGTTTTAGTTAAATACAAATATGAAAAACTTTGTAATATTAAATTCATTCTGAAACAGTTTTATTAAATAAATTTGCTCTAAAATCTTCATGCTTGCATTTTTCAATGTTAAAAATTTTAATTTTTAACTATTCTTAACAAATAAAGTTTTGAAAAAATTATATTTATACTTTATTCAAAACATATGATTACAATTTTTCCCCCTTAAATTTTAGTTAAAAATTAAGATTTTTTCCCCTGCTTTTTACCATTTCATTCTGGATCCATATATGTCTACTTCCCAAATTTAGATTTTTAGAATAAAATATAAAAAAGCTGGGACTGAAAGGGCCAACAAATAGTTTAAGGTCAATGTACTTAAAGAAAGTTAAATATTTTTATGAAAACATTTATTAAGTAAATTTAAATATCTGCAGGTGTTAAAATTAATATTAGAAATTGAGAAATACAGGTATTAAGGGCGAATGACCGCGGGCCACCAGATCAAGGAGCTTCTGTGTTAATCTAATGAAAAAATATTTTCAAATCCATATTTCTCCAGCTGATAGTAATAATAGTAATAATACCAATAACAATAACAATTAACAACAACAATAACAGCAACAACAACCAACAATTAACAAAAACAACCAACAAATAACAAAAACAACCAACAATTAACAAAAACGAACAACAATTAACAAAAACAACCAACAATTTACAAACACGATAATAATAATTAACAAAACCAATAATAATAATTAACAAAAGCAATAATAATAATTAACAAAAAAAAACAACAATTAACAAAAACAACCAACAATTAACAAAAACGAACAACAATTTACAAAAACAACCAACAATTAACAAAAACGATAATAATAATTAACAAAACCAATAATAATAATTAACAAAAGCAATAATAATAATTAACAAAAGCAATAATAATAATTAACAAAAGCAATAATAATAATTAACAAAAGCAATAATAATAATTAACAAAAGCAATAATAATAATTAACAAAAGCAATAATAATAATTAACAATAATAATAATAATAATAATAATAATAATAATAATAATAATAATAATAATAATAATAATAATAATAATAATAATAATAATAATAATAATAATAATAATAATAATAATAATAATAATAATTTTAGCTCCAATTCCGATGATTCTTTTAAAAATAAAATAGTTTTTTACCTCGACAATGTGTGCGGTCCTACTATTTATGCCAGATTTCACAAAAAAATTATTTAAATTTATAGCACTTACGGAAGAATTGAAAAAAAGTCATTAAACTTCTGAATTGAGGTTTTACTCGGAACCAAACAGCACATTTTGGTGGTACATTTCTGCAGCTGTTTCATTTTATAGAAATATTAATTTTGTATTTTTTTTTAAAAAAAATTTTTCTACTGAAAAATACATAAATTTTTTTTAACGATAATCTATCTATGGAAACAGATGCATTCATCAAACTAAAATTTAAATATTTAACTATTTTTTCCTATGGGATTTTCTTATTGTAGTATAAATACAAAAGTATTTATAGTTAGTCAATATAGAGAAAACAGGCTAATTACGCAAAGCCAATGTAAAGTATAGCGCATTTAGTACAATCAATCATAGTTCTTATATTTAAAAATCCTCCGAAACTTTTTAACAAACATCCATACTAAGTAATAAATGCTGAATTCTATCATCTATCAAACCATAATTTGCAGACCTCTATCATTAAATAGAAAACTTAATCTACTCATTTTACTAGTGACAAGTACAAATTATTGTGGCATTCCCTGGATAACAACAATATCTCCAAGACAGTGTCTCAAAAAGGCGCCTTTAAAGAAAAACTAAAGCGTCATCAATCATTTTTGATCATACATAACTTGACTTTTTTGGGATCAAAATTTGGGAATATTTTGTTTTAACTTAATAGATTAAAACGTGTTAGCTTACAAAATTCATTCGTTTAATATTATTGGCAAACGCTTATTATTTATAAAAGCGAACTACGGTATTCAAAAGCCATTTAATTATGTTGAAATCTTATGTTTTTATTCATGCAACATATTAATTATTCTACAGTTTGCTTTAGTTATAAAATTTTGTTATAGGGAGACACAGGGTAATTATATTGGAAAAAAATCAAACTTTTACCATAGCTCACACATTTATGTAATTTTCTAATCTGTAATTTTTTTTCATAATGACTATAAATATATCTGTTGGGTACCATTGTTGAAGTTTACTATTTCCTCTGTAGAAGTTGAAAACAAATAAACATGTGTCCAAAAATTACCCCGCTTATTGGGGTAATTACTGGACAGTAGTTTTTAATCTGTTCTGCACAGACTAGCTACAAGAGGTAAATTGTGTGATATAGTGTATGCTATAGTACTGTGTATTTGATAATTATTTAACACCACATGGCTTCTGTAAAAAATATATAACAGCGGATCTAGTAAAAACTACCAAACATTTAAATTTCTTCTTTTTCAAAGTTCAAACATTGCGTAGATGGTGTTTCTTAATCACACAAATTATACCAACTGTCTGCCTTACTCCATAGCATTTCCAACAATTTCCCCGCTTTGTCCAAAAATCACCCCGTAACTAAACATGCATGTCATAATGTTACTATTCATCCTACAATGGTGTTTTTCAGCACAAACCACCATCATAAACATATCTAAAACTGAGCATTACAAAATTCAAAATGATGTAAAATAAAATAAAATTATACCCAATTTGGCATCGATTGAATAGAAGTTTAAACCACTTTTGTCAAGCGCTTTGGGTTATTAATATATTTTTTGAGAAAAAGTACTTATATATAATCCCAATAATTTATCAGGGCATTGCTGCAATTAACAAATTTAACAAAACCTCTCTATACCTTAATAACTGGAACAACAATCAAAGGCTCAAGAAAAACAGTCTTGCCAAGCAACTGCGCGGTTGCCTTTTCATGATATTGAACCCCACTATCTTAAATCTTGTTTGGTTTCCTCAGAAGGACTCCCAAGAGTCCACTTTCACTTTGACCTTGCTATCCCTGTTATCAAGAAGAACTCGATCCCTGCCCATCTTAGGCAGTTGTCTCTGGAAATCATTAATATGGTCCCCGACACTGCCATTAAAATCTACACAGATGGAAGCAAACTGGATCGCTGCGCTGGCAGTGGCATCTATATTGAGAAACCCAGGGATAATTTGCGAATGAGCCTTCGAAATCCTGACTCTTCATCAGTCTTTAAGTGCGAGCTCATTGCAATTGATAAAGGTCTGGAGGCTATCCTTCACGAAGTGGACTATGAGGACCTTTGGATTTTTTCAGACAGTCGCAGCTCTCTTCAACACCTCTATAATTGGACTGCGGTTGGAGACCAGACTAGCATTTCTATTTTCCATAAACTGAAGCTTATTTCAGAGACCCATAATATTTTCTACAGTGGATCCCATCCCATGTTGACGTATATGGAAACGAGCAGGCAGATAGTCTTGCCAAGGAGGGTTGTAGTAACTCCAATCCCTCCTCTTCGGCCCTTACCTTCTTAGAACACCAATCCATTGTCAACTCTGAAATTTCGAAGGAGTGGATAATCCCTCCCAGTCATCACTGGTATGCGGGCAAGGAGCCGGGCTCTTCACTGGCTCTCAATTGCGACAGACCCACCTGCACTGCGGTCGCCAGATTGGCAAGTGGCCACCTAAAATGTCTCTCGTTCTCGGAGGGCAGGAAGATCTTTACAACTTGCTCTAAATGTCATGTTCAGCAGGCCTCTCCCGAACACATTCTGGACTGCGTCGGCCTTTCCAGAGAGGATGTTTTCCTTTTTCCTCTTCTGGTTATCGACTTTCTTCGGGTCAACGATCTTTTGGACTTGGTCTGACGAAGTCAGACCAAGGAAACTACTGACTAATGTGACTAGTGAAACTGTGAAACTACTGAAACTACTGAAACTGTGACTATTCCTCCTTGGTCTGACTTCGTCAGACCAAGGACGAATAGTCACAACAACAACAACAAATTTTGGACATGCAATTAACAATTTTTGGTATGTTAGACGTAATAAATTATGATGCATTATGGTTTTTTGGCCCTGTACAATAATTACTCCGTGTCACACTATTTTAAATATTATGAATAATTATTTGCTTTATGCCTAAATATATAGATATTTTGGCTCTTAAAACGGTCGTATTATCAGTATTATCTTTAGCAATTATAATTAGATTCCATTATCAATAAACTAATCAAAGAGGAAAAATGCAGAGTTTCATTCAAATCTAAATTTTTAAAATAGTATCAATAATGATGATAAAACCGAAATTTTATCTATTTTACAGGATAAATATACCAAATATGTACAATTCCTTTTATTTATAAAGAATACTACAAGTCTTTCAAATACGTTAATATTTAAAAAGTCCAACAATGAAAACCCTGCAATATTTCGAACAATTCTTTATGATAAATATTTTAAATTCCAAAAAATATCAATAATAAATGAGGTAAGTCTTTGAAAATACGAATATACTTTTTACAACTGAAATATCAACAACTAATCGTTACTTATTTCAATCTCCCCATATTTCATATATCCTATAAATTTTGTTACTTTTAATCCACGAAAGTAAAAACTAGTGGTTCACAAAGACAATATTCATTACTGCGCTCGATTTCTAAGCGAAATATTCGAATATATTTCTAAAAATAATTTCAGATACGAAAATTGTTAACATCTCGAGAAAGAAAAAATGTCTCGGAGAATACAAAGAAATTACTGCGATGCCTTTTTGTAAAGAAATTTCTATATTTCATAAATTTTAAGAAAGTGTTTTTATCGCAACAATATGCATTGTTAATACTGTGTTCAATATTGTTTGGAAAAGTATAAGGACGAGAATATGTTTTTTTGTTAAATTTTACTTCCTTTGCTAAATTTTAAAATTTCAGTTCAAAGGAAATAAAAACAGTAATATGTATGTTTCTAGAGAATATTAATAAATAAGGAAGAAAATGTCTAAAATTTTGGTTGATGGGTTCGGTTTTTGTAGAAGATAAACATTGACATAGTGTATAATAATATTTTAGTATCATCCAAATTTTTATTTTGTACTTTGGAAGAGAGATCGGAGGCCAAGTTTTCTGATTTTACGTCAAAATCAAAGAATTTCTGCACTAACTCTTCTAGCTTATACGCGATCTTATTTGACAATTTTTTTTAACAAACAATAAAGAAATGAGAAGGGGAGACCGGGGCTATTTTTCCACGTTTTCTTCGTTAAAATTGTATATTTTTTCTTTTATTTATTTTGAAGAAAACAGGACATCATTGCCTTCCTCACATGGTTATCTACAAACTAGCACTATTACTTTCCTAAAAAAAATAAACACACTTTTTGACAGTGAGTGGTTAAATAAAAGCACGTTGAGTTGGAAAACGGGGTACATTTTCCCAGACAGTCATAAATGGAGGAGGAAAATTTTCCAAATATTCTTGAAAAGATTTAACACACTTGAAAAATTATTTTTTTGTTATTTTTCATGTACATTTTATTGTAAACTAAAATATCCCAAAATATTGTACCCAGAATATAGGTAAAATTGAAAAAAAAAAGAAAGAAAAGCTAGTTTACTATACCAAATTGCTCTACAAAAGTCATTATCACCTGGATCACTTTTAAATCTAAAAAATAAATACACTTTTTGACAGTGAGTGGTTAAATAAAAGCACGTTAAGTTGGAAAACGGGGTACATTTTCCCAGACAGTCATAAATGGATGAGGAAAATTTTCCAAATATTCTTGAAAAGATTTAACACACTTGAAAAATTATTTTTTTGTTATTTTTCATGCACATTTTATTGTAAACTAAAATATCCCAAAATATTGTAACCAGAATATAGGTAAAATTGAAAAAAAAGAAAGAAAAGCTATTTTACTATACTAAATTGCTCTATAAAAGTCATTATCACCTGGGTCACTTTTAAATCAAGCAAATTGTGTAAGTTCCCCTTTTGTGTAACTATAGTTTGGTGCTCTTTTCTAGGGATTGTCTAAGAGTATTGCTAAAGATTGCAAAATAAATCCTATCGCATGCACTGAAGTCATTTTACCCCAAAGTTTTGGGTGCAACGTTACGTATTAATATTTTATAGTAAAATTATTCACTATCTATGGGGAATAGTTAAGTTCTTGGATGCTTTTACGCTGCTAAATCCTTTCTTGACAGCTTAGTGTAGTACGTATATCGATTCAGAATGGTGCGATTTCTGTTAGCTTTCTTTTTATTACTATGTAGACAATTTTTATAGGAAACAAAAATTTCTACATCCAGAACTTAATGTATGTTTAGATTACTTGGTCATACATTAAAAAATAATTATATTTTTCGAATATTATAAAGCTTCAAGCACGTTTATATACAAGGCAACGTTTGAATGAATGAATTCTTTCCCCGTGAAATTTTGGAAAACCTGCCCCGTCACCATATTTTGACTATAATAGTGCCTTGACAATTAGAGGCATAAGTTATTTTGAAAACAAATACATATTTGAATAGAGAGAAGAACCAGCTTTTATTATACGCAATGATAAAACTGTAAGTTAATTGAAAGTACGTTTAATTTAGGTTTGAATGTAAGCATAAAAAAATAGCTCAACGTTGAAAAAATCATAAAAACAGCTCTAACGAAAATATTAAAACTCCAACTAAACAAAGATTCTTGTGAGTGACATAAGCATGTTAGCAAGCAAGCAACATAGGCATGTTTACCGACAAGCCATGTTGCTTCATAAACCAAGCAGACAGTTGGCGCCACCCAACGGCTCATTTCCAGTGTAAGGTCTGGTGAAAAACTTACCCGATGGGAAAACTAGCCCCGGTCTCCCCTATGATAAATTGATTCATTCTAAGTAAGGTAAGGTAAGGTGAGTTTGAATTATCATCACACTAGGGCAACACGAGGGCTATTGGCGTCGGGCGTCGTAATTTAGAACCACAGTCAAGTGACGAGCCGACACTTTAGTAGGCACCCGGGGATACATCGTAAGCAGCATTGGGACTTTGTAGCATATTTAACGTGCACTCCATCTACACGGGGTATTATTCGTCGGACATTTATTGGATGCACGGGCCGTTTATAGGTCGACAGTTATTTTGGCGATGCCCGGACCCGAATTTAGGACCTTACGCATGCAAGGCATGTTTACCGACAAGGTTCTCCTGCCCCTATTCACTCAAAATAAGTTAATAGCTAGTATTACGGTAGTGGAGTGTAAGACATAATAAAATAACCCATCTCTATCTAAATCACTTTCAAAGTTCGATATTATTTAAACAAGTAGGTTTGTAACAGAATCTGTCACTTAACCCGCTTCCACACAAAAGTTGTGTTAAACAGGTAAAAAGGCGCCAAACACTGCATTAATTCTATATTAAACATTTAAATGCTAAATTTGGCTAGTTTTATTTATTTTATTTAGAAAATTCAATAATTATTACTTATCGTTTGCAAAAATTAATTTGTATTTCAAAGAATAAATATGTACTATTCCTCGCTTTTAAATAGAATGAAAATATTTCATATCAACATACAAAGAATGTCGTAGTGAAATATATTTGACGTCATTTCAAACTGATCGATGACGCATAATAAATTTATTTTAATTTATTGTCTAAAAGAATTAAGTTTCTCGGGCGATTGTTGCGAATGGCAATGGTGATTTAATTCTAATAACAAACAGGGCCTTTAGCTATTTGTAATTCAAACTTTTAAACGCCAAAATGAACTATTTTCATTAATCTTCTTTCTCAGATTTAATAATTAGATTTAATTAAATTACAGTTTGAAAAATATATAATTAGTACAAATGATGCTTTAAAAATAAAAGCGAAACTTTGCACATTTTTTATGCCAAGTTAGAATTCTCTTTGCATCTTTCTTCATACATATATAATGAACTATCAAAAGAACTCTATTGTGATATTACAACAATCCAAACTGAATCATATCACATAAATAAATATTCTTTCAAATGTTTGTAATTTTTTTAAATAAAATTTCTCGTACGTTTAACGAAATGGCAACAGTGAAAATATTGAATAAAAATGGAATTTGCATGTTATTTCAATGTAGATTAAATTTTAAGTTATTTAAATTTTAAGTTATTTAAATTTTAAATAAACTTCTAATTTAAATTTTTTAATGAAATTTGGAATGTAGCCTAATCTGATTTTTTGCTTCAAAATGACGTATCCCACTTGTTTGTGGGACTTGTGGATGGCAACATTGAAAATATGAATAAAAATGGAATTTGCATGTTATTTCAATGTAGATAAAAAATTTAGTTATTTAAATTTTAAATAAACTTCTAATTAAAATTTTTTAATGAAATTTGGAATGTAGCCTAATCTGATTTTTTGCTTCAAAATGACGTATTCCACTTGTCTGTGGGACTTGTGGTTCTTTCTGTGAAAGTGGGTGACGGACAGACGGACAGACGGACAGACAAACGGACTGAACGATTATAAAACCTTCCACTTTTTACGTTATAAACGTAGTGTGGAAGCTAAAATCACTCCAAATACAAAAATCTTACCCCTAGCCTAGACTTCAGAACTAGTGTTCGATAATTGCCCAACAATAAAAAGTCCTCAAAAACATATCAAGCATCAGTAAGGAGTAACAAAACAAGTAGGTTTGTTACAGAATCTGTCACTTAAACCGCTTCCACACAACATTTGTGCTCAACAGGAAACGAACTATTTATACACCTCAGAAAGAAATTCGCCAAACAGAGCCTTTAGCTAGTTGTAATTAAACATTTAAACGATAAAATTAATTATTTTCATTAAACTTCTTTCTCAGATTTAATAATTAGACTTTATCGTTTGCTAAATTTTTTTTAAGTTCGAAGAATAATAATGTAATCTTTTTTAATAAATATCTTTGTGTCGCCACATATTCCCCATTTACATTTCTTTCGAAAATTCAGTTATTTATCGTTTGTTAAATTAATTTACAGTTCAAAAAATATATAATCAGTGCAATTGATGCTTTAAAAATAAAAGCGAAACTTTGCACATTTTTTATGCCAAGTTAGAATTCTCTTTGCATCTTTCTTCATACATATATAATGAACTATCAAAAGAACTCTATTGTGATATTACAACAATCCAAACTGAATCATATCACATAAATAAATATTCTTTCAAATGTTTGTATTTTTTTTAAATAAAATTTCTCGTACGTTTAACGAAATGGCAACAGTGAAAATATTGAATAAAAATGGAATTTGCATGTTATTTCAATGTAGATTAAATTTTAAGTTATTTAAATTTTAAGTTATTTAAATTTTAAATAAACTTCTAATTTAAATTTTTTAATGAAATTTGGAATGTAGCCTAATCTGATTTTTTGCTTCAAAATGACGTATCCCACTTGTTTGTGGGACTTGTGGATGGCAACATTGAAAATATGAATAAAAATGGAATTTGCATGTTATTTCAATGTAGATAAAAATTTAGTTATTTAAATTTTAAATAAACTTCTAATTTAAATTTTTTAATGAAATTTGGAATGTAGCCTAATCTGATTTTTTGCTTCAAAATGACGTATCCCACTTGTTTGTGGGACTTGTGGATGGCAACATTGAAAATATGAATAAAAATGGAATTTGCATGTTATTTCAATGTAGATAAAAAATTTAGTTATTTAAATTTTAAATAAACTTCTAATTTAAATTTTTTAATGAAATTTGGAATGTAGCCTAATCTGATTTTTTGCTTCAAAATGACGTATTCCACTTGTCTGTGGGACTTGTGGTTCTTTCTGTGAAAGTGGGTGACGGACAGACGGACAGACAAACGGACTGAACGATTATAAAACCTTCCACTTTTTACGTTATAAACGTAGTGTGGAAGCTAAAATCACTCCAAATACAAAAATCTTACCCCTAGCCTAGACTTCAGAACTAGTGTTCGATAATTGCCCAACAATAAAAAGTCCTCAAAAACATATCAAGCATCAGTAAGGAGTAACAAAACAAGTAGGTTTGTTACAGAATCTGTCACTTAAACCGCTTCCACACAACATTTGTGCTCAACAGGAAACGAACTATTTATACACCTCAGAAAGAAATTCGCCAAACAGAGCCTTTAGCTAGTTGTAATTAAACATTTAAACGATAAAATTAATTATTTTCATTAAACTTCTTTCTCAGATTTAATAATTAGACTTTATCGTTTGCTAAATTTTTTTTAAGTTCGAAGAATAATAATGTAATCTTTTTTAATAAATATCTTTGTGTCGCCACATATTCCCCATTTACATTTCTTTCGAAAATTCAGTTATTTATCGTTTGTTAAATTAATTTACAGTTCAAAAAATATATAATTAGTGCAATTGATGCTTTAAAAATAAAAGCGAAACTTTGCATATTTTTTATGCCAAGTTAGAATTCTCTATGAATCTTTCTTCATACATATATAATAAACCATCAAAAGAACTCTAATGTGATATTACAACAATCCAAACTGAATTATATCGCATAAATAAATATTTTTAATTTTTTTAAATTATATTTTAACTAAAGTTTCTCGTACGTTTAACAAAATGGCAACAGTGAAAATATTGAATAAAAATGGAATTTGCATGTTATTTCAATGTAGATTAAATTTTTAGTTATTTAAATTTTAAATAAACTTCTAATTAAATTTTTTAAGGAAATTTGGAATGTAGCCCAATATGATTTTTTGCTTCAAAATGACGTATCCCATTTGTCTGTGGGACTTATGGTTCTTTCTGTGAAAGTGGGTGACAGACAGACAGACGGACGGACAGACGGACAGACAGACGGACGGACTGAACGATTATAATACCTTCCACTTTTTACGTTATAAACGTAGTGTGGAAGCTAAAAAGGCACTCTATAACGCATCGTTCTAAACTAATTCCCGGCGCAACAGCCTGTAGTGCCCATTTCATCTTAAGTGACTAAGGGCTCTGAGGTGCTCAGCATGTGTCCAGGTTAGGTGGTCAACCTCACTCTAAGCCCCCAGTGTTTAGTTCCCAATCATGCTTGCCCCTCATTTAGGATGAGTCAACCTCGCCCAATCCTGGACACTAAGCCACTAGGCCTCTAACGCATCGTTCAGATTAGTTATTGTTCCATACGTGCAAATCTATTATTTTTCATACTATAGATACAACGGTAAATAGTTTACAGTGAGCCAAAAGCAAGAAATTCTACATTCCATATCCATATTGTGATACTTATTATTATACCTTGAATTAACCATAATTCTATTTATCCAAAGCGCAGTAGTAACCCCATCAAAATAAGCAGAAACGTTGCCTCATTTTGTGGTGTGCTGTACGTGCTAATAATCAGTGTATGGGGCTTAGGGCTTTTCATCATCTGGTATTACGGAAAGATACAGATTGGCGAATTTCTATTCACAGAAGGCAATTCACTCACAGCCAAAAACCCAGGAACTAATATGTCGGAGATATAAAAATGGATGCATTTGTGGTTGGAAGATTAGCTTCGGATATAATGCTTTAACACGCTGTCTCTCTGGAAATCTTTCATTTACTCAGCTGGTATTAAGAAAGGTCTAGTAAAGTGGATTTGATTATTTTTTCCAATGTCAGTCTGGAATAATTTGGCTATTTTATATTATATTGGTAAGAGCACACTTCAAGTCATGTATTTTTTTTTGTAAAAAAAGTGGTATGTTCATTGTTTCTTAGGCATAGAAAACTTTGCTATTGATAGTTTTCCGAGGAAAAAATGGTTGGTGGAATCAGCCATTTCTGATTTTGCTCCCCAATTTAATATGCCCCCCAATTTAATATGCTCACCAATTTAATATGCTACCCAATTTAATAGCTAAATATTCACAGTAATTTTGTACCTCAAACTAATTTTGATGTTTTAAAAGGAGAGTTTTTTTCTTGTTTTCAATTATATAAAGCAGTAATTAATGCTTTATAATGCAAGTATAATGCAGTTATACTGCAATTAATTATTTTAATTTAAAAATCTAAATTTAATGCTTACAAATAATTCAAAAATTATTAATAAAATAAATAGGACTTTATCAATCAAATATCAATTGTTTGAATGTTAAAACGTCGAATACACACATATTAAAAATTTTATGTTGTCATCTGCAGCCAGACAAAAAATAAAATATAATGTGAAAATGTTACTAAGTATAAGTACGATTTATAAGTTTTTTTTAAATATATAAATCCGAAACACTTCTTAAATATGCTTTTTCTTAAAGTATTGTTTTTCTTAATGGAAGTGTAACAGGTTCATTTTATTAGTCTAATTGCAGTTTCTGTATTATTAATTTATCGCAACTTTTTTTATTTCGCTTTTATGCACTTTGAGAACTAAATGTCCGTTCAATAGATTTACTGCCCATGAACCACTTAGGTTAATTAGGATTAGAAAAAAAGCCCTAAATTTCAATAGTTGAAAGTAAAACCATTGTCTTTTTGACAGGACTTAAGGTACAAGAGCCATTATCCCCAAAATAATAAATTTAAAGTATTTTTTCTTCGACGGGAGTAAAAACTCATTAGGAAAAAAACCTTTTCGCGATGCTATCGCTGAAGTTGCCTAATTAGAATTTTTATTAAAATTTTATCTCTTGTGTACAGTAGAGGGGTCCATTTACAGTTTAATGACCAGAAAAAGACAAAATTCTGTGCTTTATGTAAAAAAAAAGTCTCATGTCAACTGTAGTAATGTTAGACATCGGCCGTTATTGGAATGCTGAATTTTGCTCTCTATGAGTTAGAATTTCGGTAACCATAGCGGCCTGTTGTCTAGGTATTAAAGCTCTCACGTCAATTTATTTAATAAACTTAATGATAGGGAATTTATGACGAGGTGATTAAACGAGAAGGATAAAAGGAGATGAAGGAATTTATGTGTGTAAAGTTTTAAATGTCAAAATGTGTAGGCTTTTTATAGAGACTTTGAGAAATGTCATGTATGGGAATAAACTAAACTAAACTCCTCGGCGCAACAACCCGTTAGAGGGCCAAAACCTGCCTTGCCCATTTCAGCGTACGTGAATAAGGGCTCTGAGGTGCAAGACATATGTTCCGGTTAGGTGGTCAACCTCATGCGGAACTCCCAGTGTTTAGTTCCGAATCATGCTTGATCATCATTTTATCGACTCACTTAAGGGATGAAAGTATGAGTCAACCTCACCCAATCCGGCATCTGATTCCCGGACCTGTGGCAATGCGAAGCACTACCATTAAGCTACTCTGGGCCTTTTCGTAAGGGAATAAAAGTTTCTTTAAAAGTTCGAGCTTGCTCGGTCCTCGATAGCTAAGAAATGATACAAATTATCCCCTGATTGTTTTTATATGTTTTGAAATAATACACAATGCAACTCTCCGTTAGTCTTAGTTTTTTTGTGAGATATATTCCATATTTTCAACAGTAGGGACCTTGTTCAACAATACGTACGTCTGCCGAAAAAAACTCGATTCACCCATTGTTTCACGGCTGATATTTTATATATATATTTGATATATATATATATATTTGAGAAAGATGTTATTGTTTCATTTCAAAAAGTGTAGAGTTGATTTTCGAAATTAAAATTTGCATAAGGGGTCATCTAGATAAAAAATTTGCCATTTTGAGATATTAAAGCATTATTTTTGTATTAATTTCGAGGTTTATCTAAAAAACAATAAATATAATATCGTGATGTGTTTTCAAAAGACCAGCGATCAATCAACGGACGATATTTCAAAATGTTTGCATTTTTGTTCATTTTCTAATTTTTTTTGCAGTTAGTTCAAATAACCGTTCCTAACACTCAATATGAATAGTTGCGTTGCAGTTCAAATACTACTATGATGAATCGGTTTGGTTTGTACGTTTAAGACTATGCATTTCTAAGCTTTGAATACTAATGTGGTAGATTTACCAAATTATCAGCATAAATTCAAGCATTACTTTTAAAAGGCAAATTTATTAATATTACAATGATGCTAGTCTCACGTTTTACATATACATGGAAATATTGTGTGTTAAAGATTTTTCAGAAATAATATGAAATACTTTGATCCCTTAAGTTTATAAGTATTTTGCTAGCATAATGTATAAATACAAATTATTATACTCAAATATTGGTTAACAATTCGATGTATTAAATCCATTCAGTATCAGATAAATATGAATCAACATAAAAAGTTTCAAAAAAAATGAGGAGGTAAAATTTATTAGTTGTTTAATTTGGCCGACTTAACGTCGCACTAGAAGTTGTGAATGGGCAATATTGCACACATTATAGGATTTTATTACTTTTTGAAGGAAAGCAGGTATTAGTCCTAAATTGGACTTAGAAGCGTTAAACAATACTGAGTTTTTAATTTACAAGCTAAAGACTGTAAGAAGAGTTTCGGGGCTGTAAGAAGAGTTCTGACCTGAATAAGTTGAGTGCCTTTAAAACACATCATTGCTTGCCCTTGGCTCAAGAAAATGTAGTGTTAGTGAAGTTCAAACTAGTACCAAATTAATCGTTATATTGTTTGAAATGATGGAGATAAATATATGAGAATTCTGGCTTTAGTTTTCAGCTTGTCACACACACTCCTCGCTCTTAACCCTTACTACAATATATTTAGTTTAGTTTGAATTATCGTCGCACTAGTGCTACACGAGGGCTATTGGCTACGGGAATCGTATTTTAGAACCACAGTCAAGTGACGAGCCGACACCTGAGTAGGCACCCAACGCAACCGTTAAGGGCGACATCGTACGCAGCGTTAGGACTTTGAAGGATATTTAACGTGCACTCCCTTACACGGGGTATTATTCGTCGGACATTTTGGCTGCACGGGCCGTTTATAGGTCGGCAGTTATTTTGGCGATACCCGGACCCGAACCTGGGACCTTCCGCATGCTAGGCAAATGCCTAACTGACTGGGCTCCCCAGCCCCCACTACAATATATTTGAAATTTAAAGGTGTTTAAAGTATTCATGATTATATTTGAACAAATAATAGGACACAAATTTATCAAATTTGGTATCTCTTGTTAAATTTTTTCTTCATTTGAAATCTGAACTGAAAATTGGTTGTTGTCAGTGACATTTTCAAAATTTGTTGCTAATTTCAATATGTAGACGACCCCTTATGTAAATTTTAGTACCGAAACTCAACTTTACACTTTTAACTTGAAAAATGAAAAATCTCTCGAACATTTCTGTTTAATAGCACCCGAGAAACAATGGGGATCTTTTTTTCGCAGCTATACAATTTTTAATGTTTCTATTGTATGAGCTGTAGTAAATTAAACAATTATTTAGGTAATTAGTTTTGTTCTTGATAATTTTAAATTTTCAGTTTTGGAAACGTTGTTCATATTTGTGTTGTTTATAGATGGTTATTTTAAGATTTTGTTTTCAATCGTGGTTATACCATTTTGAAAATAATAAAACTTACCAGTATTTTAATGTTTTTCATTTTCGTAATACATATTTTGCTATGAAATAAGTTCTAAAAAATAAGTAAGATTTAAAAAAAATATATAACGTGAAAGCTGTTTGTGTGCTTAGAAAAATTACATAAGTAGTCTTAAAAGTTTGTATAATCGTGTGTGGAAATAAAAAGAAACGAAAAACAAAGTTTCAACAATTAATTACCGAAAACAAACATATTTCGGATAACGAGAAACTGTATTATTAAAAAGCTCATTTGCCGAAGGTACCGAAGGTCAATTACAAACAACTGAAGATATAAACAATTTACAGTCTTCTGCATCATCAAAGTTTACTTATCGGATAAATTCCAAAAATTGCAATGTTAAAAATGGTAGAAAAAAATTGTATTATCAACTTTTTTCGCCTCATCATCCCCATTCTAGTATAAATTCAATGAGAGATAAACGGTGACTTTACAGTGTTATTCTAGTTTCAGTAACCCAGTCCTTTCAATTGAAATGTGGTGGTGAAACAACATGAGTGCTTTTGTGATAGCACAATTTTACAGCCTTGCTGAACTATCTCACCATTAAAAGGTCCTTTGCCGCTATGTCCGTCTCTTTCAATAAAAAAATGGTTTAAATAGGTCAATTTTTTTTCAATTAGGAAACATTATCCCCACTCTCCTTAAATGTCAGCAAAATAAAATATATTTTTTTGTAACACAGTCAGTTTTAGTTTTAAAAGCGAAAAAAAGAAATAAAATAAATCAAAACTCGACCGTCTCTCTCTGCCCATTTAAGAAATAAAAACTAAAAGGCCCTTCGTTGTTAACACCCTTAACTTGGTACAATTTATAGTATAACTGCTTACTCTATTAAGTCGTTACATAAGCTTTTGTTTAACTGGACCGTTAAAGATAAAGTTTCTTCCCATTATTTCGTAAATTGAATTGAAAGGTCAAAGGAAATATACCTTGTTTTTCAAATAATGTCTACTTTAGTAAAAAATGACCGCTGGATGATTTTATAACATTGGAATAAGAGTATTTTTTCTAGTAACATAACGGAACAGTTAAATAAACAAAAATATATTTAATAAATTTTGTTTGAAATAAATTAAAATTAAATTCTTTATATCGTTATTGAACAGAGTTTTTTTTAAAAAAATCAAAACAAAACTATGGACTAGATTTTTGCCATAAAACATCCTTTGTTATGTATTTATCTTTATTTATAAACAAACATACAACTAGTATAATTAAAAAAAAATCAAAAAATAGTTGAACCAATTAAATTTCTTACCAATTGAATAAGCTTCCTTGAATGTTGAATAAAGTATTTTTAATTGATTGTTACAACACTTCTAGCTAAAATGAATAAATGGGATGGCCCAACATTTAAACACTTACAATGTTCTAAACGAATCTAAATTCGTTTCATATATAGTTAGAATACCTTTAAAAATATCAGCTAAACAATTTTGACGTTGATATTTATGAAGCACGGTCGTTATTTCAGATATTTTTTTAAGAATTCAAACAATTTTATTTTCAATTCTTTAAAAACTAAAATAAATGTAAATATTTTAAAAAAAAGTATAGTCATCATGCTATTAAGTTTCATTTAAAACTAAAATATAAAGTATATATTTTCCTTTTAAAGAAACACGACCTTTTCATGGAAATATATCTCTTTTGCATAATCATTTATGCGCATATTAATGTTCAAAAGCAATTATTCAAATCGAATGGGCTTTTATGTCTCTTTCCAACCTCTGTGATATGCGGGCATTAAAATTCATAATTTCTGGGCGCCCCATCAAATCAAAATAAAATGCAATAATGTGGGCTATTTGCTTTTTATCCAAACGACCACAGGTTTTATTTGAAATTGTACTAATATTAGGGATATAACCCGGATATATATATAATAGTCGTATTGTTACCGAACTTTGGAGAACCGCTCTGAGGAATACCAGATGTATAAACCCGTCTCCCGATCATCAGATTTTCCAGCAACACACATAATTTAAAAAAAGTTATAATTGTTGTAATTTATTAAATTTTAAAATTCTTAATTATGGAATAACCCCTTATAATCATCTGCTGAAGAATTAAAATGTAAAATAAGTTTAAAAAATTAAACTTTTAGTTAAATTTTCATTTTTAATATAGTTCAGTGAAAACAAGATTACACTCTTAAAACAAACGAGCGGTTTTAACTCAGTCTGAATTAATTTCCACTCCTTTCCGGGCCGAAAATTCACTTCCCTATAGGAGTGGATTTCACTCTTTTTGCGGAGTGGGTAAAAGAAATAAAAGGAAACAATCTACGTCCTACACTCTTAAAACGAGCGGTTTTAACTCAGTCTGAGTAATTTCCACTCCTTTCCGGTGCCGAAAATGCACTTCCCCTATAGGAGTAGATTTCACTCTTTTGTTTTAAGAGTGTACATTTCAACCAAATTCTGTATCACTCAGAAGGTAACAACCTAAACACGTCATACGTTTAACCTCAAACTTACGTAACAAACAGATATTGATTACTAATTGTTTGCGGAATTCGTGAACACCACGAAACATATCCAACAATTTTAAGTGCACTTATTTTAAAACATATTCGTAGTTTCAAAAATCGAAATGCATTGCATTTAATACTTAGGAAGCATTGGAATAATAAAGTTGCTTTTAGACTACATATGATAAAGTTTCACTGTATTACAAATTTTTGTTATTTAAACATACCATGGAGTCTTAAAAAATCAAACTGAACAAATAAATAAACAAAGAAGTTTTATGTTTTGTAATTTTGGAAAGATTCCAAGAAAATATGAACTTAAATCTGAAGTACAATGTAAGGTCAACAAACAATGTGATATGTGATGTTCGAAAACTATTTTTTCATGATCAAAATTTCTTCCGAGTCAGATTTTACTTTACTGTGTCAAAAGATTTCTCTTTGGAAACAAATATTTTTGTTCATAGTTTGAAATGTCTCGACATTTGAATTTCTTTTCTACACCTGCGACAGATTTTGAAATATAGATTTCTTAAGAAATATGTTATTTAATTTGCTATTGAATAGCTAGAGATATTTAAAATACCATTCAATAAGTGAAAAGAATCGTTTGTTTTCATATTCAGATAATACAATTCTACAAATATAATCATGAAACTTTAAACACCTTTAATTTCAATATATTTAGTGGCCTGGGAGCCCAGTCAGTTAGGCATTGCCTAGCATGGGGAGTCCAGGTTCGGGTCCGGTATCGCCAAAATAACTGCCGACCTATAAACGGCCCGTGCAGCCAAAATTCCGACGAATAATACCCCGTGTAAGGGAGTGCACGTTAAATATCCTTCAAAGTCCTAACGCTGCGTACGATTGTCCTTAACAGTTGCGTTGGGTGCTATCAGGTGTCGGCTCGTCACTTGACTGTGTTCTAAAATATGACGCCCGTCGCCATAGCCCTCGTGTAGCTCTAGTGCGACGATAATTTAATTAACCTAAACCTTGATTCCGAATAACTAACGAAAAATACGTACATCATTCACTTGACAGTAATTTCTTTGTGGGTTTACGGAAAGGGTACGAAATTTCTGATGTTGTAAGTAGTGCACTATTGATCCAAAACACCTGTACAATCTAGCCTACCGTTTTTCAACCGCTGAGGTGTCCGAAATTATCACACTCTCTAAAACTCTGGCAAGACAGTAAATCAAATGAATTAAAAATTTACTGCAAATTCCTAGTTCGCAATCGGAACATATTCGGCACACTTAAATTGCATTACAATTACATCACACTAAAATTGCGTTCTGAGAGTGTCCTAGATGCGTTCTGTTATACAGATTTTTTTTAATTATATATTTTGTAGAACTCTTCCATGTGAATTCGGACTTCGATACTCCAGGATTTTGTATGTTTTAAAAATATGTGCGTTAAAAGAAATTACGTTTTAGAAAGTATTTGGATTATTATAAAAATTTAATGAGGTAAGTTTAAGTCATGTAATTTTGTGTCAAAATAAAAATGTATTCTAAAAATGGTTTGTTTTCGTCATTCAACTAATGTAATATTATATATTAATTATTTAGTTTACTACTTATAAAAAAAGAAAATAGATTGAACAATTTATGTTCTATATTTCTTAATAGTGAAAAGTATAATTTTGACGATGCATAATTGGGGTCCTTAAATTTTGGTTTTTATAATTAAAAATATTTTACACTGAAAGATAAAATTTGTTATGTGCAATGATGCATTATATTTGCCTGTTTTTCTTTGAAGGTACTTTTAATGTGAAAAGTAGTTAATAAAAAACCTTAATAAGTTTTTTTTTAATTTAATCTTTAACGGCCTTGTTTCCTTTTAAAGTAGTTGCTTTTGGGTATAGAATAAATATGTTATTGTGACAGTGATATTTTACAGTGGTAATAGATTGGTTGTAAATGTAATTTTATATCCTATAGTTGAGAAAAAATATTTCTAAAAGCTATTCTGTTAAATTCATGTTTTGTTTATGTTTCAATTTACAGAATGTTTGAAAAATTAAAAGCCTAAATGTTATTTTTATCTAAAATGTTCTACAAATAATTTTATAATTTTATCTGCCACATTAAAATAACATAGAATGAACTTGTCACAATTAAATATTTATTAAAAAAACCCATTGAAGTCGCTCACTAAAAAAATTGAGTGAACGTTATCTCTGTAAACACTGCGGCAGCACATTTTGACAGTGTTTTGACGTGTTTGCGGAGTAACGTTCTACACTCTTAAAACAAAAGAGTGAAATCCACTCCTATAGGAGAAGTGCATTTTCGGCATCGGAAAAGAGTGGAAATTAACTCAGACTGAGTTAAATCCGCTCGTTTTAAGAGTGTAGGACGTAGATTGTTTTCTTTTATTTCTTTTACCCACTCCGAAAAAGAGTGAAATCCACTCCTATAGGGGAAGTGCATTATCGGAACGGAAAGGAGTGGAAATTAACTCAGACTGAGTTAAAACCGTTCGTTTGTTTTAAGAGTGTACTAATTTTTTAGAGTCTTGTCATATTTAGATATTTTAAGTTAGTTGGAAATTGGAGTGGTAGCCAAGTCTCCAAACCGAAGTCTTTTCTGTGTTAATCCAATGGAAAAAAAATTGTAAGCCAAATTACTCCTGCAATCGTAGAAATTTGTTTTCGAAAATTATTTTTTCCATTGGATTAACACAGAGGTAAGACTTCAGTTTGGAGCTTCGGCTACCCTCCCATTCCATAAGACATCTTAAAGTGTCTGAAAGTAAACTCATTTTCAGTCGCATTTAAGCGTCTGAAACGTAGCTGTTTAAGACATCTCCAAGTGTCTTAAACTTTCGGACGCGATTTAGGATTTGATTAGATCAATATATTTTACATAGTGAAGTTTAAAAATACTCGTTGTGCAACTAGTTTAGATGATAATACAGTTTAAATATACAAATGAAATCTTTTTCAATACGTTCAATTAATTTTGCTGAAGTAAAAAATAAATTTTAAAGAAAAAAAAAACGATTTTTTTAATTAAAAAATATTTCTTATGTTATTAAAATATTTTTTAATATCTTAAATTTGTATTAACATTATGCGTGTGGGCTAATTAAAGACTTTGCATTTTATCTGAGTTGATCACAAGTTGTTAAATGATATTTAAAAGGGTAGCTCCAAACTTCTCTTAGAACTATTGTCTCTAAATTATTCAAATCTTTCTTCTGTTTCAAAAATATTATGTTTTATAGACCAAGTTTCAAAATGCTAAGATTATATATATATTTCATGAGAATAAACGGACTTTGCTTTTCTGCATGGTGCATTTATTGTATCCAAGTTTACGATTCATTTATCGTCAAAAAAGTGTCTTGTCAGCAGCCAGGACTTCCGACAATCTACAATAGATTCTTTCAAAGAGGTGAGGAATAAAATAAGGATGCTGCCTGGTCATGAAGCTATGAGAAAACCAGTTGACCAAGTTAAGTCATCGATCGCTTAAAAAATAGGCCCAAGCAAACGACAAATAGACTCTTGGCAATTTATTAGCCAAATTTTTCGCAGGTAACTGTGCTACAATAAATGACATATAATGTGTATTGAATGGAGTACTCAATTCAATATTAAAAAAACAAACAAGATTCCTGAGACCTGGTGACAACTATTTGTACTAATCCTCCAACTTCAGCGCTGGTTTTCGGCACCTTTTAAAGATTCACCAGGGATCATTTAGAACATAATTTAGCACCAAAGTTTTAAACTTATCTACTGCTCATGCACTCCGCCATTTTGATGGAGCCAGAATTGGTCGCACCTTTTGAGAGTTGATAGCACTGGGAGCTGTCCACATGTATTATAGATCATTGGATACGATACACTTATAGAGGCAATAGAAAAAGCTGTAATTTAGTAGACAAAGTTGATGCAACCTTAAACGCATGGCAACCCGGGTTCACCCAGATCTCACTTTTAGTAAACTCATAGGGGATCGTTACAAGCCTATAGAGGGCTCCATTGACACGAAATGGCCTTGAGCGATAAAAAAGGGAAGCTCTTGCTAACAAGTCAAATGTGCGAGTGGTCGTAGATATTGAAACAAGTCGATATTGAGTAGCTCTGTGCAAGCTATAGCGCACTCTTATACTCTGGTAAGTGGTAGTCGAGGGTAGTGGAAAAGTGCACTTGGGAAAAGGTTTGATGCAATTCGAGAATGTTTCTGAAAATACAGTTGTCACAAAGACGGAATATATTTTCTTCATGTGTCCTACTTTCTTTCAAGTAGTTTGGTCTACAAATCCCGTTCTAAACCAATGCGGCGAATTAAAAAAAATTAAATTAGTAAATTTAAATTTAAACATTGCTCAAGAAAGGTTATAATTATAACCTTGAATTGTTTCAGATATCATACAACAGTTAAGGAGGGGGCATTTATAAATTACATGAGATATTTAGAAGAGGGGGGGGGGGCTGATCATGCCAAATCCGATTCCATCTCACTTGGGGGGGGGGGGGGGGGATGGGGGCAGTCAAAAACATCAAAAAATTTTCACCTTTCAAAAACAGTGTAAAATTAAGGGAAACTTGAGTTAAATTTAAGTAAAAAATATTTATTGACTTAAATATGACAAAATCTAACAAGATAATATTTATCGTTGCTATTCGAAACATAAAAAATATCACGTGAGATTAAAATGGAGTTTTAGTTTTGATTTTTAAAGGAATAAAATTTGAACATTTTGATTAAAGTGACCTTGGGGGCCTTGTTTTGTTAGAGCATAACATTTCGATTTGGTAACTTTCAGACGGCTTCCCGTTTTTATGCACCAAACACCTTGCTCTTACCGCCTTAGATTCTTTATTTTTCAAGGCTCAAAGAAGACACGGGGCAGTTTTGTATATATTTATTCCTGCAGCGGTGCTATTGAACAAATATCGGAGATGTCACGTCCGATATATTGAATCCAGGGGCGTGGAAAACAGCTCGAGAAAGATTGTTTGCGGATCAGTGAATTACAGTTATTTGCAGAAAACGACATAATGGGACAATGCTGCTGGAAAAAAGGCTGCTGGAATCAATGAAATGCTCCAGTGACGGGCTCTTGAGACTTTTTTTTATTTATGCGTTTCTTTGAGATCTCCGGTTATATTTTATTGACGGATCCATGTTTTACGATAGATCAGAATAGGCAAAGAAACCCCCAAAGGATTTCTGTTTGTTCCGTGTTGGGAAAATGATAGGGTCAAGCAACATATCGCTATTGTTTGAGCACTTATAAATTTGCTTTTCATCATATTTAGCTGTCAGAAAATTAGTTGGTTAATCAAAACCAATTTTTTGGTGAACAAAATTGTTCGTATCCAACTAAACTTTGCATGATTTTTGAAGATTAAAAAAATGGCTATTATTCTAAAAATGTAATGTGACTACATTTTTCAAATGGTAAATTTAGGCATAATTTTTTTTATTAAATAATTATTTTCATTTAATTCTTAGTGTTCAAAATATTATTTTTCAAAAAGTTATTTGTATTTAAGGGTCAAATTAGTAGTGATATTCTCAAATTAACTGTATAAAATATTTCATCTTTCGAAATTATCAAAGCAAAAAAAATAATCATGTATATATATACTACTATTATTACTTTCAAAATTATACATCATCATACAATTAGTCATTTTTATTCTGAAATTATGTCACAAATAGAATCACACATTAAAAACGGATGGGATTATTTCTTTACTCAAAGAACATTCACTCATTCATACAGTGTAAAGGAATCAAAATCTGGTTTTCAAAAGCTGTGACAATAAAAGTCATCAGATTTACCCAAGATTACGAATCCACGCTCAAAAGAATTAGCTCTCTGCTATTGGGGATTAGGTGAAAAGCCGTTCAAAGGATTACCAAAAAGGACTGTGAATGGCCCCTCTTCGAGACGTGCTTATTTTTAAAGACCGAATTATTTGGCCTGAAACAGGTAATTTGATAAGTCTTAGAAGGGGTTTAAAATGAATTGATTGCTTCATAAAACAGAAAATAACACTTTGTCCGGATTACGGAGTCAGCTTTATTGTGATTGCTAAATGGCGGTTACTGTCTCGCGTTGTTTATGGTATAGTTGCTTAAAAGAATTACATCTAATAAGTTTGATATAAGGAGTTACAAATAACAGCGTACTTGTCTGTAGATAATTTTTTGTCATGTGATTCGTTTCTAAATTTTTTTTTGTAAATAAAACTAATTTTGGTTATTGCAAATCTCGAATGATGGAATTTTTTGGCGGCGAACGGAAATTTCTTGCGACAAAACACAGTATGAACCTAAAACTCAGTTTAATACATACATAAAATACAGCTAAAGGACCACAATACACACAGTTAAAGGTTTCCGTTGGAAATATTCCGTTTGGTGGCGGTTGTACATTTTTGGCGACTTTATCGTTTGCGCCCGCGAACTGGAAAAGTACTCAAGTTCACGTTTTTCTAGTCCTCGTCATTTTTAGAGAAACATTTGACATGAAATATTGTCCGACAGTGCAATTTTGACACTCTGAGTCGGGTAGAAACCATTGGAAAAATGGTGGAAAAAGGAAGTTATCAAACATTTTAACAATATTAATTATTATATTTATTAATTATTTTAATGGGATTTATTAAATATTTTAATATGATTTATTATTATCCCCTTTTTACTAGTTTTTCTACGTTTTCGACCTAACTCAGAGTGTCATGAATGCTCAGTTGGATAATATCCATCTGGGGTAATTTATCAAACAATAAGGGAGAGTGGGGACTATTGGGATAAATTTTTATTAACATTTGTATTTCAGCAAAAATACAAGTATTTTAATTTCTTTTTTTACAAGCTCATCAAAAAAGTCATTCGGCAGATGTTAAAACATTGCCATATTTTAGTTGCTGAGCATTTTAAACAAACATGTAAATGTCCCATTAGTCCCCATATGTGGGGTCTAATAGGACAGGGTGCAGGGCTAGTGGGACATGGTGAATGTTGCCTTAATTAAAATGTCAAAAAATGGAAAAGGGATCAGAAAATGACCAGAAAATAAAATTTTAAAGCAAACACCATTTACATAATGTATACATAATGAAATTTTATTTTTAAAAAAATTATTCCCCATTGAAATTTGAAATATCGAAGTTAAAACTCAAGATCGATGATTTTCCGATAACTTTGTTTCAATCACTGGAAAGAATAGTTTTGTAACTAAATCTTTTAAAATTTATTTCAAACTTGTCCGCTTTTTCAGGGTAATTGAGTTTAAAAAGACCGTCTCTGTGAAGATTTCTTACTGGAATTACTCTTCACTTAGTTAACAAAAACAACTTTTATTCCTTGCTACTTATACAATGTAGTTTCACACTATTTTAACACTTAAACCACGGGTTCACCAAGCATTAAAATCTTTACAATGAAAAAAAGCAGCTTTTTCAAAACACAAATTTTCATGGAATGTCACTTTTTCGAAACAGAAAACTCAAATCTCCATGGAGACCGTTAAGTCACGTGATATAAAATATTTTTAAATGCTCGTGCGAAAAATAAAATTAAAGGTAATCTCACGATTTCACATCCTCCCACCTTGAGTAGTAGAAGTTCTACGACTCAACACTAGAGATCCAGTCTCTCGGGGATTTTGACAGTTCGACTTGTCTTTGCTTGAACACTTAAGGTCAGTTTTCTTGGTAGAGACTATTTTTGTATGTAACGTATCTTCATCCAGTGGAAATGGTGAATCGCTCGCAGAAATTTCCAAAGGGCAGACGTGCTGAATTGGACGCAGAATCTCTCCACGCGACGTTTTGAGTTTGAAGAGTCGACAAACTCCATCTTTTCCTGGTAGAACTTGCGTCACTTTTCCCAGAGGCCAGTCGATGCGATTAGTGTTATCACCTTTTATGAGCACTATATCCCCCACATTTATCTTCGAGGTTTTGACTTTTTCAGACCTTCGTATCAATGATCCAAGATATTCAGAACGAAACCTTTTCCGAATGTTTTCCTGCAAAGCTACTCTGTATTTGACGCGGTTGTTGAGACTTTTATGATCAGCAGTATCACAGTCGGGAACCCCCGATAGCTTGATGTCCTGAAGAAACATGGCAGGTGTAAGAGGAACAAATTCTGAATCACATTCATCTATGTAGGTTAAGGGGCGAGAGTTTATAACAGATTCGCAATCGCAAAGAACGGTTATTAATTCTTCATGAGTTAAACTTGCTCTTCCTAGTATTCTTCTCAAAAGACCCTTTAGAATACTTATGAGCCGCTCCCACCATCCTCCCCACCAGGGTGAAGAAGGGGGGTTAAACTTCCATTTAATTGGATGAAGAACATTATCACTGCAGATGCGGTTCCAGTCTAAACTTTTGAGCAAGTTGGAAGCTCCGAAAAAATTACAGTCCTGCACAAAAGTTTAGACACAACACAAATATGATGTTTTACAAATTAGTATTTAAAGAGGAGAATTATTATTTATTACACTTAAACATACGCACATCTATATTCAAAAATATAAATTTATAAAATGAAAAAAGAAATATATGGCAAAGTAGCCGTAAAGATAGAAAAAATGACAAAAATCCGTTGCACATAAGTTTAGGCACAAATAATTTTTTTTTAATTTTTGGAAACACATGAAAAGTTTTAATAGTTGATAAAGCTTCCTCGTTTTTTATCAATTCCAAAAAACGTTTTTTCATTGAAAGCACAAAGCTTTTTCAGGGTTGCAGGCTTGATATCGTACCACGCTGTTTCAATAGCTTCTTTAAGTTTAGAAACTTTGGTATACTGCTTTCCATTGGCATATACAACTTTTGTAAGAATTCCCCATACAATTTCTATAGAATAATAGTTGGGGCCATATGTAAGCCAATCGAAAACCGTGATTTTTTTTTGGCTCGAAACCAATCTTTCGTTGAGCTGGATGTGTTGATAGAGGCGTTGTCTTGTTGAAATTTCCAGTTAGGCCCACATAAAAACTCCCCCAACATTTACAAATTACTCTCGAGGGTTTCCTGGTATTTTTCAGAGTTTTGCTTCCCCTTTGTAAACGCTGAAGAAGTCTGGTCGTTTACAGAAAATCCTCCCTAAACCATCACTGACCCACCGCCTTGACTTCGGCTAAACTAAGTCACAGGACCTTTACGAAGATCATGCCAGGAGTAAGAAAACCTGTTGAAGCCATCCAGGTTCCATTTTTTTCCATCACTAAAGATTTTTTTGATGATTACTTCTAGCCATTTATCCCTATATGACGTGTGCTTCTGTGCCCATTTGGTCTTGCGTCTTTGTGATGAGACTGCAACCGCGGCTTACGTTTAAGTTTAGATTTTGTTTTAAATCCACATGCCACAATTCTTCTACGTATAGTTTCTCGGGAAACCTTGCTGGCAATTTCAGTTTTAATCTGGTTTGCAGAGCAATGTCTGTTTGAAGCAAGTTTCCTAATTTGCCTTTCATCTCGTTTGCTGGTCGCCCTGGTTCTTCCAGACCTTGCTTTTGCCTGTTATACATCACCACGTGCCTAAAACTATATAAATACATCTTTTGTATCGGTTCAGTTCAAGTGAAATATCAGAAACTAATTTACCTCGGCTTTTTAATTTCCAAATTCTTATAATCTCGGCAAATGAAAATTGCTTTGACTTAGGCATCATTATAAGCAGTAAAAAATATTCCAATCCCTTTATAGCAGCTTTGAGACACTCCCCTTTGATAACACAGTCACTTCCGCTCAATAATTTGCATAAACATTACATTTGTGTCTATACTTTTGAGGCATGGCAATTTTGAAAAATTTCGACTTGTTGATGTTAGACAATTTTATTTAATTTTTTCTGAATTTCATTTTGTTACCCTTTTTTCTTACGAGTTTAACAATATATATTAAAAAGAATTTAGTGGGAATTAATGAATACTATCGATATTTTCATGAATTGCTTCTGTGTCTAAACTTTTGTGCAGGACTGTAGTTCCATTATCGCAATATATTGTTTCACACCTGCCTCTCCGAGCTATAAATCTTCTTAGAGCTAACATAAAGCTTTCGGTTGATAGTGATGTCACAAGCTCTAAGTGAACTGCTCTATAAACGGCGCACGTAAAGATACAGACCCAAAACTTCTTTCCGTCTTTCAGAACTAGAGGGCCTGCTAAATCAGTTCCACAAATCTCGAACGCATTGGCTTGTCGTATTCGATCTTCGTGCAAAGGAGCGGATACAGCATCACAACCTTTAGAAGAAAATCTTTTGCATGGGATACATCTTGAGATAGCTGATCTCACTGTTTTTCTTCCATTCAAAATCCAAAAATGCTCTCTCAAAATATTCAGAAGAATTTGAGTTCCAGCATGACTATTTTCGATGTGATGGGAAAGTATTAACCTTTTAACAACTTCGTGATTGGATGGGAGAATAGCTGGTTCTCTGAATTCCTCTGCATCCTCCATCAAAACAATTTTCGTTTTCAGCCGTATTATGCCATCAGCATCCTTATACGCACTCAGCGATCTGAGCTTTTCATCATGTTCGTTTACAAGAGATTCTGCTTGGATCAATTTTATAAGCCGTTTCTCAGCTTCTCTATATTCTTCAGTATCCAGGGATCCCTTTTTCCTGAGGTGAACATCGCTTCTACAGTTTGTAACAAATCTCAAAATCCACCCCACTAATTTCACAATTGATTGGTATTTTGAGAAACGCTCATAAAACCATCCGGTAGACGAATTCTGCTTGATGGAAACCAAGGCCGAAACTGAGCCTTTCTTCTTTTCTTTTAGTATTTCCTCTTCATCGAGCTCAAAATCCATGTGTGCTTCTTTGTCTTCATAAGAGTTTAACCATTTTGGCCCCTCCCACCATCTACTTTTCACTAAAACACTTGCTTTACATCCTCGGGAGGGCAAGTCTGCAGGGTTTTCAACTCCAGGTATATGACGCCATGAGGAAGCTACAGTAATCTTACGAATTTCCTGAACCCGGTTATTCACGAAAATTGACCAATTTTCATGCTTCGTGATCCAGGTAAGAACAGTTGTAGAATCACTCCAATAAAAACATTTAATATCTGTCCAGCCGAGAGCATCTATCACAGATTTCGTCAACCTTGCCCCCACCAATGCAGCAAGAAGCTCCAATCTAGGTATTGTTGCAACTTTTGAAGGAGATATACGGGACCTCGAGGTTAAAAAATGCACTTTTTTGCAATCTTCTTGTACAAGATAAATAACGGCGGCATAAGCGTCTTTGCTTCCGTAAACCATTAAGCCTTTCTTGTGGGTCACCATTGTGGTTGAAATCTGGGCTCCTTTGTCTTTGCCATGCTCTAAGTATATCTTCAGGTAAACATGACTCAACTAAAGGATGGAGAAGAGCAGCGCTTTTATCCGTTGTTACGCCAAGAGTCTCTTGTGCACGAATCTGCGACTCCAAATTATCGTAACGTGCGCATAGATTTATAGCAGAGCTTCGCGCAGCATTTTGAATGACCAAATTTAACAGTTCCCGAACATAAAATTCAATTAATAAATCATTTCGACCATAACGAGATTTTAAAGATTCGATGGCTTTTTCGTAGTTGGCGCCGGTTGGCGGAAAACTTTCAACCACCTCCCGAGCACGCGACTTGCTAACAGTACATTGTATCAAATATTGAAACTTATTTTCTGGCGCAATATCTAAATCATTATGTACATGCTCGAATTGACTCCAAAATGGCAGCCAGTCCATTAAATCTCCTGAAAATTGTCGTAATTCTAATTTTGGTAAATTGAATTTCTTTTTAACGTTACCTGTTAACTCTGTAGTTTCATCTGGAGCATCCAACGCTCTTCGGGCATTTATCCTGGCCAGTTCTAATTCATGCTGCCTTTGACGTTCTTCGTCTTGGCGCCTTTTCTCTTCTTCGTCTTGGCGCTTTTTCTCTTTTTCGTCTTGGCGCTTTTTCTCTTCGTCTTGGCGCTTTTTCTCTTCGTCTTGACGTTTTTTCTCTTCGTCTTGACGTATTTTCTCTTCGTCTTGACGTTTTTTCTCTTCGTCTCTTTGCTGTCTTTCAGCAACAGCTGTTTCGAACACGGAAGTGACGAAATTCGGATCTGCTTTGTATTCTTCACTGTTCAAAATTTCTTCTTTCAGTGCAAAAATAGTAGTTTTAGTTGGTAAGGACCCGATAATCTCTTGACACAAGTACACTAAATCTTCTTTTTTAAAGCTTTTAACTACTTGAAACATTTTTATTTCGCTTACCAGGTCCTGTCACGGACGCCAGATGTGAAGATTTCTTACTGGAATTACTCTTCACTTAGTTAACAAAAACAACTTTTATTCCTTGCTACTTATACAATGTAGTTTCACACTATTTTAACACTTAAACCACGGGTTCACCAAGCATTAAAATCTTTACAATGAAAAAAAGCAGCTTTTTCAAAACACAAATTTTCATGGAATGTCACTTTTTCGAAACAGAAAACTCAAATCTCCATGGAGACCGTTAAGTCACGTGATATAAAATATTTTTAAATGCTCGTGCGAAAAATAAAATTAAAGGTAATCTCACGATTTCACATCCTCTATCTTCAAATAGCTTAACCAGAGTTCTATTTCAGAAATAAATTTAGTATAATAAATAATAGTTTGCTCTCTAGTAAATTTTACCAACACTAAATCATTTACCTTCACCAAGCTTACCTTTATTTATATCACCAAGCTCTTTTCAGAGAGAATTTATGAATTTACAGGTGGCAAAATATTTCAGCAATAAAGCTACTTGAACTTTCACTTATATACGGCGAAAAAGATCAAAAAGACTAAAATTAAAAGTTAAAAAGAGTTTTTGACAACTTGAGTGAATAAGGTATTAGAGATTTATATGGATTCTTCAAGAAAAGCATATTAATCTAGGTTTATTTGTTGGTGGCAACACTTTTGCTCGAGCCTGCAGCAGCAAAAAGGGGCGTTACCAGATCGACCGAAGCAGATGACTTGATGGCTTATCGAAAATGCCGACCCTTGACGTTCTGTTAAAACTTTAAGAACTTAAATGATAGAACTATTTTAAAAACAAGATGTTTATATTTATTTAACTTTTGTAAACTTTAGTTTAAAATGAAATAAGCTAAAGATTAAGCTTGATTGATATTTGTTTAAAGTTGCAATCAATAAAATCCTACAAGTGAATTAATCTTCAAACAGCAGTTGTCGTGTCTTCTATCTGCGTAAGTTATCTCGAACTTAACAACCTTCTATCATAGATTATGAGACTGATTGAGTGTAGAAGAATTATTTAAATTATAACTATTGAAGATAAATTAGGCAAAGCTTAAAAATAAATCACTTGTATTATATTGAAGATAAAATAATTTTTATTTACTAATTGCAAACATGTCTGCCTCTAAAGAAATATTTACCCAAGTTGAAAAACTAACAAATGAAAATTATTCAGTTTGGAAATTTAAATTAGAAATGATTCTGATCCGAGAAAAACTTAGCAGTGTTGTATTCGACGTAAAACCTGAAACACCTACTGCAGACTGGTTAACTAAAGATCAATTAGCCAGAGCTTTAATTTGTTTATACATATCGGATAATCAAATCGTACATGTATTGCATGAAACTACTGCAAAAGATACTTAAGAAAATTATATAGCTCACAGTATCATGATACTCAAAACATGCAGGAGCACATAAATTGTGTTTTGGAACTTTCAGAAAAGTTATCTAATATTGGTGAATCTATAAAAGAATCACACCTCGGTGCTATTCTACCTTGTTCGTTACCTGCAAGTTACGAAGTCTTAGTGACTAGTTTAGAATCTAAGACCGAAGAGGAATTAATCTTGTCTTACATAAAGTCTAAACTTATTGATGAATACGACCGGCGCATTTCAAAACAAACTACGTCTAATCATAATCAAGCTTTAAAAGTGAACGATAAAACTAATCCAAGATTCCGAAAATTTTGTGTATATTGTAAAAAGTCTAATCACACAAAATCTGAATGCTGGTTATTGGCGAATAAAAATAAAGATGATCAGAAAAGTAAATTTCGCAATGATAAAATTTTTAAGCAAAAATCAAATGTCTGCAAAGCTGATTTGATAAAGCAAACCCCTGAATCAAATAAAAATTACCCGTTAAATGATCAAAAATTTGTGCTTCAAACTCAAACAGTGGATAAACCTAAAAAATCATGGATCATAGATTCAGGTGCAAGTTGCCATACGACTGGAAACTTAGCAAACGGGTTAAAGCAAAAAGTTGAAGGTATAGGTAACGGCGATTTAAACGTTTTAATGGAAGACGGTGATTTTCAAACGATTGAATTAGAAAACGTTTTATATGTACCAGAGTTAACTGAAAGTTTAATTTCTGTAAAAACAGTTACAAGTAAGGGTTATGAGGTTATTTTCAAAGAAAATCGTTGTGTTATAACTAAAGATGAAGTGTTCGTAGCGTTTGCTGTTTCCGAGCTAGCAAACAACCGACTGTAAAAATGAATTGTATTTAAGTTTGAACAGTGCAAGCTCAAATGATAAAGTAAATTTTGAATGCAAAAATAAAAACTGCATTGTTAAGTGGCATAAAAGGTTAGGTCACAGAAGTTTTGATGCATTGAAACAGATGCAGTCATTTAACGAGATGGAATAACTATCAATAACTGCAAACATGAATAAGATTGTACCGTATGCATTCAAGCAAAATTAACCCAAAGTCCGTACCCAAGTAGTACAAAACATAGAGCTACAGAAGTGCTTTCTTTAGTTCATAGTGACTTATGCGGTCCAATCGAAATTGATACGACGTGTGGAAAGAAATATTTTCTTATATTTGTAGATGATTATTCTCGTTATACGATGATTTATTTACTATCAAATAAAAATGAAGTTGCTAGTAAATTAAAGGATTTTGTGATGTATACCTCAAACAAGTTTAACAAGATGATTAAAACTTTAAGAACCGATAATGGTACAGAATACGTGAATCAAGAGGTCGTGAATTTTCTTAAAGATAACGGTATAAAGCATCAATTAACAGTTCCGTATTCAAGTCCACAAAATGGAGTCGCAGAACGAAAATACAGAAGTTTAGTAGAAATGACTCGAGCTATGCTGTTACAAGCAAATCTACCAAAAGAATTTTGGGGAGAAGCTGTCTCAACTGCAACTTACATACAAAATCGACTACCAACCAAAGCAACTAACAAAACTCCGTACGAACTGTGGAACAACCGAAAACCAAATTTGAAGCATATACGCGTATTCGGATGTAAAGTATTTTATTACATAAACAAGCAAAAAAGAAGGAAGCTCGATAGTAAAGCTAAAGAAGGGATTTTCGTAGGATACGACTTGCAAAGCAAGGGATATAGAATATTTACTGGTGAGAAAAGAATAACCATATCAAGAACTGTCAAGTTTTTAGAACAAGTTATAGAAGAACCCAAATTGGTGAGCACAGAAATGCCTTATTTCTCAAATGAAAACGAAGAAAACGACGTCTTTGAAGAAATCCAAGAAGATGTCAAGCCGTTTGAACCAAGAAGAAGTTCAAGATCGAATAAAGGTGTTCCACCAGACAGACTAGGTTATAAATTGAAAGTTCTGATCAACTAACAGAATATCCAACGGAAGAAATTTTCAAAAATCCTGATCCACAATCAATAGCACAAATAAAAGAATTACCGCTAGAAGAAAGAAAAACGTGGTACGATGCAATGCAAGATGAAATTCAATCATTAAAAGAAAATAAAACTTGGAAACTAGTTGACTTACCACCAGGAAGAAAAGCAATTGGAAGCAAGTGGATTTTTAGAACCAAGACTGACGAAAAAGGTCAAATTACGAAGTACAAAGCAAGACTCGTAGCTAAAGGTTACAGCCAAAATTTAGAATATCCCGAAACATATTCTCCTGTTGTGAAGAAAGAAACCTTAAGAGCATTTATCGCAGCAGCAGCGTACGACAACATGAAAATCAACCATTTGGATATAAAAACTGCATTTTTATACGGAAAATTAGCAGATGAAGTCTATATGATTCAACCAGAAGATTTTGAAGAAGGAAAGAAAGTATGCAAGCTTGAAAAATGCATTTATGGTTTAAAGCAAAGTTCAAGAATATTCAATTTAGATTTGGAAGAAAATTTATTGAAGATGGGATTCCAAAAGAGTAAAGCCGATAATTGCCTATTTGCAAAGTGTGAAAATGGAAAAAGGATCAATGTCATAATATATGTCGATGATATCCTCGTGAGTTCAAGATGCGATCGAGAAATACAGAACTTTATAGCTGATCTTAAAAGAAGTTACACAATAACAGACTTAGGAGAAGTAAAATACTATCTTGGTATAGAAATAAGAAAATTCAAACGAAATTTCTACTTATGCCAAAAGAAGCAAATAGAAGAAGTGGTTAAAGACTTGAATCTAGAAGACTCAAAACCAACCTATATTCCAATGGAAACAAATTATTATAAATTAGAAGAAGATAAACTTGAAACCAATGAAAAATATAGAAGTGCTATAGGAAAATTACTGTACATTGCAAATGCAACAAGACCAGATATTTCGGCATCGATACATATTTTGAGTAGAAGATGTGAAAACCCAAGACAACGTGACTGGACAGCAGTAAAAAGATGTATGCGATATTTGAAGACTACAAAAGACATTGAACTGCAAATTACTTCAGAAAAATCTCCAGAATTAACATTCTACAGTGACAGCGATTGGGCACAAGACCGCCAAACTAGGAAATCAACATCTGGAAATCTTATTTTCATCGGAGAAAATCTTATATCCTGGAAGTCAAAGAAGCAGCAAAGTGTCTCTTTATCATCAACTGAAGCTGAGTTTATATCTATTGCTCAAGGTACTCAAGAACTATTGTGGATTAAATCCCTAGTAGAAGACCTGGGATTAAAACAAACTCTAAAGACTTTTGAGGACAATCAATCAGTGATCAAAATTACGGAATGTGAGAAGTACAACGGCCGAATAAAACATCTGGACATCAAACTTAATCATCTCAGAGACTTGGTAAAGAAGAAAGAAATAGAAATTCATTACTGCCCGACCGAAAAGATGGTTGCTGACATCCTGACCAAAGCATTAACCAAGCCAAGATTTGAATACCTCAGAGAGAAGTTGGGGTTGTTGCTGGAATCCTCGAGCATGCGAGGGTATGTTGGTGGCAACACTTTTTCTCGAGCCTGCAGCAGCAAAAAGGGGCGTTACCAGATCGACCGAAGCAGATGACTTGATGGCTTATCGAAAATGCCGACCCTTGACGTTCTGTTAAAACTTTAAGAACTTAAATGATAGAACTATTTTAAAAACAAGATGTTTATATTTATTTAACTTTTGTAAACTTTAGTTTAAAATGAAATAAGCTAAAGATTAAGCTTGATTGATATTTGTTTAAAGTTGCAATCAATAAAATCCTACAAGTGAATTAATCTTCAAACAGCAGTTGTTGTGTCTTCTATCTGCGTAAGTTATCTCGAACTTAACAACCTTCTATCATTATTCGTGTTCCATTGGACCCCATAGTTTATGTCCCATTAGACCCCACAGTGATGTTTTTTATAAATGATCCAACAGAAGCACGTGTATTTCACCACAGTATTTGACATATACTATCTTAATCTATGATATGTCATCTACCACAAACTATAGTTTAATTCATAGAAAGTTTTTATTTAATCCTTCAAAAGTGAAAAAAAAAGATACACTTATAACTAACTTTGGATTCTCCAAAACAGCATTTCTTCTCTCCACTTCAACACATGCTTTTAATGGCGGATCTTTGGTTGTTAAAATGTGTAGTCTAACTGTTACAATGCTGTAGTGTAGGAATATTTGTAAAAAAGTATATTTTCCCCCGCTTTAGGCCCCTTGTCCCATTAGCCCTGCGTCCCATTAGCCCCCACTCTCCCTTAGGAAAAAAAATTACATTAGTTATATTTCCATTTTTTTAATAGATATTTCATTAATATTTTCCTTTTTAAACAAAATGGCAGCAAAATATCTTTAAATACTTGAAAAAAAATTCTAATAATACATTTACAATTTCCTTTATTTGATCCAATATAGCTTGAAGCAAATATCTATAAATCTGTAAATAAATTCTCATAATTTTCAGCTTTTAAACTTTCATGTTACTCTCTTAAAGTGACATTTTATCGAAATGTATTTGGCGGAATAGATTACGCGCTTCCCTCATGGTGGTTAAAATACATCATATAAATGATTGGTAATGTAATGTTTATGTCAAAAAAATTAAATGTGAGAGGCAATAATGTCACAATACCGGGAAATATTATGCTCTTTCTTTTGTGATAATCGTTGCTTTGTGCTTGTTTATTGCAATTCTAATAAGTTCCCATGCGAATAGAAGTTAATTATAAATGATTAAAAAAGTTCAGTAATGTAAATAGATTCTTTGAAATACATTAAATTAATCAGATCGCAATAAAGGAAAAGCCTTAATACATGCTGTCTTTACCTTAAGAACTTTGTTGGATCGCAACTTCGTAAACAAGGTGGCAGAATAATGCGCTGCCACTGTGATTACGGAGTAACGTTAAATCGAAAAATTTGAGGAAGAGGCAATACTTCTTCTGTTTTGTGGTGTAATGTTAGGGAATACATTTGGTGGAACGTTTTTTGATAAAAACGGTGTCGGCATGTGCTACCACGAGTAACGTTCAACCAAACTTTTAACATTTATTAATTTTATAGTGCACAAAAAAAACCTTATTATAAAATATTTTAAGTAGTTAATGTTATAAAGAGGGCTTTTGTGAGCCCTCAAATGAACAGGTATACAAATTTATTCTTATCTTTTTATTTCTTCAAATTTATTCTTATTTTTCAAATTTATGCTTATCTTTTTCATAAAAATAGTTCTTACCAGTTTTACGGAGTAACGTTATACTTATTTTTTACAGTTACAAATATATGTGTTTCAATATAAATATAAATAAGAATTTCCCTTGAGTAACCTTAAAGTAATAGTTAATTTAATTAATATAGTTTTCTAAAAGCTCTTTAGATAATTGCCAAGCCTTTAAAATTAAAATTCAATCACTATGCGCAAAATATGAAATGCACTTTAACTTTGATTTTTAATTACCTCTCTCTCGAATGAGCAAATAAATTATCGTCATTAAATTACATTAAAAAAAAGCATAACATAAACATATTTTGAAGGTAAATACATTTTTGAAATATATTTTAATTGATTGCATTCAAGATATTTTTTTTAATAACTTAAAATGAATTGGATTATTAAAGAAAAATATTTTATTTTCACACATGCTCTAAAAGATTCAGAATTTTTAAAAAAATATTTGTAAAAATTAATATTTAATTTAACATTTAACCTCGACATTTATAAGCCAATAAATGTTTAAAGTAATGTTCAAGATAATACATTGAAATTTTTTGTACAATTTATGTTGTAAATTAGTTAAAGAATAAAATTTAGAATTTAAAGCGCATTTTTTATGTAACATTATGAATATTTTTCTTACGACTGTTCATCATTAAATATTTTAATTTCAAAACAATATTAAACAAAATCTGTTCAATTCAATCATGTCCAATAACCATAAAGCTTTGTCGTTGTATTTTAATTTTTCAATACAGTTCTAAAAGACTTTTCTTGAAAATTTTGATATTATTTAAGATATTTTATTCAAGATATTACTCTAGATATTTTATTTTTTGTATAACCGTTCTTGCTGGGGTATTACCAACTGAAAGCATGTCGTCCAAGAGACCAGATAATTTTAGGGGCTGTATAGTTAGTGCTAGTTATGATGAGCTTTCTAAAATATTAAATCTTTTTAAGTTTAAAGTAAACAAGTCTTAAATTTAAAAAAAATTGTTGTTTTTGTTACTAAACCTTCATGACTTAGCAACAGCTAGATCTGGTCCATGAGATCATGTATTCCAGCAAAGTCAATAACAAGAAGTGGAGATGGTTTAAGGTCTTCAAAACCTAGACCCAGGCAGTCTAGAATATGCTCCGGAGATGTTGGCTTTAGAATGAGGACACTTGTTGCAGGTTGGAAAAATTTTGTGCTAAAAGTCATTCTTTAAGCCACTGTTAAGCTTTGAAATTGCTGTAATATCTGGTCGATCCCTCTCGAGCTCAAGAATGCAGCCGGGGAGCTTTCTACAATACCAGTAGTCAGCAGTCTTCTCCCTTTGGGTGTTCCGGTCTTCTAGATTAAAAGAAGCTGCTCCATCCATTCTTCATGAGTTATTATGTCAACTTTCAAAAAATGACACAAAAAGTCCTAAAAGACTGTTTACCATGATCTTTGGGTGTAAATTTTTAATGTTCTTAAATATTAAGCAATTTAGTTAGAGAAACTTCTCTTCTTTTCTTACTCTAGAAACAATTTTTTTTTTATCTAGATTAGAATCGAATTAGAATATTAGATTTTTTATGCCCGGCTCTAATGTGTTAAATGGGGAGATTGCATCCTTTCCGAAATGACGGACTTATGCCTTTTTCTGGTGCATTATAAGTAGTAGATTCCAAATATCATCTTAAAAACTTTTTTAAAAAATTGTAATCGAAATATGCACATTAAGTTTCATGAAAGTCACGTGAACGAAAACGGTGTTTGAAGTAACATGACGCTTCATTAAAATATACAAGCAAACTTTTTTCAAAACGTTCTGTCACGAAGAAAAAAACTGAAAATTTGAGCCAGTTTTTTGTAAATAAATTCGAACAGCCAATACTCGATTTGGATGTTTAGTTTAAAATCGTACTAGAGAGCGTCATAGATATTTCAGACCTAGCCTGCTGTAGGATCAATCGAAATCGTGTTTGGAAATCTACAAAGTTTGATGAAAATAACTGGAACTTAGATTTTGCCCGTTTTTGCTAAAAAGTACTTTTTTCGATACGAGGTCATTCAAAACACATTTTGTAGTTCAACACCTATCCCCCTTAACAACATTAATGGTGTTGGTAAAAGTGCAAAACTTAAAGGGAGAAGAAGCAAGATTTAAGTTTTAAAACTCTTTCAATGCCTTCGACACAACGGATGCTCGAGTTCTAAGGACAAAGCCCATATCGCGAAAGCTAGGTACAGCAGTTGATAAATAATAGCCCTCCAATAGAACAAGAAAGTCAATCGTGACGTCATAAGTCATTGTAAAATATTGTGTTTTTTACAGCAGGTGACGTATCGCTTACTTTAAAGTAAATTACTAACTAATTTAATTAATTCTTTACAAGTCTGAATGATACCATTCGACGGGTATTTGAAATGTCTGTTGTTTGCAAATACATTTGAAATTCATGCAATTTTCTAATTATATATTACAACACACAACATATTTGTATCTACAAATAAAATCAAAATCCCACATAACTAGCTGTGTCTCATTTAAAATACATCTAACAACTGCTGCATCTCTTTCAAAATTCAGCAAGATTAAAACGGCGATTTTTAATATAATAAGTCACACAAAGACACATACACCCAAACCTACATAAACGTATTAACCACGTAACGAAATCAAAGTTGTATTCCAGAAACTCGTAATGCGTGTTACTTTAGGTGGGTGTAAACATTGATTGGCGAACAGGCTTTCTCCCCAGGAAATTGCAACTCTCCCTGGTGCCGTTCTCAGGTAAACCGCAGTATCTACAATAATGACTTAGACCATTTTTGGTAGCACGTAATTACCACAACCTATAACAGAGTGTACTACAAGTTTGTATATCTTAGGGCGAAAATGATGTGAGTCAATGTTGTAAATACTGCAGTTAACCTGCCCACAGAAACCTACCCCGTACCATTTTTGAGATATTGGATGTGGAGTGTTATTTGACTAATGACACCCAACATGGAAATATTCGGGTCTCATATCCGTTATGTTAACAGATTTACACACCTGGGTACGTTAACAGCGAGTGCTTAAAATCTATATTTAGCTTCGCACCCTCCTTGTAGATAGGTTCGCATCGATTCTGCGCTACGTGAAAAGGCGAATTTAATTAAATATATTTATTGATTGTGGTGGAAAAGGGGGATTTTCATTTTACAATTTCGAGCATAAATATGTATTAGTTTGGAGAAATCCAGCAGTAAATATTGTGAAAGTTTTTTTTTAGTAGTGGTGTATCTGTACTTTTTGGAAATTCAATATATTGGGCGTTTAGTCTCATAATGGAATCAGAAGAATAGTGTACCTAAATGACTAGAATAAAATGGAATCATTTAGAAATTATTTATTAACTTTGATAGTGATATAACATTATGTTTAAGGCATTAACTTTTTAACAATTATTTCTATTAGCATATTTCACAAAGTTAGGGTCACAGAATCAATACCACTAGTTAAGAAGACATATTTACTGAACAAAATCCGTGCTGTTCTTTTAACTGTATGAAATGAAAATTGTTTGAAAGAATCATTGCAAAAGTAATTTAATTAGTTATTTAATACTATTGTGAGTTTAGAGGAAAGCTGTAAAATGAGAAGAACATTAAAAATATATTTAAATATTAAATTTGTAATATTGTATAAAAAATAATTTAGATTTTTTATAAATTTCAAATATGGAAAAAAAAATCGAGACATTTGTCCTAACTATATTTGTAAACTTCTACTTTTATTTTAAACATTGTAGAGAACATGTACTGCACTATCGTTTTTTAATGATTTTTTAAAAATTAAAACAGGGTTTCAGGGGTTTTTCAAAGAAATTTTTTTAACATTTTGCACTAAACAAATATTACTGGACTTAGATATGCATTAATGACGCTCAGTGTCTTAATGGTAGTGCTTCGCATTGCCATGCCACAGGTCCGGGGATCGAATCCTGGATTGGGCGAGGTTGACCCATCCTTTCATCCCTTGAGTGTGTCGATAAAATGGGTACCAAGCATGCTTGAAACTAAACAAGGGGGTTCCGCGTGAAGTTGACCACCTTACCGGACATATGACTAGCACCCAGAGCCCTAGGTCACGAAAGCTGAAATAGGCACGGCAGGCCTTGGCCCAGTAATGGCTGTTGCGCCGAGGAGTTTTTTTTTTTTTTAGTTTTTTTTTTTAGTTTTTTTTTTAGTTCTAAAATATGGAAAACTTCCTATTGACGAAATACATCACCAAGAGAATATAATAATTACATTCGTTGACAATATTTACTAGTAGAACTTTAGGTAAAGTAATTAAGCATAATGCAATTTGATCACTTTATCTGCTCCATCAGGGAAAGTATTTTTCTACGAACTTCCCATTCGTTTATTTAATTCAATTTACTAAAGATGTATTGCTCAAACATCTACTTTTCCATCCTCTCCATATATTACCAAGTATTCATTTACATTCTAAATCTCCATCCTAAACTTTGAAGTTGTATAAACATTCGAAAACTTTAGAATTTACCGGAACATCACTTTTATGTATCAGATTCTCGTTGAATATTTGAAATCTAACGATTCGTTTCATACGAAAGTATTTTCTTTGAACTGACTATCATTGGATACTCACCGAATTCTTAAAAAAAATCTTTTATTCATTTTAAAACATTCACCCATTAAATTGACTGTTTTAAACGCTTTTCTTTCAGAAACTCAATACTAATGTATTATTTTTTCTAAATTAATTTGCAATTTAATTAGAAGTAAACAAGTAGGCTTATAACAGAATCTGTCACTGAAATCGCTTCCACACAACATTTATACTCAACAGGAAATACACAATTTATGCACCCTTAGTCACCAAAGTCGCCAATCATGCCGGGGCCAAAAAATTTAACAGAGGAAGTAATAAATCGCAAATTAAATCATCAAATACAAGCATTGCATCATTGCAATTAAAACAATTTAACTTACAAATAGCTTTATACAAAACTTTATTTGTAATTAAAGTTATTTGTAAGTTAAATTGTTTTTAATTGCAATGATTTTAAATCAAAATTAATTTTAAATTGAATTTTTTTATTTAAATGATTTAATTTCCCAAGGTAAATATAGTTTTTTTACTTTTAATTTATTATTACTAATTAGGAAACCGGGGCTAGTTTTATATGTTTTTTCCTTTTTGATTGTACTTTTTTACTTTTATTTATTTTGAAGAAAATAAGATATCATTGCTTTCTCACATGGTTATCTACAAACTAGCATTACTACTTTTCTAAAAAGTTAATACACTTTTTGCCAGCAAGTGGTTAAATGAAAGCACGTTGAGCTCGAAATCGTGCCCCGTATACGGGATACTTTTTCCCAGACTGCCAAAAAATGAATAGGACAAATTTTCTAACGATTCATGAAAAGATTTAACACACTAAACACATTTTTTTTTGTTTTTTATGTACATTTTATTGTAAACTAAACAACCCCAAAAGGTTATACCTTTCGGTGAGGTGTGGGATCGATGTAGTGATAAGCGACAGAGTTTTTAACAGCAATCATCTTTTATTTTACGTTGAAAAACTTTACACAGTACGACACAGCCAAAAACACGTCATTACAAAACCGTTACATCACATACAACACAGAAGGCGCAACCGTCACGCAGGTCGGGCTGGTTGCGTGAATGTTTTGTGATTTTTTTGTAAATGGCCGCTCAGAAAGGAGTGAAAGTGGCTTATCAGAAAGGAGTGGAAAAACCACTCCTAAAAAAGTGTGACATTCACTCCTAAAGGGAAAATGCATTTTCAACACTAAAAAGGAGTGAAGATTAACTCAGACTGAGTTAAAATCGCTCGTTTTTTTAAGAGTGTGTCGTTAAGATGAGTTGACCAGTCCTCGGACTCTTCTTGAAAAGGCTCCATCACAAAACCTATGTTTGGTGTTCTGGCAGGAACAGGATCGTCAGACATCTTGTCCTGAATCGTTACTCAAAATTTAAAAAAAAAAAATTAAACTTTCAGATATTTTTTGTTGTCATTTTAAACTGATTCATGTCACAAAAATAAATTTCTCTTAATTTATTATTTAAAAGAAATAAAGTTTCACGAGCGATTGTTGTGAATTGCAAAGATGATAATACTAGTAGATTTGTAATAGAATCTGTCAATTAAACCACTTCCACACAATATTTGTGCTCAACAGGAAGCACTATTTATACACCTTAGGAAGAAATACGCCAAACAGGGCCTTCAGCTAGTTCTAATTTAAACTTTTAAAAGCCAAAATTAACTATTTTCATTCTTCCTCTTTCACAGATTTAATTAATAGTCCTTATCGTTGGCCAAATTTGTTTGAAGTTCGAAGAATAATGTAATTTAAAAAAAATAAATAAATGTCTTTTAGTCGCCACAATTTCCCCGTTTTCCTTTACTTTCTTTCGAAAGTTCAATTAATATTATTTATTGCTTGTTAAATTAATTTACAGTTCGAAGAATACATAGCTAGTAAAATTAATACTTTCAAAATAAAAGCGAAACTTTACATATTTCTTATGGAAAGTTAGAATTCTTTATCAGTTTAAAAATAGATTTTATATTTCTAATTTAAGAACGAGTTTTAATTAAACTAAAGGAAATTTTAATTGATATTTGAGTTATGTCGTTATTGCGTTGCATCAAGAACAATAAAAAAACCCTGCAAAATCATGATACAACTTAAAGGTCACCTTTAATATTTCCCATCTTTCTTCCGACAGGGGAAAAAATTATAATTAGTTACAACTCATTTTTTAAAGCAGGAGTTCCCCAAGGGTTTTTGAGAAAACAACTATCCGATGTGGAAGGAGAATAATTTAACAGTTAAATAAAAGTTAAAAAATTCTTCGACATGGCCTAAGAGAATTTCAAGACTTTTAGTGCTCGAACGGAAACGGAAACAAAGTAAGAGAGATAAAAAAAAAAGACAAATTACTTTTTTTTTTATCCTTCAAATTCATTTCATTCTTTTTCGGGAGTTGCGTAAAGGGATGATCTTTTTCTTTTGTTCTACCTTTTTAAAGAAAACATCTGCCTTTCTGGGATCGGCCTCTCCAGTCATTAGTTCTGCTCTTTCTAACTTGGATGCGTCATCAAGTTACGCACACGCTTGTTCTCTGGAGATGGCTTTTTGGGAAAGAAAGGGTTCTCGCCCTGGAGTTTAATCATTGGAGGGGCTGGTTGCAAATTACACGACGAGCTCGCTATCAAAGGAATCTTTCAAGGGAACGCTGCGCAGAGCCGGATTTAAAGATTTGCCGTGTAGGCTACGATCGAATTTATTTGCGTTCTTTTTTTTTGTTCGGCATCAGAATGGTGTTTTTGCTACCCCCACTTCTGTTGCAAGATATCCCAGATATAGTTTTCTTGACTATTTTTTTTTATATATGAGAATCATATATGTACCTTTACACTCTAAATCGATAGTGAAATAATAAACGAATTTTTAAACTGTTCTACGATTTTTCACTGAAAAAAAATTCTTGCAAAAAAAAACATAATTGTATGGTAATGGTATTTCTAGTAATAAAACCAGAATACCAGGTACTTACACCATTCAATTAGTAACATTACTATTCGTTTTGGTAACGGATTACTAGAATATCTGGTATCTAAAATTATAGCTTTTTTTACCCGTACGTTTGGTAAGATTACAACTATGAAAAGTAAGTTTACCACCACAAATGGTTTTCCTACCTACGCTTTGTTTTTATACGAGAAGCATGGTTAACAAACCAAATTAATTTCCAGAAAGCATCGGTCTTTTACTATATGCTTGGTGATCGGATCATGTTGAGCGCAATGATACCTACCAAATACCACGGTATTACCTGAAATTTTGACTCCAATATACGTATGGTAAATATCACTCATCAAACATGGCGGTGCTGTGTTGCAGTCGTATGTGGCAACTCGAAAGAAGTCATATAAGCAAACTAAACTAATTATACTAGTAGTATATTTTGCATTTTATTGAAAGTAGAATGAAAATGGAGCTCCGCGCGACTTATCCGGATGGATCCGGTACATTTCTTGCGAAATGAAATTTAAAATTTATAATAGAAATACGGTGATTACGCATGTGGTTTACGTAATCTTATTTGGTAATATTAACTTTGTGAACGGCAATAATACTATTGTATACGGTAATAAAACTACTATATACGGTAATAAAGCCACTATATATGGTAATAAAACCACTACATATGGTAGTAAAACCACTACAGAAAGTAATAAAACCAAATGCGATACCAAACATCATGGTAATGAAACCATATTTTTCTAGTAATTTTACAATAAAGTCACTACCAAACAGATACTGGAAGATAAACCACATTTTTTGGTGTTCCATATGAGCCAGAAAATACGGTTAAATATACCAGATTCTGGTAGTTGGACTAAAAAATTTTTTCAGTGTTTTTTCAACTTCCAAATACGGGAGGAGAGGGTGCAATTTCCCTCGCAGCTACCATGTTTGCTACTAAATATTTGTACTATATATATACGTTTACGGTTAACGCATTAATGTTAATTATCTGTTTCGTACTTAAAAATATTAGTACCTTTAAATTATTACTTTTTTATGACGAATGCTGCTTTAATTGGTCGTAAAATTTGCCGCCCCCCAAAAATTCGCCGCTCTAGGCTACAGCCTACTTAGCCTATTTAGAAATCCGGCCCTGACGCTACGGAAGTTACAAGGAATGGGAATACAAAGGAAAAATAAATTAATACAAAACAAGGATCGAGTGAATGGAATGGCCCAAAATTAATGCAACTTCAGCACCGGTAATAACGAAGTGCTGTGCCCTTTTAATTGAAATGAAATGCAATAAATGATTATAAATTGGAACACATTTTACAAAATAATTCTTAAAAACGAAACATAAAATCAATATCAGAAGAATTATTCCCAGTTCATTGTATTTCGTCTCACATCTTCAGTTGCAACGAAATTCAAAACTTTTACAAACGACTTTTAACAAAAGTTTCTGAGTCAAATTGATAAAATCATGTCCATTGTTGATTTTAATGTAACAAAAAGTTGATTCTTTTATCTCAAAGTCTTTAAAGTTTATAAATTGTTTCGATAAAATACAACAAATCATGTTTCATTTGGAACCTATTTTACAAAATAATTTCTCACTATTAAACACAATCAATCTCCTAAAGAATAATACCAAGTTCATTATTCCACCTCAATGAAACTTTATCATAAGTTTCCAAAAAGTCCAAAACTTCGAATGAAAGACGTTTAGCAAAAGTTTCTTCGTCAAATTCTTCAGCCTACTCCTTTTCCCTAAATACCGAGTGTTATAGAAAATTCCGAGAACTTACGAGGGAGAACGTCTTGAGAGAATTACTTTTCTTCTTTGCTATTTTGGTAATTTCTCATATGCGTACACGATTCCGCAATTCAATTTGCAAATTCTGAACCTCAGGTTTATAGGGGTTAAAAGTTAGACTAAGAAGGAGCTGTTGATATTCTTTGATGGTAACAGTTGAGTTTTGTTTTGGATATTTTTCGAGTGACATATTTTCTTTTGTAAATATTGAAAGATATGTTAAAATACAAAATTTTCCAAACCCCTCAAACTTCTATAAAAAGCAGAAAAAACGTTAACATTGCTGAATGCAACATTTTGTAAATTTAAGGGAAAATGAGATCGAATGTCCGCGGGTCTCCAAACCAAAGTGCCCCTGTGTTAATGCATAATGTATAAAAAACTATTTTCTAAGCCACATTTCTCCGGTTGTATTGAATATTTTTACAAACGATTCTTTTATAGGATAAATATAGCTAACTTACAGGCCTCTATAATCCCACTTTTTGAAATTGGTTTGAATATTTTGTGTAAAATTATTTATTAAAAATTAAAAAAAAAAATTCGAACTAATATCAAAAAGTGGGATTATAGAGACCAGTAAGTCAGCTATATTTAAAAGGGTACATATATATTCCGGCTTGAGTGCTTTATCAGAGACCCGCTTATGAAGCCTTCGTCAAGTAAGATTTTTACAGTCACTGAGAAAGTAAAATACACCCAGGGTGAAGGCGGGAAACAAAACCCTCACCCGTTACAGCCCGCGGACTGCTAGCGTAATGATCCAAACCACTCGACCATCCGGGCCCCTTTTAACATATAAAAAGAAACCTTTTGTAAAAATATTCAATGCAGCCGGATAAACGTGGCTTAGAAAATCTTTATTTTTGGACTAATCCAGAGGTATTTTGATTTGGAGACCCGTGGGCAGTAGGTCCCATTCACCGTTAATCCAAAAGGCTCCTCAATGTGTTTAGGGTGTAAGTTTGGGAGTAAAAAAATGTTTGGAGGAAAACTTTTGTAATTGTTCGCGAAGCTTTCCAACCAGCAAGGTACTTAACTTTAAACCAATTTATTTGACTTAACTTATTTTTAAAAAACTTTTCTAATGTTTTACCTGGGTATTAGTTAACTTTAGCAAACCGCATCGCACATGGATAATCCGTTGTAATAAGGCTTAGTCACTTTGTGTTGATCGCAGTGTTGCAAATGTTGTTTTACTATTCGTGTGGTTATATATTAGTACTCATGGTTTTCAATACTTGGTTCAATGCAGTGCGTATTTTGTGTTAAATATTATTTGAAAAATGTAATTGCTAAAACCTCTGAAAAATTAAATTAAATATTTGTCAAAGAAATGCGAAATGTTTTCATGAAAATCCTCATTTTAACAATTCACTTAGGACATCCCTTTGTTTAATAGCCTTATTTAGAGGCCCATTACATAGTTAATATAACTTATTATACATTAACAACATATTCTCAACATTATTTTCTATCTCAACCCTTCCAAACAGTACAAACATAAAATTGCATGCTTTATTCGACTGTTTTCTCCTAAATATTGATATTATGTTAACTAAATTGGTGAATATGAAATTGTTTATAAGTCTCTAACATCATAAGTTGACAGTTTCTCATTAAAGAGTGTTATTGCGCAAAGTGCTCTCAGATTAAATTAGGCAATCCTGAGATTTAGAAAGGGGGGTTAGCAAAATATATAAACAGGAAAAACTTAAGAAGTAGTAAAATAAGTCAAGAATATCTGAGTGATAAGCACACACATGGACAAAAACATGAACTTGTTTCGATTCTGTAAGAAATTTAAATTTAAAACACATTTAACTTTAAAAAAATAGATATTACTATTTTTTTCTCTGTGTTAAATAAGCTGAAATGATACTTACTGGTATTTTTAGGATAACGTGCAGATGTTTATTTTATGTTGCTTTAAAAAATTAATAAGCCCTTTAAAATTATAAGTTTAACAAAGTTAAAATATTTCTATTATATATAAAAAAATGTCTTACATTTATTATAATAAGGAAATATTTAATGTTTAAAAAGTTGAAACTGTGCTCTGTGCTAAAAGCACAGATAAAAAACCGTTGAAAGGGATTTTTTACGATTATTATTAAGACAAGTTACAAATGTAAGGTTCAGATGCAATATAATTGATAAACTATGTATTTAATTATTAGTACATATACACATTAAATAAAATCGTTGGTTTACACTATCAGTTACAATTTTCAGATTGACTTATAGTAAGCTATATCTATATTAATAAAAATTAAACATCGTGTGTGTTTGTACTTTATAGACTTAAACTAAACATCCGTATGCGGCGTATATTGGAACAAATGTGCAAATCGTACTTAAGCTACGATTTCTGAACTTTCAGAGTTTAAATTGTTCTATTTTTTTTATTTTCTTTCGACTTGCTATCAATTAAAACATTTTAATTGAAAATTTACAAAATTACAATTAAAAATGTTTGTTTTATACTCTTCCCATTTCCTTCAAGCAGGTCATGTCGTTTAGTTCTGCGCAAGAAAAGCTGAGTAAGCTGAGAAAATATAGATTTCTGCTGTATAATTGTGTTTACGTCAGCAGCTGCAATCAAATACAGCAGAATTCGCTGTGAATATGTGTCAAATGAGCTGTATTTTTTGTACTTTTTTTACAGTATGGCTTCAACAAAAATGTTACAAATAGGGTGACACGGGGTAATTATTGGACAAATATTTTACTTTTACCAGCTCCCACATTTATGTAATTTTCTAACCAGTAATTTTTTTCCTATTAGATATATTTGTCGGGTACTATTGTTAAAATTTACTATTTCCTCTGTAGAAGTTGGAAAAAAATTAACATGTGTCCAAAAATTTCCCCGCCAATTAGGGTAATTATTGGACAGTAGTTTTCAATCTGTTCTGCACAGTATTTAGACTAGCTATAAGGGGTATATAGTGTGTGATATGGTGTGTACTATGGTACTGTGTATTTGATAATTATTTAACACCACATGACTTCTGTAAAAAATTTATAACTGTGAAATCTAGTGAAAATTACCGCACATTTAAATTTCTTCTTTTTCCAAGTTCAAACATTGCGTTGATGGTTTTTCTTAATCACACAAACTATACCAAGTAAAATTAAGCATACACATAACCATAAGCTATGTTTGAGCATCCACTGAAAACTTTAAACCTGACACTCACAATGACTGAAAGGATACATATTTTCAGAAACATTATTAAAAACAACAAGTGCTTAAAATGAAAAAAAAAACCCCATAAATAAAGTCCCTTTTTGTGTGAGAAGTATCTCTTCTACTCTTAGCTGTCAGGCGATAATTGCGGTTATAGTTCTGGTAGCTTTCAAAACCATAAGCTATGTTTGAGCACCCACTGAAAACTTTAAACCTCACACTCTGAATGACTGAAAGGATACATATTTTCAGAAACATTAATAAAAATAATAGCCTGAAATGAAAAACAAAGTATTTTTTTTGTGGGAAGTATCTCTTCTGCTCTTAGCCGACAGTCAAATTGCGGATATAGTTCTGGTAGCTTTCATAACCATAAACTGTGTTTGAGCATCCACTGAAAACTTTAAACCTCACACTCTGAATGACTGAAAGGATAAATATTTTCGGAAACATTAATAAAAATAATTGCCTGAAATGAAAAACAAAGTATCTTTTTTTGTGTGAAGTATGTCTTCTGCTCTTAGCTGTCAGTCAATAGTTCTGGTAGCTTTCATAACCATAAACTGTGTTTGAGCATCCACTGAAAACTTTAAACCTCACACTCTCAATGACTGAAAGGAAACATATTTTCAGAAACGTTAATAAAAATAACAAGAGCCTAAAATGAAAAACACAAAAAACATAAAGTATCTTTTTGTGGGAAGCATCTCTTATGCTCTTAGCTGGCAGTCGATAATTGCGGAGAGTGGGTATGGAGACATTTGCATACTCGTCACAGCTGCGTCGCGTGTTGGAGGACGCTTCGATGAGCCCATTGTTTGCTTTCCGATAGATTTCACTTTCTTCCGGATTGCGACTTGGTGCTGAGTGTCGCCGTCAAGATCGAGAGCAAGAGTGGTGTGAGTCAGTTTATGAATTAACTCCTCGATTTCTCCAATATATATTAAAAGGGCTACAGAAAAAGGACGGAGTTCTTATTTTTTGTTTCGCTGAGGCTATAAAAATGTGTCTTCATTCGAACAATATGGTATTTGGGAAGTATAGAGAACTCACAGAACAAATTCGAATGAGTATAAAATTATTAATAGTAGGTTTAAAATTTCAAGCCTGATAATTTCTTTTTGGTTTGTCCCATCTAAAATACGAGATTTGGTACTGGGAAGCTAAAATAAAATTATGGTGTTTAAAGAGCTATGGAAGAAAAGGTAATGTTTGGTAAAATCGGTATGTAGTCAAATCAGAACAGTCGAAAATCGATTTTAAAATAAAAATCAAATTCCTTTTTTTCATAGATAGGTTTTTTTTTATTAACTATCAAGTTTGTATATTACAATTTCTGGAAATATAGATAAATCAGTTCATATTTTTTCGGAGTGTTTTTCTAGTTTTCTGCACAAAATTTGTTCGAAAACTGAATCTAATTAATATTTGCTAACTAGCAGTTAGGAATAATCGATGCTGATGAGTGGTGTGTTTGTATGATCAAGTGGGTAAACGACGACTACTTCTCTACTTCAGTGAAGTAAATTTATGTACAAATGGAATAATTTACAACATTAATACTATGAAAGTTGAAATTTAATAAACCGTTCATTCTGAATATATGATTAGGCATTTGAGAGAGAGACAAAAAAAGTACATATTTCGGTTAGTGTAGGATTTTTATCGTGTAAAGTAGCATACAAAACCGTTTGTTAAGTAATGCAACATTTGGTATTGCATAAAAAAATTGCTTTTAGTGTGCTTAAGCGTCAGAATTAGCCTAGGAAATGAGAATATATAGGATCCTTGTAATTTGCTAGCAGAAGTCTTTGACGAGTCAAGCCCAATTTAGAAACCAATCAAATTAGGCCGATCTTTTGAGGAAAGGTGTACATACTACAGTAGTGGTGGAAATATGGGAGGCCATTGTATTAAAAGAGTTGTCAAACTTAGCGCTCATTTAATTCCTCTAAATTCATAGGAATATTTCTATGCTTGTGTAGAAATTTTACTGCAATAAAAATATTTTTAACTCGAAATAGAAACTTTATTTTATTGTTTAGAATGCTTTTTTTGAAAAACCTCAAAACATTTCACCTCAAACAAGCGAACTACTACACTTAAAAAAAACCTGTAAAAATACAGCACATTTGAAATAGATTCATAGTAGTACATTCTGCTGTATTTGATTGCACCTGTTGATGTAAACACAATTCTACAGCACAATTTTCTAGTTTCTCAGATTGTGCACACGTACAAGACGTGACCTTTCGTGACCTTGGTAAGTGTTTTTCGTGATTACCACTAGGAAATTTTAACTGGATATTGGCTAAGGCACATGTGCTTGAAAATTACAGTAAATTAGTAGGGGTTAGAATACAGCATCCGCGAATTAAATTCCTTACAAATTTTTACTGTGTAATTACAGCAAAATTAAATCAATATTTAATAACAAACTAGAGTAAATGCAAAATGGCTATAAACAGTCTAAATTGATTTGAACAGTCTAATTTTTCGTGAATTATTAATTTAGAAGCTACTTATTCTTAAATTTAGTACTAAATACAACTGTCATCTCGGTGTCAGTTTGACATTAAAATCGATTTCGGTATTTCCTAAAACATTTTTATATCTAGATATTTTCTAATATTTCTCCTAATACTTTTCAATAAAATACTTTATTTTTCTTGACAGCTTGAAATGAGTTCTTTGAAGTTAAAAGCACTCTCCATTCTCACAGTAATAACTCGAACAGGAATGGTTTAAAATTGCAAACAGATCCTGACAGGTAGCAGGAAACATGTATCAAAGAAAATCGTTCAAGAAGTTTGATGGATGAAATGAAACAAATTTTCAGAAGTAGCTTCTTCTTAAAATCGAATAACTAAGTAAAAAATGAAGGTAAGTCCTTCGAATGTCTTTTTAGTATCGATTATGACACATAAGAAACCTCATAGTTGATATTATATTTGTGTTTGTAGGTAACTAAGAAAAGTTCTTTTTACTTAATTTAAGAATAAGTTTTTTTTTAACGAGGATGCTTTATTGGCTGCTTAGCTTTTGCAGACTCGTCATATTCCCCATCAGGACTGAGAGCCTTTTTTTTTGTGCACCATCTTGGCAACTCTCACTACCAATTTTGACGCTCAGATTTCAATGAATCTGAGCTCTCTGTGGATGTTAAAGCTCGTCGAGATTTAATTTTAAACAGAGAATCCAAGCCAAATGGGTACTCAAGTGATCTTTTACAAGCAGCACAATCATATGGCATGCGGGCCCAAGACTTTCCAATCCACAAAATCTGACGACTCAGCCGGCGCTTAAACTTGGGCTTAGGAGGCGGACACTTAATAACTCACAGACAATGAACCGTTGTTTTAAGATGAGGTGGTAGAGATAATTCACAAAGTGTTTAAAAATATATAAATCCCATCAAGACATAAAAAAACTATTTTCCCAATTTTTTCGTAATACAAATAATCAAAAATCTTTCCGTTCAGAGTGATCAGAAAGTCAATTGTTTTAACAAAAACAAATGAGCTTTTTAAAGTATACCTTTTTTTAACTGACTACAAGTTCTTATAAACACCATTTTGCCTTATCAAAAGCACCTGTTGCAAAAATTTCCAAGTACACATTCGAATTGATAAAAAACGACCATATGGCTCATGGAGTACTACTTGCACTGAAAAAAAAAGTTTGTTGGTTTTACGAAAACGCTGTCAGTTGATGTGACAGAAAAATACCTGATAATTTTCAGATATAAGCTGTTTTTTTACGAATAATTTGTAATATTAATACAAAATCCCTTTTTAACAGATAGATTTTAAAGAAAAATCGAAGTTTTACCTCCCCGTATATGATATGATTGGGTTTGGACATATTCAAGATAGCCGAAAACCCGACAGGCCACACATATGCCCGACAAGGACGATATCTCGACAGGATCGAAATGCCAACATTTAGAAATACATATTTTTTGTATATTTCTCGATTTTTTTTCGAATTCGGAATATATTTTAATTAAGATATAAAGTGTTTGTTTGTTAAAAATATTTGTGTACTATTAGATATTTGAACGCTGAAAACACCATTAGCTTACTACATTACCTATTATAAGTAAAAATATGTAAATCGGAACCAAACCATATAATAAAGTCCAAATTATAAAACGAAAACACTTAACAAATAAACATAAATAATGGATGTGGAGTAGTAGACTCGTTCGTGATAGTGGAGTACAATCTCTCTGTTGTGGCGTCACCAAAATCAAGGATGGTTGACAGAGTCACGCTCGTGGGATTAAGACATTGATCTGGAATCAGCAAGGACGAGTTTTCCATTTACAAAAACACTTTTATTCATGAGTTCAGAACACACGTACACTTAAATCCATTTTGCAACATCGACGCTAACAATACGAAGATGACAGTACACTACCGAAAACCGGCTATGTTTAGGGAGCCCATACACTTCTCTCAATCCGTTAAAAGACTGATTGAGCCAGCCTTAAGATTTAACTATATAAAAAGAACATTAAAAAGCTTTCCCTAGCAAAGCTAACGTGAAAACACTTCCAAGTTAAAACCCTTCAACTACCACTGGCGGACCTATTCGGCCAGCCACCAGCTCTGACTGTCAACCTCAACACCAAAAACCGCCTCCCTATTTTTAGAGCGGAGTTGAGGATAAAAGCCGCAACAAGGCCACGCAATAAAACAACCATTACACTGTTACGACAGCGCAGTTACTGACCACTATACGATGACGGCCAAAAGGGGAAAAATTGGTAGGCAGTGTCAAAAGTATATGACAATGGACTATTTAATATTACTCCGATTAATAATGTTTGCAATTTCCGTATAAAATGCATTTCGAATGTAACACACGTTTTAATAACCAAAATTATTTTATGTTTGTATAACAATAAAAGAAAAATACCTCTTCCTAAATGCAAAAATTAGAACTTAAATTGCCCTTAATTAAGCGTAACGGCATTAATTTATTAATTTATGATTTTGAGCTTGCGGGATATCTACCCTGTCGGGTTTCGTCCTTATCGGGCTTATGGCCAGTTGGGTTAGGTTAGTTTGAATATCGTCGCACTAGAGCTACACGAGGGCTATTGGCGACAGGCGTCGTATTTTAGAACCACGGTCAAGTGACGAGCCGACACCTGAGCAGGCACCAACGCAACCGTTAAGGGCGACATCGTACGCCGCGTTAGGACTTTGAAGGATATTTAACGTGCACCATCGCAACACGGGGTATTATTCGTCGGACATTTTTGGCTGCACGGGCCGTTTACAGGTCGGCAGTTACTTTGGCGATGCCCGGACCCGAACCTGGGACCTTCCGCATGCTAGGCGAATGCCTAACCGACTGGGTTCCCCAGCCCATGGCATGTTGGGAGTTAAGTTTCAAATAAAGAACTGAAAGATACTCATCATCTTAAAAAAATCCAAACTTTCGACAACATGACAGCTTCTATTGAATGAATTAAATTAATTATAGGGCAGATGATGTATACTGGGTTGCTACTTAAGCAAGTTCAACCACCGGCGTTATATAGAGATCTATTTTAAAAATGAGGTTCTGTGGAAAACCTTTCCCATTGTAATACTAGCCTCCATCTCTACAATTATGAAAATTGTAGTTACCTTTTTAGAGTAGGTTTGCACGTGCACAGTTCTATTATTTTCTAAAGTTTTGAAAAAAATCTGAGGCCTGATTGGACACCCCTTTTATCATACCCATCTTAACAAGAGCTACTTTGTAGAACGGTTTAACTCATACCACTGCTCATCTGGAGATTCTACTCAGTAATTCTTCTTTGCCTTTATTAAAATTACATTTTTTATTTATTATCATTCTCCGCTCTCAAAAGCAAACGCGACATCTGGCGTATTCCTCCGCACTCGAAACTTGCGCACAATGGCGGTGTTCTGCGGTCGGAATATTTCGTCGGAAAAATCACTTTTTATGCCAGTTTTTGTTGTCGGAACTGCATTTCCTTTTTGCTTTTGTAGGAAGAAAGAACCCCGCAACAAAGCGAGCTTTTTAGAAAAGACGTCTTTTTTGGAAGAGGGATGCAATACAACTCCACAACCTGACGCTTCTAAATGCGATTATTCGATAAAGAAATGTATTTTTTTAATGTTTTAGTTCTTTAAAAATTCACTCCAAACAAATGTCGAAAGGAAGGCGTTTTTTTTGTTAACTTTTTTCGTAAAAACATGCATTCAATAAGAGCTTTTTTACTGTCGATAATCAACGGTGATTTCTTCAATAACCAACGTAGATATCTTCAATAGAAATACTTGTAATTAAAAAATGGCCATTATAATGCAAAGAAATTTGTAAGTTAAAAAAATAAACAAAAAATTAAGCTATCTTTTCCTAAACGTTAATTCTAAGGAAAATCAGACGTTCTTCAAAACATTTTCTTAAAATGCCTTGAATTTTTTTTATGGAAGGTAGTGAATCGTTATATGAAAAACTAAACAAATATTTGTGTATTGCTCTGAAAAGAATAAACACAGATTAAGGCCTCTGCCATTCATAAAAAATTTCTCTTTACAAAACTCTAATCATTGTATGTATACAAAAGTTCAATATTTGTACAAAATATACCATGCATAAACTAAAAAAAAAATCAGTATCCACATATAATAAATCTCATACATTATTTTGTTTAAATTGAACGGCAATTCTTCTATTAGACTAACTACAATATAGAACATACGATTACAAGCTTCAATCCAATAAAAAGCGGGAATCATAGAACAAATTTAGCAATATGTCCAATTTCAAACCGAAATCCAATTGAGATCATTTAGGTCCGACTTATCAAATGTAAGATTGCAACAGAAATTGCTTCCGACCAATAAACTGAGGCCTTTCTTCAAAGACACCAAAAGTCCTTCCATTCATTGGTCGCCGGGGACAGATTTCGAACTTTCTTGTGCCAGTCCTAATCCAATCAAATAAATATTCGAGAATGTGTTCGGAGGAGATCCATTTTCTCTAGTGGCAAAGATAATGCCGAATTCAGACGTTGTCGTCCACGTTTTATTTCTGCGTTTAGGGATTTTAAGAATTCGAAAGGGGTATTTTATTTTCCTCGACACAGACGCGATGATCGTGGGCAGTTGTTTAGAGAGGGCACAAACGACACATTGAAATGCAAAGTTATAGAACCCTGTGGTCTTTTGTACTTGATATTTAAACTTTTTATAGGGTCATTGGAAGTACCATAAAACGCAGTGAATCAAATCAATTAACAAAGATCAGGGACAGATAGGAATGCTTAATTACTATCAGATAAAACTTTTATTTTCCATACAAGTAAATGTATCATTAAAAAAAAGTTAAATAATTTTCATGGCTTTGAAACAAACGTTTGGATGTTGTCATTTGGCAGTAGTTTCTTTGGCATCTTTTGAAAGTAAAACTGCCTCCTTCTTCGTTTCTTGAAATCTGTCGGGTTGGTGGATTCCTTTGTAAAATTTACCAACCCATCTTGGGTACAGGATATCGGCAACATAGAGTTTGTATGATTTTATCCATGATTTCGAACGACAAGGTCTCTTAATGTGTTCGGAAGTTTAGTTCTCTATGAAATACCAATATGTGGATTATCTTCAAAAGTTCAGTGATGTAAAAAGAGTATGTGATGTCATTTAACAGTTTTTCTTGAAGGTCTATACTTGCATACAAAGTTTCACCGCTGAAAAACAGAAAGATTATTTGGGTATCTATTTTCAGTCTTTTTTTATAAGTAAGTTAAGTTGACCACATATACCAAGGCACAACTTATAAACTCCTAACAATTTTACCTTCCTAAAAATAGCAAATACAAATATATAAATACATTTATGATATTTATGAGTAATGTAAAGAAAGCCTCTAATTTACCATCAAAGTGTGGTGGTAAAAGTGCTCTGTGCTGGGAATTCACATATGATGTAAGATTTAATGTGTTGTACTGTATTGTTGGCAGTATTTAGATGCAACCATTTTCTGTTTAAACGCTACTGGAGTAAGCTGTTCATGTGACTCTGCTGGTCGTAAACACATAAATATTCTGTAAAAGAAATAATACTACACTGAGAATGAAGGAACCACATAATGCGCTGAAATTTTACAGATATTTTTAGAGTGGGGAACTCTTTTGTAGAAATTCGAAGTATCATTCCGGTTCACCTCGTTGTTTTTATTCAAAACTGTTTTTCATTATGTTTCACACCCAAGTTCATTTAATAAATTTCCTTATAAAGTGTTTAACTGATTGGAAAACGTGTGTTATTTCGGTTAAGTACAAAAGTACACTGCAAAACAATACTATAATTTACCACCACTTGATACTCACACATTTGCGCCCCTGTACCCATTCTCTCTGCTTAACCCAATAACTATCGGATATTTTTCAAGAAAACGGTTGTAAACGTGCCTAGATCGATATAAGTGGCACGTTACCTGCTGGATTATCCAGCCATCGGCATTTTAATTGATGGATTTAAGTTATTTTGATTCTTATTGGAGCGTTATAACTAAACTGTCCACCCATTGGTGATTCAATTAGTGGATTAAGGTTAGTTTTTATCGTATCGACGCGTCACTACTCATCAAGCTCAGCCCCTAAATATCACAGGAGTAAGAAAGAAGGGGTTAAACGCTTTTTGAATATACTTATACTTTTATTTTAAATTATAATTTCATATAAATTAATGAACAAATAATGTGAATGATGGTGCACGAGAAAAAAAAATATTCCAGAATTAATTATAGTATCACATTACGTATGATATTCAATTTAAATGTATAAAATTGGCCAGTAACTGTTACATAAATTTATTGCAATTTTAAAGTTTAATGTACAAACCCCCATTTGAGCATTGTTTGTGATAAGAAATCATTTGATTTGTATTAAATATTATAATGAATAAAAAAATATTAGAAAAAAATCAAAACGCATATTTTTGTCACTTCAAATAAGTAATTTTAATGTTAAAACTACTTCAGGGTTTTCCCTAATTGCAACAAATCAATAAGCATAATTTGGAGTGTGCCATACATTATATATCAATTATTTAACACTTTTTCAATTTACTTCCCGTCGTAACTGCTTTTCTATGTAGATCATTTTACTTCTTTCTGCTCTTGTTACTAAGAAAAGATTGCCGACTGCCCTTAACAGTTTGATCCCAAATAAATCCTTGCCCGTCTCTAATGTCCCCAGAGTCGTTAGCCAACTTTAAACAATTACCTCCATAGGAGGATTGGAAGAGAGGAGGCACACAGACAATGTCTCGATTTCATGTACCACTAATTACGTTTTAATTCAAAAACCGTTTGGATCTAGTTAGGCGGTCTCTGCGAAAGGAATTGTACGGTTGATCCGCCCACATCGGTTGTTTGGGGTACGGTTGATTGAGTGCTTTTAACGTGACAGAACGGTTAATCGATTCGGGCGTCCCAAGGGCTTGTGCGTTCTGGAAAATTTGCAATTGATAGTACTTGTAGTTGGAGAAGTGTTGGGTTGGATAGGATTGGACTGGTTTCTGGAATCAAACTATAGTGTGGCAGAGCAGATAATTTTGCAATTCATTTATAATAAATTAATTGTAAATTTCGAATTGTAGTCAAATTTTCTTAAGTTCCAAGCAATAAAACACAGTTATTATATTTAGTGTAGATTTAAAATATAAAGTAAAGAGGACAAGTAGTTAAATGGTTTCCAATTTGGTACATTTATAATTAATACGGTATTATATATATTTTTATACAAGAAGGAAGTTTTAGACAGATATTACAGTTTAAAGTAGATCCCGAAGGTTTACGTACAATATGCAATGTACATCCGTGACAGAGCGCAACTCGAACCCAAAACCACTAACCCCTCTGCCATCATCAAGCCTGATTAAACTGCGCCATACTAATTGTAGGCAGGTCGCGTGGCCGGGGCTCAGGCCTACACTCTTAAAACAAAAGAGTGAAATTCACTCCTATAGGAGAAGTGCATTTTCGGCACCGAAAAGGATTGGAAATTAACTCAGACTGAGTTAAAACCGCTCGTATTTAGAGTGTAGGACGCAGATTGTTTTCTTTTATTTCTTTTACCCACTCCGAAAAAGAGTGAAATTCACTCCTATAGGAGAAGTGCATTTTCGGCACGGAAAGGAGTGAAAATTAACTCAGACTGAGTTAAAACCACTCGTTTGTTTTAAGAGTGTATTTCTTGGTCTACTCTGTCATTGAGTGTTCGTAGTTAATTCTATGGTAGCGTTATAAAATATTTAGGTCTCGTAGCTTCAATGAAATAGTTTTTAATTGTTTTACATATTCTTATCAATTATTTACACGATAAACAGTTACAATAAGCATCTTTCTTTCGCTTCATGTCTCACGAACACTTGTTACGACGCTTCCCCGTCGGATCTCTCCTCGACTCTCTTCGCTTCAGTTCGCTTTTCTCTCTCAGAGTGTTCGACGGTAGCGATCCCTACACTAATCAATAAGTAATACTTTTAATGTAAAGGTAAGAAAATAATTTAAAAAAAATTCAAATTCTTTACTTAGTAACTTAAGGAATAACCAAAGCAGAGAAATCGAAATCCAATACATTCATAAATTATAAAAACCATGGGACACTCAACTACTGTACATTAATACTCACCCAAACAAAGCAGTCCAACAGTTCGCAACGTCTAAAGGTCCATTAATAAGTTTTATTAACATCATCAGCAAACTCTGACTACTGCACCTATGTAGTAATGACTAAGCACCACCTTTTGCTTGTCGACGCATTTTTCTTTTTGATGAGGGTCCTAATTCGTGGGGAAGACACGGGAATTTGTATAAACAAAATCGAGAATAAAATAACAAAGAAACAAAAAAAGCCATTATAAAATGCGAATTTATTTATACATATTGTCCGGGGGTAAAAGTTCTTTATCTTTTCTATTCTTCTCCCGCGACGATTTGATTAATTTAGCCTTCGGAAGTTTCCCCGCGTCGCGTGAAAGCGTCGCCGTGGTGTTTCTGTTGCTGTGATGAATTTTTTAGAGGAAATATAAAGAAAATAACTCTTAGTTATTTAAAAAAAGGTTTAATTTTATTGAACTCGTAACGCTTTGTTCCATGCTTTGCATTCCTTCATAAAACAAACGTTTACTTTTGCATGTAATGAGCAGTCATTTAGCTTTTTTTTTCACTATTTGAAACAAACTGTTTCTTCCAATATATGTCCTCAAAATTTTGTTTTACAGTAACTTCTCGAATCGAATTCTCAATTAAATAAGTTTTAAATTATTTATTAAGAACAGAGTATAACACACCCAGAGCATTATTTCGGTACTACTTTACTAAAAATTTATTTTTTTAAAGTTTGTCAAAATCTCTAAAGTTTATTAAAGGTCACATTGACAAACTGCAATCCTAAGTAAGTTTAAGTTGTTATATACTCATACAAAATAATTCAGGGGAAAGACATACTCAATGTAATATCGCGTGCGAGAGTTTACCTTTAGTTCTTTAAACTTTGTAGTACTACTTTGTAGTACTAAAGAAGAAATTTATAACCCAAACGCTATTGCATTTCGAAAGGAAATGAAATAAGCTGAATGAGACAGCACTCGCATCTTCGTGACTGTGCATACTGTGAAACGTGTCTCATCAAAAGCGATTATATATAGATTTGATCACTTTATTGCGGACTGCTATGGCATATCCGGACGTACCTTACGTAGGCAACAGGTCAGTCTGGTAGGTTTAACGTTTTCCGACTATCTATTCTAGCCGCCAGAGAGTTTTAATACAACCAAATTACGCCTCGTAGTCAGTCTGGTTAGTTGGTAGTAAACCTAATTGTCTAACATGAATGTATTGTCAACCAACGAGTGGTCCGAATTTCTAACGAGAATCGCATTAGGTTTGTCTCAAACCAATCACTTACCAGAATTACTACCAATAGCCCTTCAGCCATACCTGTGCAAATCCTATCAACCCTTCCAAACCCTCATGTCGTAAACAAAAAAATTGCATACTGGTATGCCGGCTGCAGTATAAAATACATACAAAGGGTTATTAAATAATTATTCCTCCTAAAAAACCAAACCATGTAACTCCATCGATTTATATTTTTGTAAATATTATAAAAATATTCTTAGTCTAGAAATTGCGTTAGAATTATTTAAAATTTTGTTAAATTTATTCCTCTATAACAACATGGTAGCAAAATGGTATGACAATTACTTCAATTGTTTAAAAACGTTATTTTTGATGGGATCATCCATTAACCCCTTAACTATCGGATAATTTTCAAGGAAGCGGTCATAAAAAACCCCCATTTTCTATCCATGAGAATGATATAAAAATATGTGTATGAACAATACATAAAAACATATTTAATTTTTCATTTGTTTTTAGCCTGAAATTAAAAAAAAAAGTTAGTAATCTTATTGGCATATTGGCTGATCCCTCCAGACATTGGTGTTTTAATTGTTGGATTTACGTTAGATTTAATGTTATTGGTGCGTTACTACTGAACGTACCACCCATTGGCATTTTAATTGGTTAATTTAAATAGTTTAATCGTATTGGCGCGTTACTACTGAACATACCACCCATTGGTTCTCTAAAAAATAAGATGGATCCACTTACGTGTGTGTGTTGTGTCTGTCTTACTTGACGAAGGTTTATATGCGGGTCTCTGACCAAGCACACAAACCTGAATATATATGTCTACCAACCAACCACCCATTGGCATTTTAATTGGTTAATTTAAATAGTTTTAATCGTATTGCGCGTTACTACTGAACACTCCAGCACGGAAATATCACGGGAGCGAGAAATAGAGGACAAAACCTTACCCCTTCATTTTCAATTAAACGAGAAAGAAGGGATGAAATTAAATGACAAATGTCTCAAATAACAAACATATTAAACTATAGCTGTTCCATAAAAAAGAACGCTTGCATGCTTTGATACCTTTTTTTGAAACAAAATTTGATGTTTTTATTATTATTTTTGAACTGTTCGGTTAATCAAACAAACATGCCTTGTTTTAGTTTTGTTTTTGCCTTAGCACATTTCTCTTTCTTTTTTTAACGTGTCCTGTGCTGTCGCGAGGGTGATTAATACGCTTGTTGTCGCCGGAAGAGTATTATTTAGAGAGAAAATTATCGCTGCATAATAATAGATTGGAATTAATTGAGCGCAAGTGAAAATGTTGCAATCAGGGGAAAATAAATTATGGTTCAAATTTGCTTTTTTAAAACTTTTTTTCCGAACCTGGGACCAAGTGGCAACAAGTTTTTATTTATCCTTTTGTATTGTCTTTCATATATTAAGCAGAAAACCATATTTTAAAACCCGGTGAACAGTTTTTAGAATGTATTATATGAAATGTCTATGCATATCCTGTTGTCTTGCTGTAGGTACTTAATGTTCACATTTACTTGTCTGCGTTTTACAGTTTTGCTACTTCATATAGATACTTCAGCTTGACTGCCAGGTGACAGACTTTATCGAAAACCTTATTATGAAGTGTGACAGGTACAACTTAACATAACATAACAATTTGCGCCCAAAAAGGAAGAATGTAGAACAGGTACAACTTACTCGTGTACCAAATTTATACTTTTTATCTCGTTTAGTTCGAGCTGAAAAGTGGTTTCACACAGACATTATGTCAGGCTTACCAATGTTCAAAAATCACTCAATAGTCACCCTCCAAAACATGTATAGAAAACACAAAATCTCCATTCGTAATTTCGAAAAAACAAAACTTTCATAATCTTATATTCATCATTTCATATTAGGTAATTGAATGTAAAATGTACAAACATCTGATTCATAACAATCTATTACAGCTGGTTCCTAACAATGCATTAAAACAGCTGATTCATAACAATGCATTAAAACATCTGATTCATAACAATGTAATAAAACAGCTGATTTCTAACGATGTATTAAAACAGCTGGTTCCTAACAATGCATTAAAACAGCTGATTCATAACAATGTAATAAAACAGCTGATTTCTAACGATGTATTAAAACAGCTAATTCATAACAATGTATTAAGACTTTTATATTATTGTGGTCACATCTTATCACCACAATAATAGTAAACCCCTATATTTTGAACATTTTCTACAAATCATATAGAAAGAAATAGTTTGAGGATTACAAAGAAATAAGTAATCTATTTTGTTAGTAGATAATTGGAAAACCATGTTTCAATGAATAAGCCATAATCTCTCTCTACCTCCAGTGTAGGGTGTTATTTTTAACCATTTTGGCTAAGCCCATGAGGTTTAATAATACTATGCATGCGCTTTACTATTAAAAAAACACTTTAAAAAAAAAAGATTACATAAATATAATGGAAATTTCAATTATACATTTTAATACTTAATCATCCCTGTCTCAATTTATGTAATTTTTTTTTTACAAATGTCAATGTATTTTACAATATTAATTTACTTATGGCTTGAAATTTAAGCCCAATTTTTCTACTACTTTTTCTAAAAACAATTGAATAACACTAATAAATAACAAAGGAATTTCCTTTTCCAATACGGAACCAGTTTGTAAACCAGATAAAAATACATACATAAAGTTTTTACATACAAAACGAATAAAAAAGAAAAACAAAGCCACGAACTATTTAAAAACAATAAATCCCCACAAAACACTTTTGTCGTTTTCCAATTTTGGTATGTAACAGTGCCTATTTACCTTTTCAGTTTTGGGGGAAACATTTTAATGCTGCATACATTTCTACAACAGAGCCAGAGGGGTTCAACTCAAATCCTAACTTTATAGGAGACCATAAAATTATAGGAAGTTGAATGATCTCATATAAATACTAACTTTATATATAGGAGATAATAAAATTATAGGAAATTGTATTGCTGCTCCATTATAATAAAAATAAAACGTTTTGTGTTTCTTGGTATGTTTTTGACTGATGTATTATTTGCTCTTTGTGAAGTTCTTCATTTTCTGGCTAAATTTGTCGCCATGTCATCTAAATCTATAATAATAAAAGAAAGAATCTGTTTGTCTGTGGATCGTAAAAGACCTACTTATACTGCCCTAAGAAATTCGAAATTTTTAAGATAGATTCCCTTTATACCAACGTGTGCACCTGAGCTTTGTTTTTTCATATTTGTTCCATTTTTAGAGAAAATTAGAATTTTCTGAAAAAATCACCACTTTCGCTCAAATCCGATCATTTTTTCCCTTTCGTGTTGCCTTTCGAGAGAAGAAATTAAAATGAACACAAAAATTAATTAAAATTGAAATTGATTTTTTCTTGCCATTACCTTCAAAAACTAAATTAATGATTTGAAAAATAATTGAACGTGCCAATGAGCTAATTTATTAAAAAAACAGAATGGAGGTTTTGACGTGAAATAACATTGTTATACAATTATGGTTAATTTTGAATTTATCAGAAAATCGCGATGGCAGTAAGTTCATATTGAGGAAGATTTTTGTGATATGAGGATGTGCATTTTATAGTGATGTATTTTTATTTTGGAATTTTAAAGCAATATAAGTAACGGGATTTTATTCTTTATAATGAACGGAAACAAAGGCAAAGTTTATTATCCTATAGCAAATCAAACGACACATCTACTTGGATCGATTTGATATTCTTTTAGTCCGTGCGAAGAACGGGTATTTATTTGCTAGTAATCACAATAAAACTGGCTAATTTTGTGGGACATAATTGAGATTTTGACTTGAAGTAATATTACTTAACATTTATTATTCTACTAGAGTAATAATGGGAATTTAGATGACTTCTCCAACCCAGCTAAGAAAATCAGCAAAAACCTTGAAAAAAATTGAAGGAAAGCTGCAGGTATTTGGAACAAAAACCTTCATCAAAAAACCTTTATTTCCTTCATTCGAAAACCTGCAGGATAATTGAAGGTTTTAGGTTCCAAATACCTCCATTTTTCTTCACAAAAAACCTTTATATTTCCTTCATAAAAAACCTTTAAAAACTGCAGGATAAGTGAGTTTTAGGTACCAAGTTCCTTCTCTTTCCTTCATCAAAAGCTCCATTTTCCCTTCATCAAAAACCTTAATATTTCCTTCATTTGAAAAACACTTAAAAAACTGCAGGATAAGTGAAGATTTTGAAGTTGAGTTGCATTTATACCCAAGTAGGAAGAAGCACCGGATTGATCTGGGGGTAATTGTGTCGCTGTTCAGCGCGCTACCAACTGCGCTATTGGAGCTTGCAAGTTGGAGCACGTTTTAAATTAGGAATGGTATATCTTATAATTAGAACATTACAAAATTACACACTCCATAGATTCGATATAGTCAATAAATCGATTCATGATTTTGAGGTACAATTTGTATATATTTTTATTTAAAAATATTTAAATTAGATTTAATATTGTTCTAAGGTGGTAATTAATTGTTCTAAGGAGTTAGAAAAAATAATATATCTTAAGAATTCCTTTAAGATGAATTTATTTTAAATGTTCTATAAAAAGGTGAGAGAAAAGCTATTGAGCAACTGAATATTAAGCAAATAATTTTTAAATCTGCTTTTTTTTCGTTTAAATTGTACTGTAACTTTATATGGGTGGTATTATTTCTTCTTTTTTGCAAACAAATCAAAACGTCCATGGAAATTGGGAAAAAGAAGTTGAATCGCCAAATTTTAGCTTTGATATCGTTCTGAATTGTAGAAAGTTACAGATTAACAAATCTAGATGTGCGATTTGAACATATTAAGCTAATTTGCTGCAAAATTTGCTAATAAACTGCAAATGTTTACATTAAAAATTAAATGTTTTTCCGCGAAAAATTCCAAACAATTTTTAGCTGGGATACAATTACTACAAGTGTAAAATATCAAAACTAAATTAAAAAATAAAGAGCAATTTTAGATAAAGATTCACTACAAAAATTACAGTATTTTGGGGTTAACGCACACATATTTTTAATAAATAACTTCAAATAAACTCACAACAGGTCAACTCATTTGATACTTATTTTCAATGACGCTTCATTAGAGTCGTAAAAAAAAGTTTACACTGTATAATAATGCAGCACCATAGAAAATTATTGGTTGTAATTTCCCTTGAGCAGCAACCCACTTGTCGACTTGTTGCAGAAAACGATTTTGTCCCCTGCAGGCTTCATGTGTAACTCTATGCTATAAAGAATTATGCACATGTTGTATTAATTCTGCTAAAATTTTTTTAGACAAAATACTTTGCTTGAAATATTGTTCTTATTTTCTCAGAAAGTTTAGATAATTTTTTGCATAAAATTGCACATTAAGTGCTATTGAAATGTGAGTTTAAAGATAAAACAGTATTTTAAGTGTACTTTAAAATATATAGGTTAAAAAGATAAACTCTAAAGAAAGTAATAAAAAGTATAATGTTAAATAAAGGTATTTCTCAGCATAAAATTTTAAGAGAAATTGCTGTTTTCATGTAGAACTGAAACGGCTAATTCTTTGTTCTTTTAGGATGAATCCTTCAGAAAAATGGCAGTTTTCTTTAAGAATAAGAAAAAATCACCTTAAAAAAGTTTTACAAACATGCAGTTCTCCAGCTGAAACTCAGTTGCTGAATTTCTCAGTACAATACCTTTAAAAAAACATTTTCCCTGCATAAAACCTTCATCTCTCTTCAAAAGCATTGTTTTTTTGCTGAAATTTAGTTGCTGAATTTTTCATCACAATACCCTTACAAGTACTGCAAGTTTAATGCTGAAAACATTTCCATGCATTAAATCTTTATCTCTCGTCCGAAAGAAGCAGTTTTTGTGTTGAAATTTAGTTGCTGAATTTTTCATCATAATACCTGTAAAATTACTGCAGGTTTTATGCTGAAAAAATTTTCCTGCATAAAAGCTTTATCTCTCATCCAAAACATGCAGTTTTCCTGCTGAAATTTATTTGCTGAATTTTTCAGCACCGTACCCATATAAATACTGCAGGTTAAATGCTGAAAACATTTCCCTTCATAAGACCTTCATTTCTCTTCAAAAAACCTACATTTCTGCATTTTCCATGCAGGTTTTTTGCTGATTTTTAAGCTGGGAAACGTCACTTCCATAGTTAAAAACTTCAATTTCTCTGCGAAAATTTCTTTAAGCTTGCTAAAACAGCTAAGTTGTTGCCAAAATAAAGCATCAAACAGCCAAGTGTACTTCTGCATTAGATTTTATAATTTTAAGTTGAAAAAACATTTATTTCGCATCTTAATATTTAATAACAAATAATCACTTTAATGAAAGTGATGATTAAATTTTTACGTTAATTAAACTTTTTTCAATTGATTTTTAATTCATTACCGGATTCTTATTAATTATAATGTTTTGAGACAAATAAAAAAAAGGTTTTTATGCCGGTTCTACGAATTTTTTGTGCTTTCATGAAAATATTTTTTCAAAACTTTTATGATTTTACATTATTCTAAAGTTTAAATTTATAAAGCGTTATTGAATGATTTGAACACGCCGGAGATTATTTATTAATACCCATTAAAGAAATTCAGCATTAATACTTTTTAACTAAAAATTTACTTCAAGTTTATATTTGTTCTTCTAATTTTAAGGAAAGAAGCACAAAAGGGCCTTGTGTTTGAACATGCTGTGGTCGTGTTACGACAAATTATTATAAAATTCTAAAATTTGCCATAAAATAGTTTGGATTTAATTAAACAAAAAAAATTAATGGTAAAGAAACTAAGTTGGATTATGTATGTGGTTGTAGTTTATTGAAATGACAATTCAAATTATTGTCAAAAATTAGTTTTTAAACTTATTAATTTAACTCAAAACTAGTGTAAGTTAATTCTGTCTTTTTTTTAAAATTAAAAATCTTGAGGCCTAGTGTTGTTAGTCTAAATTTGACCACTAATCAACATTTCGAAGTTTGTCGCCAATGCCCTGCATTTAGATCTAGTGCGATTGTAAATGAACAAAGATATATAGCAATTTTTATTTTGGGTAGTCAACTGTTAGTTGCAATTTTTTACAAAATAAGTTTACCTAATTCAAACTAGTCATTTTTGGGGTTGAGGCTCCTCTGGCTGCGATGCGCCTTATTTGGTTCTCCACCATCGTTTACCCTCTTAAACACGAACTGCAGCTACTTTCTGCACAAAATAGAAACAATTATACGACGAAAAATGCCATCCGATCCAACGATGCATGTGCTAATTAGAATGGTGGGTTCCTTCTGGTTATTGATATTCCGTGAAAAGGAGCGAAGATGCATGCTCAGATGATCTCGGACGCTTAGGCGCCATGTTTGGATTGTATATTATTATTCTTTTAATATTAACATATTTTTACCCTGATTTCTTTTTTTTAAACCAGAAAGAATTATAAAAATGGAAAAGTAGCTAGTGAAATGATATGGCTAAAGTGTCTTTCTGTCTGTACCCTCCCCCTTTCCAAAATGAGTTCTGTCTGTCGCATTTGAAAAATTATTTTCTTATTAGAAAGGTGTGATATCGAAGACTAATTTTAATACTTTTTGTCCGTCTTTCTGTACGTCTAGACAGGCAAATGTCTACCGGTCTTTCGATTAATTAACCATTTAATTAGCATTAACATTTAAATTTTGTTATTAGTCATTTAAATATCTGTTTTCTAGTCGGAAATAACGTGCGAAAGTTCATTTATTTAAAATTAATATTTGAAGTAAAATTATTTTTGTACATATATAAGTTTGGAATGAAGTCATAAAATACATCCCCGACACTTCTGTTGCCATAATAAAATTTTACTTGCGATTTAATATGTGTTCTTTTTATGTTTCTAAATTAATAGCATCTACTTTTTTTATGTTCGCCAATATGGCCCTTGTGATCCTTGGTGTTCTGTATACTTTATTATTATTATTTCATTTGCTTATTTTCCTTCAAGTTCTTTGTCTGTATGCTTGTTTGCAATAAAAATTATTATTATTATTAAAAAAAGAACAATGTGATTGTTAATTATTTGTTTACTAAGGAAACAGCAAGGTATTTCAATTTTTTGCATAAAAAGCTAGTTAGGTTTTATTTAATTTAATTTTTTTTTCATTTAGTAATGCAATTTTGGAGTCGTTTAATGTTTTGTTATTACTAAGAATTTCAAATTTTTTGTTTTATTCGCATATTTTATGTTTATTTTGTGTCATTTAATGTGTTTGAGACATTTGCAACTCTCCAAATGTTTCCCGAACGTATGCTAGGATCGACTCAAACAATTTACATAATTTTCCCTCGATCTGCAAATAAATTTCGCAAACTTTAAAAAATATTAATTGAATTTGCTAAAGAAAATAAATGAAAATAGCCAATTTTGGCATTTAAAATTTTAAATTGCAACTAAAATTCTGGGTGGCGAATTTTTCTAAGGTGTTTAAATCGCATGCGGAAGCGGTTATATGTGACAGTTACTGTTACAAATGTAATGCTTTTCTACAAGAATTACAGAGAGTATTTAAGTATCATGAAGGTAGTTTTTTTTAAGTTCTTTAAGAACTTCTTGTTTATTATTATTATTATAGTTTGGTTTAAATAGTTCACTAGTATTCCACAGACTCACAGGTTTTTGCTTATTGATTTTATAATTTTGAATTGCGGTCAAGGAACTTACTGCCCTAGGCTTGAGCTGTACTTAACACAGCCCAAACACGAGGATTCTGAACCAGACTGATGTAACATGCACCAGTCCCATACAGATGACATTATTTACTCATCAGTAATTTACTGGTGAGATCCCCCCCCCTAGAAATCTATTAATATGATGACTGGAAGGGGCAAGGTATTTATAATTAAAGTTATCAAACTTGTTTTTGTGCATCGTAAATTGCATGTTATTCATTACTAGTTTTATATCAAACATTTCCATGGGTTTTTACAAAGTTAGAAAGAAGGATATGTAGTTACTAATGCGCACACTATTGAAACAAGATATAAATCGGTATTTTTTTCTAACTAAAGAATATTTTCTATTTTCCCCTTATACTGAAACATGTTTTTCTTCAAGACATTCTTTAAATAGTTTCCAATTTCGCAGACTTTTATTTATCATTCGTTCTTTCAAGTTATTGTTCTTAAAAAGTGGTTTCAAATTCTTTCAAAGAATCTTTGTAATATTATAAGTTTTTAGTTTTTGATAAAGTATGTCTCTATCGCATTACTTAGAGAATCTTAAAAATAACACAATTGCATTAGGTAAAGAATTACAATTTTGGAAATTTTATGCGTTCCCAAACTTATTTTGAGTTAATTAAAACTTTTTTCTTGAAAATAAAAAGTCTCGCTGATTTTAGTGCTCTATGAATATTACTTGTACATAACTGTGTAAACTGTGTGTAGGTATTTCTCAATTTGAGTCAATCCTGATAATTTTTTAAATAAATCGTTAAAAGATTACACAGATTAAAAGAGGAAACAAAATAAATAATTATTTTAAGGATTAGATATTTTCCCTTAAAATTTATCTTATTTTAATGCTATAACTTTTTTTTTATGCCTGGTGAAAAAATGTTTACATAGTGGAACTATACTTTTACAAAAGCTAGAAGTTCAATACTAATGTACAATGTCTAAGGGAATGACGAACGCCTTATCTATAACTGGCAAGAAAATTTGTTAAATATAATATTTTCATAAGGTAACGAAAGTTTTAAAGGTATTCAGGCATGGTTCATTAATGGTTCAAGAACAAATTTGTTTAGCATATTGTTGTTGTAAAAGAACAACAACGACGACGACAACAGAAACAACAATAATAATTTTGTTACTCCCTGATTAAATCTACTCGAAAGCTAACCAATAAAAATACCTTAGAAACATTTGGATAGTTTGACATATTAAAACAGTTCAAAGAACTTTTTTGTTGAAATATTTTTTTTTACAAAATGATAAGAATATTCAAACAAACTCTTATCATTTCCCCAAATAATTGAATTTCTACTTACTCGGGGCATCTCAATTGCAGTGATTGATTCTTCAATTACCTTCGGGCCCTTTCCCTTTCTTCTGCCCTTTTAATAGATCCCACGTGACCAATAAAAAGCACTTAAATGTACCCACTACGCAATCAGCTAATTTCCAACTTCACTCCTTTGAGGTGGTTTTATGTCGCCGTTGCTCCTATTATTCCCGTAAAATAAGAATGCGAAAAAAAAAAATCTTTGATACAGTGCACTTGAGAGACATCACCTAAAGCGTTTTTTTTATTTGTAGAATAAACATTTAGCTAATTATCGATCGATCAATTTTGATATGGTTGCGAATTCATGACTTCACGCCTTTCATGAATTTAAGAAAAGAAGAAGTGAAACATGAATTTAGGAAATAATGTGGAAAAAGGAAATCTTTGACACAGTGCACTTGCAAAGCATTACCTAAAGCGTTTTTTTTTTATTTTGTACAATAAACATTTAGCTAATTATCGATTGATCATTTTCGATATGGTTGAGAATTCCTGACTTCATGTCCTTCAAGAATTTAAGAAAAGAAGAAATAAAACACGAATTTAAGAAAGAATGTGAAAAAAAAAGAAATCTGTGATTCAGTGCACTGGCGAGGCATCATCTAAAGCGTTTTTTTAAATTTTGTACACTAAACATTTAGCTAATTATCGATTGATAATTTTAGATATGGTTGAGAATTCCTGACTTCATGTCTTTCATGAATTTAAGAAAAGAAGAAATGAAACACAAATTTAAGAATGAATGTGCAAGAATGCATTACCTAAAGAGTTTTTTTTTTTATTTTTCAGAATAAACATTTAGCTAATTATCGATTGATCATTTTATATATGGTTGAGAATTCTCCTGACTTCATGTCTTTCATGAATTTAAGAAAAGAAGAAATGAAACACGAATTTAAGAATGAATGTGCAAGAATGAATTACCTAAAGAGTTTTTATTTTATTTTGCAGAATACAGAATAGACATTTAGCTAATTATCGATTGATCATTTTAGATATGGTTGAGAATTCCTGACTTCATGTCTTTCATGAAATTTTAAGATAATTTTTATCTTCACTCCTTTGAGGCACTTTTATGCAGCCGTTGTCCTGTTTTTTTTTACTGAGAATGAGAATGTACAGAAAAAGAAATACACGATACAGTCCACTTGAGACATCACATAGATATTTTTTTGTATAATAAACATTTAGCTAATGATCAATTTATCATTTTGAATGTTGGTAAGAATTTGTGATTTCATGTCTTCGGAAATGATATTTTAAGATAATTTCCAGCTTAACTTCTTTGAGATAGTTTTACTTTCCCGTTGTTCTATTATCTCTGAACAAAGGAATGCTGAAAAAATCCTAGATACAGCGCATTTAAGATGGCCATTCCTGTGAATTAGAACGTTTTTCTTCGTGGAGTAAATATTTACCTAATTATCGATTGAGATTATTTATTAAAGATTGATATTTTTTAAAGATAATTTCCTACGTGACTCTTTTGGGGTACTTTTTAGCGCTGTTGTGCAAACTCCTATTATTCTCTTAGAAGAGAGACGTGAAAAAAAATATTGGTATAGTGCATTTGAGACGAGCACTCATGTCGCATAGAAGGTTTTTAATTTGTATAATAAATATGTAGCTAACATAATTATTGATCACTCATTTTGATTCAATGTACACAAATTCAGATCTCATATCCTTGTTATTACGTATTTAAAGGTACTATTTACATTTAGATATGGACTCCAAGAATTATATCTAAATATAAATAATACCTTTCAACAAGTACTAGTTCATTCTATTTAGATATGGTGTTCATGAGACATGGACTAAATTTAAATTAAAAATTTTGTTAACTATTTTCCAAAACTGTTGTCTTGAAAACCAAGCTAATAAGAAAAATGCAAACAATGTGAAAACTAAAATAGATTGGTTTGAGTTAGTGACGTAGTAGACGGAGTATTCTAATATTTTTTTCTTAATTAACGTCTGGTTATACGTAGCACATAAAAAACAATTTTTTTACCCATGTATTGTTTCCAACATTTTATCTTAAGTCAGCTATATATGGGATAACAAATTGTTTCAACATTTGCGGACAAAATTTCCTTAGAACAAAACAGAGATTAAATAGTCTCTAATACTAAAATCATATTCACAAATATTAACACTTTATCAAAAAAATAATTATACAAATAAGTTTATCAAATAATGAGGACTAAGATGGCTCCTGAACAAGTTCAACATTTAAAACAAAATATTCCAAAGTATAATCACAAAGCCGCTAAATCAGGACATTGGAAATCTTAAGTGGAAAATCGGAAAGATTGTTCCACGCAACAATAAGAAAACCGTACCAGGAATTGTTGAGGGGGGAGGGGGGTGTCCTCAGAACTACTTACCATTCTTCTGTCTTGATTCTCTAACGAACGTTCGAAATCAGTCGTCTGTGAACTTACTGGCAATTCTGGAAGAATCGAACGCTTTATAGAGGTATCTGTGTTAGGCTGACATAGACTTAACTGACTCGTGTCGAATTTTTCTTATTAAATTAATTGAATCCTTAATTATAGAAAAGAGTGCTTAGTCTATTGGAGGATTTTCTATTACGCTTTATCCTTTCAGAATTTCTGTGAATGAAAATGTGTGTACATAAATCGTTTTGTGGAGACCTTTTTTTGCATTAGCAATTGGAATGAGATGTCGTTCTTGTCAATTGAACCCTATACAAAATACCCACGCGTAAGTAGATGTGGTAAAGTTGTGGAACTCTGCAGCTGAAAGAGTTCCTTTTATTACAAATTAGTGGTGGAAATACTAAGACCCCAAAAATTAAATTAAATGTATACACCTATTTAAATACGTTTAATAGTACGCTTATTAAAAATAGTAGGTATGTTTAGGTACAGTATTATGATCGTAGTGAACTTGCTATAGCTAAAATTGTGTTCATTTAATGTAATGGTACGTCAGCTTGCTTCACTCTTTTGTGCGAGTATTTGACTTTAGTATTCATTATTCAAATATACATTACAAAAAGTTCATTTAAAAAATATTTAAAACATTTCCAACAAAAATGTCAGTGACAACTTTGTAACCCGTTCCCAGTAAAGTGGTGCCTGGTTTAAGTGCTACTATTATGGAAACGTGCTGTTGCCAGTTGGAGAATTAGAAAAGAAATGGGATGGTTAAGGGTTTAACACGACATGCTGCTGGTATTTGTTAGTCTTCAGAGATGGTAGTTTTGTGTTTAACTAGATTTAGCAAAAAACAGTCTTAACCTGAAAACATGACCCTTGGGCTGTCCGTAGAAAAGTTGATTCTTTAGTTAAGGTATGCTGACCACTTAATTAGAGATTTTTGAGGATAGTCCGATTGTTTCGCTTACCCAGGTATTTTATTTAAATGAAAACCTGGTAGGTATTAACCCTTTCAGTCCCAGTGATGCCATTTGGCATCATCATGTTTCCGATCATAATTAAAAGAAAATAATAGGGCTGACATCTTTTGGGATTAATAAAATATATTTTCTAATAGAAAAAAGTTTGAAGAATCGAATGATGTGCTTTTTGATATCATAAATGGCTATATACGGTCAGAAAATATTTTCTAAAATGATGATGCTAAATTGTCATTGGGACTGAAAGGGTTAAAAAACAAAAAGAATTCGAAGGATATGTTGGTGATTTCTTTTATTTTTCATTGCGATGATAATTGGGTGTTCCAAAAACAAAAATTGGTCGCCTGACAGATGGACAACAACATAAAAGGTAGGCTAAATATCCATGACATAAGCATTTAAATTTTATGTGTACATTACTTATTAAGTAGATAAAAAGTTTGAATTTCAAGCAAAAATTAGCAATTAAACACTCGAACAATGAAGTACGTGGATATCCTCAGAAATTATATAACAATTTTGTTCAAAATTGAGGTTTTTGTATTTGGCGAAGCACTTTACTTCGGAGCCATTTTGAAACTAAAGTAATCAGATTTGATAAAATGTAACTCGATTTTGATGACTCTAGTTTTTTTATGTAGAGAACCTAATAAACCAAGATTCTCTACAACTGATTGTGATTACACACCCAATTTATAATACTCTGACCAAAATAAATGATGAAGGGAATTTATGTGATCAAGTGATTCTTTAAAATTAATTATAGTTTAGCAGTACAAATTCCATCGGATTTAATTATTAATTTGAATGGCACATAAACCAAATACATTAATAATAAAAGTAGAAAAGTAAATTATTTAACCAATTTAAATCCAATAATTTGCGATTATTTTCTAATTAGATACCTTGTGATTAAATCATTAGTAGACTGTTCGGAACCATTTCGTTACATTTTAATACGAGTTTTATTCCGGATTAGTATGTACAGTCCCTGGACAAATTATTAGACGCACTGCAAGATTTCATGTAAAATATTAATTACCGGGTGATATTGTACCGTTTTATTATTTTAAATTGATTTGTTTTTTATTTTTATATTATCCAATCAATTACCGATTTATTTGACATAAATAAAACAGCATTAATTTAGAAAAACACAAGTTTATTATGTTTTAAAGAAAAGTGAAATTAATGTTAGTAAAAGTCAATATTTAGTTGAGCCACCTTTAGCCGCTATCAAAGCTTTAATTCTGCGCGGCATGCTATCAATGCAAGACTGTATTGTCTTCTGAATTTGAGGATGATGATTCCACACATAAATAATCTTTTCTAGGAGCTGGACTTTGTTGGTTATCACATCGTTCATGTATCCCTTTGTCAACACAGTGTTGTCATATGTTAAAAATAAATGCAAATATGTAGTCTACAACAATTCTTTTAAATAAAAATCAATAATATTGTACTTTAAATATACCATTATTGCATAAAACTCTTAAGAAACATAAAATTACTAAAAAAATACAGTGCGTCTAATAATTTGTCCAGGGACTGTATGTGTCAATAATGATTTAAATGGCGATGGGTCAACTATCTTTTCATATATCTTCTGCTAAATGGTCTCAAGATAACTTCTTTAAGCTTCTCTACAAAACTCTAGACATATACAGTATCATAAGAATGGGAGATCTCGAAGAATCAAATAATATCAATGGATAGGAATTTTTTTTTTTAGATAAGTGATAAATGTTTAAAATAAAGTAGAAATATGACAAATAATAAAAAAATATCTATTACATTTTTCTCTGTGTATATCTTTGGATGACAATATTTAACGACAATAATTAAGTTAACGTTTGAGGTGATTAGCCTGAATATTTTATGACAATCAATTAATAAACTTATAATTAAATTAAAAGTCGAGAGACTTTTTAAGAAGGGGAAGAATAAGTCGTTTTTTTTCTCAAATAATGTATTTCGTCATTCGAAAATTTATTTATCGAATATTCATAAGGATAATAAAAAAAGTATTTCCTAGACTTTCATTTCTATTGTCTAGTAAACATAGGAAATTTAAGAATAAATTTTTAAAAACAGAGTTAGAAGATATCCAAAGTTCTTGCTTAATATTTTCGAGGAATATATGAGAAGAAATGTAGTTTTTTCCTGCCGACACCTTCGAAGTAAACACACTTAAGTTGGAATTATTCATGAGAAATTAAGCACGAGGGTCCACTGGGACAGTTTGTAAAAGTTACAACACAACATTTAAAAAATATATATTATACAAACCAAGGTTCTGGTGATCAATTCTGTTATTTCGATTGCGAGTTGCTAGACTATAACTTGTTTCAAAACAAGCAAGTTTTATCTGAACAACATAAAAAAATACCTGGTTTTAAGCTAAAAATTTCAATAGGAGATATCCATGTTACAGACACGTAAAAGTATCAAAACACTGTACAGTCCCTGGACAAATTATTAGACGCACTGTATTTTTGTTAGTAATTTTAAGTTTCTAAAGAGTTTTTATGCAATAATGGTATATTTAAATTACAATATTATTGATTTTTATTTAAAAGATTTGTTGTAGACTGCATATTTGCATTTATGCAAATATGTAGGTACAATATCACCCGGTAATTAATATTTTACATGAAATCTTGCAGTGCGTCTAATAATTTGTCCAGGGAACTGTATGTATAACTTAGTTTTGAGCCCCGCTTGTACTTTTTCAAAAAAGTGATGGCCTTCTAAATGCAGGTAATCTGTACTATCTGTCGGAAAAAGTAGGTAAAAGAGAAATAAAACTTTAACATTGCACAAATCCGCAGGCAAGAATCTTATTTTGTGGGCCGCAATATTGTGGCCAAACTAATAACTTGTATATGTTGAAAATTCCGAGTTATAGGTTTTTTCGGTTATGTTTTATTAAGAAAAGATGTTATTAATAAATTATTAAGGAGTGTTGTATTTATATGACAGTCATCGACTTAGGGAAACAGTTGCAATTGAGTGTTCTTCTGTTTATTATTAATGCAAATTGCATATTTATTTTATCTGTGAGTTATTAATAAGAAATAGGCAATTGAAAACCCCTGAAGGATATGCAATTGGGAGGAAGTGTAATCTTGTTTCCACTGCATTGGATTAACATTTCAAATTTTAACTAACAATTAGATTTCTTTAAATCGTTTTTTTTCTATAACAGTTGATCATGAATAACCGCTCCATACTTTAAATTTTAAAATGTAGTAAAATTATAAAATATAAATGTTAAAAAAATTATTTGTATTGATTGAAAACCTAAAAGACATTTGATGGGTTTATACATATATCAGAGGGTTAAAGGTAGTTTGTTTTTCAGTATTAGTTTGTAATTAAAACTTCATATGAAAAGTTAGAAAATGTACACTATTCATAATCCATTTATATTTATTTTATCATTTACACTGTGAAAAAAATCTGTAACCATAACAAAAAAAATTTTTGTAAAAAACTTTTCCTAGAAAATTTCTAGTAAATAACTACTAAAAATAGTACTGTAAAAACACTTAATATATTTGTGTTAACATTACCTATATATATCTTGTATATTTACAAGACTTTTTTATGTATGCTATAATGTAATGTTTTTGTAATTTTACAAGACTTTTTTATGTATATTATTATTACTTATTTTCTAGCAAAACAGAAAAATTTTCATTATATGTTATGACTTATGACTTTCTTGGTGGGGGGGCAAGTTCGCCGAGCACTGCGACCTCAGGTCTACTGTACTCAACCCCAGAAATGACACTGGCACAAGAGACACACAAAGAAAGAGACGACACAAACACATAGACAAATAACAACATTTATTGACAAACACAAACATCCATGCCTTACCGGGATTCGAACCCGAACCCAGAAGCTCCAAAGGCTAGCTCCCTAACCGTCGCGCCACCGGGTCGGCTTCATTACATGTTAACGAAATGTTCATGAACATAAAACATTAAACAATCGGAACAATGCCGAATACAAAAATAAGAATTACAAATAGTATAATAGAAAAAATAAAAGTTACTCGCCTATATTTATACCTGTATCAAATTTAAAACGTTATATCATTTTTAAATGCGATGAATTGATCCAAATCACAAACGAACTTTAGAAGCGATGCGCGCGCAAATTCAAGTCGAAGATGATTGGTTGAAAAAAATTGCGAATACTAGAACATTTCCTGTAACTGTAGAAATGAAGATTTCTGTTCAGAATTACAAAAACTTTTTTTTGTAAAATTGGTTATTTCTGTAACGTTACAAAAATAGTTTTTTGTATGTTTACAGTATTTTTTTCTCAGTGTAGAAGGTATAGATAGGAATAAATTTTATATATTTATTGGTTCTTAGATAGTAATCAATTTCAATCCTTTTATTCAAGATCTGTTTTTAATAAATCAATTTTATCTATCATTGAAAATTCAGAGCTATGAAAAATGATATATTAATGAATTTCTTTGTTTTCTGTTGTTTAATATTGATTTTTTTCAAAAATCAGGTTTTTTTTGTTAAATTTATGTAATTATTAATAATTTTGTACAATCTTTCAGTTGAATTTTATTAAATTTGTAAAAAAATAATTCCAAATTAATTTTTAGAAAAAAAAATGTTACAATTAATGTTTCAGTAAAATCACTGAATAATTCTCAATAAGTCATGAATATAGGTCCATTAATGCTGAGCTCTTTATATTACTGAAATTAATTTATATTTACTCAGAATTATATTGGTTACACTAAGTATTAGTTACACTTATTTCATACTAATGCAGCTGTTTGTTTTCAGCCAGAATAAAAAACGAGTATAGTTTAAAAAGTAACTATAAAAAGAATATGCATACATCATGCTGATACCGAAGAAAACTTACCCGGATTTACTTTCATATAGTTTTACGTCCACCATAATGAATTTTTAGCTTATGAAAAACACTGTTGGTTTTTTTAATTACAGCTTCCTGGTATTTTCTTTGTGCGAAGCGGGAACTAATAAAATGCCCCCAAGTAAAATCATGGATATCTTTTTTTTCCAAGTAAGAAAAACCTTCATTGCTTTCATTTTAATAACTGAACGTCTTTTCAGCTTTGGTGAAATATAATATGAATTTTAACTTAATTTATACTAAATGTTTGGGTTATGGTGGGTTTTTGTTGAGAGTAATTTTTTTTATTCTAGCTGACTTTGATTGCATTAAGGATTCATGATTCCGACTGTGTAAACAAGACAAAAAAAGGTTTGTTCGGGAAAAGAAATTTTTTCTTTTTTAAAACTTCTTCGGAACTTCGACTTTTCGTATTTTTGTAGAAATCTTTTTTTTTAAAAGAGTATTACGTCCGTTTAAATTTAGTTGAAAACTATTGTCCGCGAAGATTTATTGGAAAAAATATTTTATGAGATAATAAAGGCTGAATATTTTGTAAATTTTAAATTTCTAATTTTCACTGATGATTCCCCAACAACAATGGAACGAATTTTGAATTGATTCTTGTAAACTATTCTGACGAGTTTGTGCTCTTGTAACTCAACAAGATAGCAGCATTTAAAATTTAGGAATTATAACACCAATAAATTAATGATTACTGGGTTAATGATTTTGAAAATCAATCTAAATAAGACTTTTGAATCTAACAGCAATATTTTCATGATTTTTAAAAAGATTTTAAAATTTCAATAATGCTTCATTTTTTTTTAAATTTTAAACATGATAATATATAGTAAAAGTTTAGATGTGGATATCAAAGTAAATGTGGATATCATTTCTTATATCTTGTAAGTCCTGATTTTGTAAAATTGTTTCGTTTCATAACACCTTTTTTATATAAATAAATTATTATGATTTCAATCATTGAATATATTAAATTATAAAAATAAACATGACTTAAAAATAATATCGTAATTACATGATAAGAGATAAACCTTATTACATAAACTTCATTAAATTGGCTAAACAAGCTTTTTGTTTTAAATTTAATTTTAAAAAATATATTCTTATAATTGATCAAACTATTATTAGAATATAAAAACGCATTAAGTAAAAATGAGTATTCTTTATAAGTACGTTTCCTTAATATTTAGAGTGAATTTAGCAGCAAATTTTTTAGGACCGTTCTTCATAAGAGCCGTTTAAAGTTTTGGTAAAAATTTAAATTATCACAAAATCGTCCCAAATGAACCTAGATCAAAAATATTTGGCATGGATATCCGTTTCATGAGTATCAAAAGATATGCATAGTCATTTTTAACTTTAAATTTGCCTTTGCTGAGATATTTTCAGATAGGTCTTTCTTTCGCGTACAAAATCGTTTAAATTTGAACGCGGAAAAAAGACCTATCTGAAAATCTCAGCAAATGCAAATTTAAATAAAAAACTGACCAGATATACTTTTTGGTGCTCATAAAACGGATATCCCTGCCAAATATTTTTGATCTAGGTTAATTTGGAACGATTTTGTGATAATTTGAATTTTTACTCAAATTTTAAACGGCTCTCCTGAAGAATGGTCTTTTTCGCGATAGGTCTCTTTTCCGCGTACGGTGCGATACATGCAACTGTATTGTGAAATAAATATGAAGAAAAAATCAACGAACGTGGAAGAAATTTTGTTAGCTTAATATTTATATTATAAAAATATCATTTTTTTTAAATCTTGTATATTGGCGACAAGATTGAAGAAGCTAGTAAATTTACTTATTACGCTTTAAACTAACCTAATTAAAATGGTGAACTGTCCTGGTGTCCAACTGTCCCCGCAGCATATCTTTGGCTGCCCAGCAATTCAAGCCAGGCTCTTCAGGATTGGCTTTGAAGACCCAGAAGTTTTAATTCTCTCCGAAGATGCAAAGATGCAGAGGAAATAGCGAAATCTGTCTACGACAGCTTCGGATCCATCTAGTTTTTGCACATATCATGGACACGACAACAACAACAACAACAACAACAACAACTAACCTAATATCAAGAAATTATTTTTATTGAAGTTCAAAATCAGCATTTTGTATGCATTCTGAAACGAACTAGATAAGATGAATGACAATAAATTGTCTACACTCTTAAAACAAACGAGCGGTTTTAACTCAGTCTGAGTTAATTTCCACTCCTTTCCGTGCCGAAAATGCACTTCTCCTATAGGAGTGAATTTCACTCTTTTTCGGAGTTGGTAAAAGAAATAAAAGAAAACAATCTGCGTCCTACACTCTTAAAACGAGCGGTTTTAACTCAGTCTGAGTTAATTTCCACTCCTTTCCGGTGCCGAAAATGCACTTCTCCTATAGGAGTGAATTTCACTCTTTTGTTTTAAGAGTGTAGTTTGGAAGTAAGTAGCCTTTAATATTCAGTAGCGGAATGTAATCCTCTGTAGATCGAATTACTGCACCATGAAAGAAAACCTCTTTGAAATTAGACAGCAGGATCAAGCAATCAGTAGAATTGGAAAATTTTATTTTCTTGGCATTGCTGCTGTAAAATGAACGGAATGACATTATTTATCGATTATGATTCGACTTTATAATGCGATTTTGTATTCGGCAATTTAAAACATTTCTATTGTAAAAACACGACTACTGAACAAACATTTTGAAACAACCATGATGCAAATTATTAAAAAATTTCTATAGAAATCTTTAAGCACTTTGTGATATTAATGAAGAATTTATGTTCGTTGTTCCAGTTAACATCTTATTTGAATTTTTTTCAATTATTTATACCTTTTAGTATTCTATAAACTTTAGAAATACCTAAGTTTTCTTCGTTATTCCTTGTACGGTCACAAAGTCCATATTCTTCCGTATTTGGCAATTACAGTGTCAAGGAATCACCTTTGAACGGGGCCCGGATGGCCGAGTGGTTTGGACCATTACGCTAGCAGTCTGCGCGCTGTAACGGGTGCGGGTTTGAGTCCCGCCTTCACCCTGGGTGTACTTCCTTTCTCTGTGACAGTAAAAATTTCTTTCTGTGTCTGTCTTACTTGACGAAGGCTTCATAAGCGGGTCTCTGATCAAGCACACAAGCCGGAATACATATGTACCTACCCCCCCTCCTTTGAACAACATGTAATGCTGAAAACTAAACTTCAAAGCAAGTCAATTTTCAAGAGAATATTGAAATTGCACATTAAGTGATTGAAAATAACATATAATTATTATAAACCAGGTAGTTAAAATTCAGCGCAGTATAGACATTACGTTTACCAGCTCATTGGGCTGATGTAACAATATGTATGTAATTATCCTAATGCAAAGATACCCGTTGGATCTAGCTATACGTTACACGGGAGCCGAAATTGTTGAACTTTAGTTTCAAGAAAAGCCAGTTAAATTTTAAAATTCATCAAAAGAAGTTAGTAAAATTAAACAAATTAACATTCCCATGACATTATTTATCGAATTAACATTCCCATGAGGTTACGTGAAAGTTTTCAAATTAAGGGGACGCATTACCCAAAATTTAGGGCTACTCAGAAAATAATTAAACATGCTCGAATGCTGTGATGTTAGGATATTGCAAAAAAAGAAGGACTACTTAATAATGGTAGGGGTTTATTGAAAATGATATAGTGGTTTGGTTAAATGGTTTTTGAAATTTTATGTTGATTTTTTCAATTTTTAATTTTTTCAGCTTGTGAATAGTTAAAAGGCTTTTAGGTAAATTAATGTAGAGCTCCACATTTGTTTTCCTGCATTGAGACATGTACGATTAACAAAAGTTGGTATGGGATAAGGTCTAGTGTGAATAGATTTGTTTTAAAAAAATGGTTAAGTTGAAAATTTATAAAAAAATCTTATTTTTTGGTCATTTTTATACATAAAGCTACATAACTGTTCTTGTTTAACTGAAATCAGTAGAATCAATATCCATACCAATTTTTATTAATAGATGTTGTGGGAACATTTTGTAAAAAATCCATAAAAAAAAATCTTAAAATTGTAGGAGGAGTAGCATTTTGAAAAAACGATAAATTTTTCAATTTTTTAATTAAAAAAACATGTTTCAATTTTTATTATTTTTTCGTATGTGTTTATTGAATGTTAGTTCTTTGTAAAAATAGTTTAATTTGAATGCTAGCGATAAAAACACATGATTTAATTTTTTGGGTTTAAATAGTTTAATTTGAATGCTAGCGATAAAAACACATGATTTAATTTTTTGGGTACCGCGTCCCCTTAAAAAGGGCTACAACTCAATAAAAAGAACGTTCTAAAATTAATTGCATACTAAAGCAATAAGCCACGACGGATGTCAGCTGTAGTATTTATATTCCACAAAATTGCAATTGCATTGCAAGATACACAGTCAGAAGTTTCAGTTAAGCAATTGCATGATAAAAAAAATTAGGTTTAAAATAATTCTGATCTGCAAGAGAGCCAAACCTTGTTATGCGATGTTCGTACTGAAAGTCTTTTCTATAATTTCGGCTGAAATATCTGGCAGTTTCCATTCATGAACAAAAAACCTATAAATGCGTGTCAAACAGCCATGCTTTCTGATGGTGGCAAAGGAGCTATCAAATGAATGTGGACTATCACGGACTTTTCATCAGGGATGGGAATTACAACAATTTTAGTCTTGATACGCCTTGAAATTTTGCATTTTTGACAAGCAATGCATTTTTTTTGCCGATTATTTGACTTCTTTCTTTATGCATGGAAAACTAATTACTTCGTCAGGGGGGGACCTAAATGCTCTGAAACATCTATTGACACACAATGTTCCGACTAACGCGGATTATAAGGTCACGCGGAGAAGACAGAATATCGCACCACAATCGGAGAGCTCAGTGGACTTATAGAAGAGAAGAGATAAAAAAAAATATCCTAAAGTATTGCCAGGTGAAGGAGGCAGAGTAAATATCTTCAAAACGCCCACTTTAGAAAGGAGGAAAGTCATATTTAGTTGTTTCTCTTTGAAGACTTTCATAGTGCAGTAATGTCATCTAATATAAACATTCATTTATTCTGTATTAGCTAAATAAAATCCCATTAAACAGATATGTTGCGAATTTGTTAATCTGAACATTCATTCGCTGTACTCCCGATAGATATATAAGGTGTCCATATTAGGAATCGGGCGTAGTTTTACTACATCTTATAACAAATATCCAAAGAAAATATTTTCAAGCAATATCTGAAATATTAATTAAAAATAAACTTTATCTACTTTATAAAAGGTAAAAACGGTTTGTAAGTACCGTTTTCAACAGATCCTGAGTGCAAACTAAAATCTTCAAAGCTCATTTTCTCGTTTTCAACTTTTTGTCACTTAATGTAACATCCCTGAATCAATTGTATGAGATTACGTGAAAGTTTTCAAATTGAAAATATTGTTTTTTAATCTCCGAGTCATTGACATTGTTATTGAAATGCTATATGGTACTAAAAAAAGTGCTGCTATCTATGATTAGGTTCTGGAAATTTACTGTTATCAACGAAATGTTTCTTACTATGCTTAAATCATGTATCATAAGTAAACCTTATTTAGTATTTTTGGCTTGAAATTAGTTTCTAGATAATTAATAAAAATTCCTACATACTTTTAATCATTTCTTAATCTTAGCACTGTATTACTCTAACTTCTGTCTGAAGAATTCTTTGACGGCACAGAGTCTGTTAATACCAAATACGACTGAAGCATACACAGAACAGAAATGGCAATTTGTAGATTTTGGCTTCATACGGATTTTACATACATTTTCAAGAACTAAAAGCGACAACATTAATACGTTACTTATATTTATTACCCTTATTTTAACGCTGTTAAATTCGGGCGAAGAATTCTTTCAGTACATAAGAAATTCTGCTAAAACGCATACACAAAACAGGAATGGCAATTTGCCAATTTCGGCTTTATCTGGCTTTAATACTAATTTTTAGAACTTTTCAAAAACATCTATATATATATAATAATAATATTTTACTTTTATTAATTTCTTTTACTTTAACTCTACAATAGTACAGACAAAGAATTCTTTGCATCTAAGAAAGCGTGCTAAAACAAAATACGACTGACGCATACACAAAACAGGAATGGTAATTTGTCGAGTCGGCCTAAGTAGCTATCAATATTCAGTAGCAGAATAGGATCGCCCAGAGATCGGATTAGAAGGCAAGAAAGTCGTTCCGCGCCATGCTGTCGTCGTAATCGATAGTACTATTCTAATATCGATTTTAGAATCTTTTCATCGGATTTCCGTTTTCTTTTGCTCTTCCCAGATGAATTCTGACATGTGAGTTCTTTTTATGAACCAGGAATCGATAGTTTTCTTCAAATCTTTGCATATTATCTGGAAGAATTCCTGACAGGCGGACGCGATATGGAAGATTTGTTTCGCCTTATTGTGGTTCAATTTCGGGATTTGATCAGATTTTACACACACACAAAGTATTATTTGTGTACTATAACAAATAATATATGAAAATATTCAGAATTTTTATTATTATTTTGAAGGGTAATTTATTTTCTAGAATAAGCAGCTTATTTCAAACAATATTTTATTGTGTATGTAACACTTGAACTTTTGCACATGCAATTTTGTACCTAAAATTTAAGTTACTGGAATTTAAATGAGGGTTTTGATTTAAATATTAGACTTATTTCCTGTTGGTCACGATTTCATAATATTTGCAGAACTTCTTACAAAAAGTAATGTTTCAAAATTAGTTTATGAAAAGTTGAAATATTATTAAAAATTGGTGTACAACTTGTATGCTTAAATTTTAACTTAGTATCTGAAGTAAAAAAATAAATGAAGTGTATTAGATTTTATATGCATAATAAATCAGATTTAATTTATTGTAAAAGAAAGTATCGCATTGTGCTAGTGCGACTTATCGAATAAAACAAGCTCTTTTACTGGAGAATTTTTTTTTAAGTTTTCGTGTACTTGCTTTTCATTATGATTTTTTTTATATATCAGCGCATTATTTATTTGTATCTCAACCTTTGTTCCGATTGATTTAATTTTTTCTCGAAGAGAACGATTATAAGATTTAACTTGAAAATATACATTCTAGACGTGCCACTTATGTACATCCAGTGGGCACGTGCGATATGTCCTAAACAACGCGACGAGTCTTATATCAAAATGTTATAAGCTAATCCAACAATAAAATAATCATCTAGTATGCCAAGAGGATCAGTCGCCCTTAATAGCATTGCGATTGTTAAAAAGATAACAAAAACAACCGAATGTTGATACCATGCTTAATTTGCGTATGTTGATACCATATGCTTAATAAGATTTAATATTTAAAAGCATAAGTACAGGGTGAAATAAATAAAACCGGCTCCAACGTGGAGATAAGAATACGACAGAAATGTTGTCAAGTCAAAAACGAATACAAAAACAGGTTTGCTAACATGAAGCCATTGATCGCTTCAATATTAAGCCCAAACAAACACTTGGCGACTTATTTGCCGGCAACTACGCTATGGTTTGAAAAGCTAGTTGAAATGAAATATAAACAAGGTTTGTAGAGCTGATCAAAAAAGTTCCCACTAGTGATTATTTCGGTTGTTATTTATCGTAAATAATCGGACCTTTTTGTTTTTGTTAATGTAAAACATTCTAAATTGATTGCAAGACCCAGAATCTGGTGTTCAGACCCGTTTCGGAATGTTTTTGAACTTGTTGTCGTTGACAACAGATCCTGGCTGACGCCATTTCGTAACTGATCGTTGCCTAGTACTCTTTTTTGGCACTTTTACACCTTAAAATTCTTTAGCAAACGACTGTCCACATTTGTAGAGTCAATGATTAGCGAACTCTTTAGTTTTTTCACACTAACATATTTATTTTTGCAGTACAGTTAAAAGATTTAAGTTTTTTAAAAAATAAATATAAAGTTTAAAAATTTTGTATGTCGGTATTCTTAAACTGTGAGCCACTAGGTGGGTGAGCCAAAAGGTGGGGCGCCCTAATCATTTGAAATTCTAAATTATTTCTTACAATAAAATAGAAATGTGTGTGTTTTGTAAATTCTTTTAAAAATAGTTCATGAGTAGCTCTAATGTGATGCTAATCCAATCCAATCAATGCAAAAACAGGTTTGTCAAGTGAAACCATTGCACGCTTGAATAATCTTTTATTTCCACTTGAAAGCTTCCAGGCGGCTTCAAGAGTTTTTCTCGCCAAGCATTTCAGCGTATTCCTATCTCTAGACCGGGGCCGGTTTTATTTGCCTCACCCTGTACTTCCGAACTGGGAAGAAAGATTTTTAACTCATACAAACTGTTAAATTGACTGACACATGTGATATTCTTGCATATAACAAGATGACTCTCAGCTAAAGCAGAAATACTTATATTCAATTGAATATAATCCATCTTTATAATTGGATGATAATATTCTTATTGGATTAGTATTGTGACAATTGCCGACCCGGTGGCGCAACGGTTAGGGAGCTAGCCTTTGGAGCTTCTGGGTTCGGGTTCGAATCCCGGTATTTGTCTATGGTGTTTGTGTCGTCTCTTTCTTTGTGTGTCTCTTGTGCCTGTGTCATTTCTGGGGTTGAGTACAATAGACCTGAGGTCGCAGTGCTCGGCGAACTTGCCCTCCACCAAGAAAGTCATAACAAGTCATTGTGACAATTTCTTAGCGTCTTCTTGACTTACGAGGCTAAGGAGATATTAAATAGTAAGTATTTAATGCTCAAGATGTTGTACTGATGTTTTTTTCTTCTCCAATGGGCTGCAATATTGGCGGGCAAGCCTTTGCAGACTCTGCATATGAATCGTTTCGTTCTCGGCATATGAACTCGGCTGAGAATCATTTTTTGTGGCACCATCTAGGTGTCTATCTCGCTACCAATTTTGACGCTCAGATTACAAGGAATCTGAGCTCTCTGTGGATGTTAAAGTATGCCGAGATTTAATTTTGCCGAGAAAACCCCAAGACAAATGGATACTCCAGGGATATTTTACATGCCACATAATCATATGACATGCGTGCCCAAGATTTTCCCATCCAAAAAATCCGATGACTCATCAGGGGCTCGAACTTGCGATCTTGGGCTTGTACTGGATGTTAATTCTTTCTACTTTAAATTGATATTATAAACCGTAATTCGATTATCCTCCAGAAGAATATGCGACAACGTGACAAAATAACTTATCCTCCTGTCAAAATTACTTATTTGCTTGAGACCCAGACAAAACCCTACCTCGAATCCTAAGCGTTTTTACATGTCCCCTGCCACGAAGCCAATCGGATCGATGGCGCTCGCCAAAACCACCATCAATATCCATCACCCAACCAGAAGATAAAACTTGCCAACCGAACTCTTCGCCAAAAGACAATCAGTCACGGAATCCCGACTGACAAGCAAGCAATCAGTCTCGGCCGGACCGCATAATGCGATGCAAAGGTCAAGGCGACGACTTACCGCGGAAAACTGACCTGCGAGCCGCATCTATCACCGGATATCTTTGGTCAGTGTAGGAATTCAGCAATCGAATTATTTATAGTGATGGTTCATTTATTATATCTGCACTCCAAGTGGGAAAAAGGATCCATGTCCATTCATAATTATGTTACAAGAAATGACACAAGGAAACATTTTTGGTAGAAAGGTTATATTACAAGAGGCTTCACCCTCGCTGTAAAATCATTGGAATCTTCAACTAATTTGCTTGAATGGTTTGAGTAGACGGTATCATTTCCCAATTCTTTTTTGACAAAATGAACACTTAGATGTAATTTTCGTCTTGTCATAGATAAATTGTCAGATTGCGTTATTAATATGGGCTAAGTAAGAGTTGGATGGTCCAATTTTTTTTGTTCCTATACTTATTTGAATGTTAAAGCAATGTAAAAGAATATTTCAAATGTAAGTATGTATGTCCACCTCAAATTATGAAATATATTGAATTGAAAATAAAGAACAGTTTTCTAGACATATTCTACGTAGTGGGTAAGATGACGAAGAGATAAAAATACTTTAAAAGCAACAAAAATGCATTTGAAAAATCAAATGGCCTACGATTTGTAGATTTTGTCGTTTTTGTAAGCGCGTATTCGGAGACTCAGATGAACCTCCACCATTCTGTATTTATCAATGGACCTTTAATGATAATTACAATTTAAGGATAATACTAATATTGTTCACCATCCAGTCTTATTTTTTTGGATTTAACTCAATGTGTCTATGGGAAATGAAGAATTGCTGACAAAAGTAATGGAAGCTGCACAATTAATGAAAACGTGAAATAGACGTGAAATTTAATGACTGTGAATTAATATTTGTTGATAAGGCAGGATACAGAGGTAAACTTGTTAACAAAATAAAAATCTTAGAAAGAAATGGCTGAAAAATATTTTGACGAACCATAACAGACATTAGGCTGTTATAAGACGATCAACAAACCAGGCCAGCGTCCCAGCAAAGTTGGTCCAAAATCTTACTAATTTTTTTACCAGTCTCCAATAACTTTCAAGATTCTTCTTAGATTATTCTACTCTCTTTAAATACACAGCATAATATGCTAAATCATTATTCTTATGGATTATTCTATTGTAAAAGTAGTTTCTTTCCTCCCTTTTAAAGCAGGATTTCTTTTATTTTAGACATGACCTCTGATTTACAATTTAATTTCAAAACCTAAAGAATACATCAGGTCTTCTTGCTTTATGAATTTGACTAACTGAATTAGAACTAATTTTGTTTTCCTATTCTCCAAGTAATACATATTCAAAAATCTTAATTTACTTCCCATAATATATACCTAATAAACCATTAATAACACTGGTCAACAGTGAAAATGCGACTGAGATAAAAGTACCCAATTCTGAAAGATTTCAACCTGCTAAACACGAATATCACCTTATAAAAATATTAGTTAGCTCTAGTTTTTGAGTTACGGTCGTTTTTTTTCATTACATAGGATACGGTGAAATGAATGGGAGTATCAAACGCAAAATAAATTGCAGTCAATTTTGTTTACAGAAACCCTCAAAATTTTTGCTCATACAGGTTTTATTTGATATTAATTTGTGTAGACTTATCCTGAACTCTTTCGAGCAAATCAATATCTTTAGTGAGGAAGACTAAAACTAAACTGTATATTCAAGATGTGGCTTTACTAATCACCTGTACAAAGCAAAACAATACCTTATATTTAGAAGTTATACTTTTTCTAATGAAGCCCATCATTCCATTAGCTTTCCTATTTGCCTCAACACATTGCCTACTCATTTTAAAATCCCTTATTAACTAAAACTTCTAAATCTCTAACTTACTCATTATCTTGCACATTTTCTCCCTGTCAAAAATAAAAGAATTTAGCATTGCTCTTACCCTAATGCAAGGTCTGGCATTTTCTGACACTGAATGACATGTCCCATCTTGTAGCACATTCAGTAATTTTTGTAGAAGAAGTTTGGTTTTTTAGTGGCCTCAAGCTCTTTTCTTCGGCTTAATTAAATGCTGTAAAGCATGAATTTTGAACAGACGCTTCGTTTAACTTTTATGCAACTAGGAAAAATATTAAATTCATCGCGAACAATTAAATATAGTGAATTAAAAACTTATAGTAAAGCCTGTCATCTTACCTACACACACGTCGGAATTCATCGTCTAACTCGGTTCACAAAAAAGTATATGTACTTCAGTCCCTTGCAGTGTCATTAATAGTAACACGGGTCTTAAAGTTTACAAGTTAATTTTATGATATCGCCTATTAAGGGGGAATGGGCGCGCTGGACCGCGGGTCTCCAAACTCAAATGCCTGAGTGTTAATCCAATGGCGAAAAAACTATTTTCTCTGCCACATTTCTCCGGCTGTAAAGAATATTTCTACAAACGGTTTTTTTAAATGATAAATGTAGATAACTTACAGGTCTCTATTTTCCTACTTTTTGACATTGCTTCGAATATTTTGTGTAAAATTATTTATTGAAAATTAAAAAATATATTCGAACCCATTTCAAAAAGTGGGAAGGTCGGGACCTGTAAGTCAGCTTCATTTATCACATTAAAAAATCCGCTTGTAAAAATATTCAATACAGCCGGAAAAATGTGGCAGAGAAAATATTTTTCGCCATAGGAGTAACACTGATGCACTTTGCTTTGGAGACCCCCGGTCCAGCGCGCCCATTCCCCCTTAATGTGGAAAAATTCAATTTTCGTTTTCTTGTATCTTACACTACTTTCCTCAATAGCAAAAATCTTACATAATACATAAGTTGGTTGGTTGGTAGACATGTATATTCAGGTTTGTGTGCTTGGTCAGAGACCCGCTTATAAACCTTCGTCAAGTAAGACAGACACGACAGACAACACACACACACACACACACAAGTGGATCCATCTAATTTTTAGAGACAGAGGCCAACTAGAGGATCCCCAGAATTGGCTTGTCACCCCCAGAGGTATTGATTTGGTATGGGAACTTGGATGACTTTCGGACCCAACAGATTTAACGAGCACGTACTCCGCATATACTCGACAAACACAAACATCCATGCCTTACCGGGATTCGAACCCGAACCCAGAGGCTCCAAAGGATAGCGCCCTAACCGTTGCGCCGCCGGGTCGGCAATACATAAGTACTGATTGGTACTTATACCGTATAAGAAACTGAAGTACATAAGGGCCAGGCATGTGTATGAAAGTGATTTACACTTAAATGGCCGCAATTACTTTCAGTTATCTATATGAAATATAAGGTAATGAAAGTATTGTGATGGGGTCGAAAATCCGAAAGGAAGGATTGCTGTTTTCCACACGTTTGAGGGTTGAAATTGAAAAAAACATTGGCCCGTCTTTCTGTCTGACACCACTCTACAGCTGTAGCAAAAAAAGCTAAGGACTTCAAATTTGGTACACAAGAACCTAGTAACTGTCAGACATCATAATATGGTGTTTGAGGAAATCACGCATGAGAAAATGGTACCTGTCATATAACTATTTAGGTTTTAAAGTGAAATTACATTATAAACTCTAAACTAAACTCCTCGGCGCAACAGCCCGTTAGTGGGCCAAGGCCTGCAGTGCCCATTTCTGCTTACTTGACCAAAGGCTCTGGGGTGCTAGGCATATGTCCCGGTTAGGTGGTCAACCCCCAGTGTTTAGTTCCTAAGCATGCTTGGTCCTCATTTTAGAAATTACATTATATGGTACACAATCACCTTTAAATGCATTGATTTGTTGAGTGGTATTGTGTGAAAGTAGTGTAGTGTCTGACCTTGTCTTTCGACCGTGATTAAAAATTAGTGAGGTCAGTTAGCAATAGTCTTGTTTAGCGATAGTGCAACTTGAGTGCGTCAACACAACTGCGAAGATTGCAGAACAAATGACTGGATGAGTTTTTAGATTACATAAAATCATTTATCCAAATGGTGTCACATGGCAATGGCTTACATAAAAACAACTTTTTTTGTTTAAAGAAACTTCTTTTTCGCATATAGTTGTCAAAGAAAAACATCAACATTATATTTTAACTTTTTCTTATGTTATAAAGTAACTAAACTCTTTCTAGAAATATAATTGAACATTTTATTTTAATGCATTTATATTAGTCTTGCATGTATTATTATTATTATGCACGAAAACTAAATTTTAGTATGCAGTCTATTGTTAAAGCATTGTCTAAAAATTTGTTAAATGCGTTTATCTGAATACGGAATAAAAATAAGAACAAGTAAGAATTCTAAACTACTTTCAAGACGTTCGTTCTAGTTAAGACAGTAATTGAAATCATCTCAGGCATCATACGGCTTTTTAAAACATTTTAATTATACACACTTTTAATTAAATTGTATCAAAATAAATAAGCTTTCACAATAGCATTAATTTAAATTGAAAAGCGAGTTGAAAGAGTTATTATAGGGTTCTTTCTACGTTTCTGATTGTTAAAGTGAAAATTGCATTGTAGACGAAATTAAAAAAATATATATTTGACGCAATGATAGTTTAAAAAAAAATCGTATTACATTTTGATTTGTATAGCAAATCGTATAAATATATATTCTCATAATAATTTATAAAGTTATTTTTCAGTATTTTACTTAAATATAAGTTGGGTATATATCTTTAGGTGCTTGTCAAATCATCCGCTTGACGTGCTTATTTAATCTTTGAAATCGGGGGCAGGAATTTGGCTTCTCATCCCCCATGACAGGTCAGTTTGCATTGTCTGGGAACATTGTACGCTTTGTGACGCTTCGAACGATAAACGTACACTGTACAACATTGTGCGTACCCGAGGTCTATCGGGAAGGCGGGTGGACCTCGAACCTTCGGCAAAACCTTATGGATCACCAAATCCAATGAACTTACCTACGGGCACTAGGCATATCAGTGCCAGCCCCAAATTTTTAAAAGTTATAAAAAACTATTTTCGATATAACACTTATATTTTTGCTAGAGGTTTATGATGACCCTCCCACCAGTTTCTGTTACATCAAAACAAATACCATAATCGAAATAAACCTACAAATTTTGGCTCTCAGGATTGTATATTCACTGGAAGGGCATTAAAATTTCTAGGTCCGAAAACCAGAAGTTCTATCCGAGGTGTACCCAGATTTTTTTCTTCAAAAATCCTGTGTTTTGTTTTAACAACTAATTATTCGAATGGGATTATCAATGTTTTACACTTCCAACATTTACTTCAATACCAGGAAACTTAAAAATTCTAGTACTTAGCCCTATTTTTTTAAAATTCAGATATAAAGAATTCTATGTACTGCTTTTAGAAAATATCTAGAACTTCCTATTTCTTAGGTATAGAATTTTTTACCAGTCTCCAATAACTATCGAGATTCTTTTTGAATTCTTCTACTCTCTTCGAATAAACAACATAATCTGGTAAAGCATTCCACTCTTTAACAACTCTATTGTAAAAATAATGTTTTCTTACCTCCCTTCTGAAGCAGGATTTTTTTAGTTTCTGACCTTGTCCTCTTGTTCGTCTATTTAAGCTACAACCTTAGCCCTTCATGTCTCCCTGCTTGATAAATTTGAATAACTGAATTAAATCACCTCTTGTTCCCCTATTTTCCAGGGAATACAAGTAAGATCTTAATCTGCTATCATAATCTATTCCTGATAAACCTTTAATCATTTTTGTAGCCTTATGCTGAATTTTTCGAGCAAATCGTTATATTTTCTGAAAAGGGGGACTAACAGAACATCATATTGCAGACGTGGCCTTACCAATCCCTGAAAATGGCAAATAACCTCCTAAGATTTAGAAGAGATCTTTCTAATGTATACCAGTATTCTATGCTTTCCTACTTACTTCAACACAATGCTTATTCATCTCAAAATCATGCTCAATACAACTCTAAATCTCCAACTAATCTGTCTGGAGACTGTAGAATAAACATAGAATTATAACGGTGATGAAACATGTTATGTAAGCATTCGACTTGGCAAAGTGGAAATCCAAGCGAAAAACATTTAAATAAAGTGTCACTATCTTGGATATTTTCTCCTTGTAAAATATAAGAATGTTTAGCATTGTTCTTACCTAAATGTAAGGTCTGACCTTTGTTAACGCTGAACGACAGGCACTTTGTAGTCCATTCAGTAATTTTCGTAAGATCGTTTTGTGATCACCTGTTGACCCATTGTTCTTTGGTCACTTAACGTTGAAGTTCCCATCTTCCATCTGCATGTTTCTCAAAGAACAACAACCGGCATTTAGAAATACTGTGGCAAAGCAGCATCTTGTACATGGGTCATTCATAAAAATGGGAAGATTTCATTAACTATTTTTTTGGAATTTAAAAATGATTTAATTGTTCTAATTTGTTTTCCCTGGGATGCATAAATTGTAAAAAAAGCCAGTTTACGATACCAAATTGTTATAGAAAGGTCATTGTTATCTGGATCCCTATGAAATAAAGCAAATTGTGTAACATTCCCCTATTGTGTAACTATATTTTGGGGATCTCTTTTAGGGATTTGTCTAAACTATTGTTAAAGATTGCAAAAAAAATCATATCTCATGCATTGAACTTTGGTGAGATTGCTTCTCCTTCATCTTAGCTTGCCAGTTGACTCCAAAGTTATGGGTACAACATGACATATTAATAATTTACCGTGCAATTATTCGCTATCTATTGTTAATATTTAAGTTCTTGGATGATTTTACGCAACTAAATACATTCTTGACAGTTATTAGAGCAACGTATATTGCTTCAGAATGGTACAATTTCTGTCACTTTCTTTTTATTACTATGTAGGCAATTTTAAATCGGAAAAAACTTTTTACATTCAGCAATTAATGTATGGACCTAATACTTGGTCATACATTAAAAAATAATTACATTTTTGAAATATTATAGAGGTTGGAGCACGTCTATATACTTGGAATTGTTGGAATTCTTTACCCTTGAAATTTTGGAAAATCTGCCCCGTCGCTATATTTTTACTTTAATAGTATCTTGACGATTAGAGGTTTAAGTTATTTTTAAAATAAATACATATTTAAGTAGAGAGAGAGGAAAAACCTTTTATTATACGCAATGATTAAAGTGTAAGTTAAAAGAAAGTACTTTTAATTTAGGTTTGATTGTATATTTTAGCATAAAAAAATTACTTAACATCAACGTCAAAATTACTCATCCCAATGAAAACAGCTCTAACAAAAATATTACAACACCAAATGAACAAAGGTTCTTTTGAGTGACTTAGGCCGTGTTGCTTCATAAACCAAGCAGACATTTTGCGCCCCCAACGGCTCATTTCCAATATAAGGCCTAGTGTAAAATTATTCCATGGAAAAACTAGCCCCAGTCTCTCCTAAGAAAACTACATTGATTTTTGTAACTAAAATTAAAAAGTAAGCTCCCAAATGTCCCCGAGAAATGTTACACACAAAAAAAAGAAAGCAAGAATCCGTTTAGAATAGATATTGTGAATATAAAAATGTCTTGTGTATATGTGTATTCATAGCTTATTTGTATTTAATTTACGATGTATGACGCCACAACAAAATTTAAATTGAGGGATAACTAATAAATATCGGGTTTAGAAGTTTCGGAGTTGCAATTATACAAGTCAAAGATTTCAGTCAACATTTTTTACTTTTTCTAGAAATGTTTTTATTTTCTAAATTTCATAGAACCAATCGAATATGTTTACTGTCGTTGTTGAAACTACCAAAAACTTTCAATAAATGCTTGACTTACATTAACAAAGTAAAAAAATTTCGGAAAAGATGTTACTTCACCAAACCCTTCTTTTATGCTTCAACCAGGGCTTTTTATATTAAACAAAAAATAAAAACTCTATTTACACTAACCACAATATTAAGTCAAGTTTCTGACATGAACTTCAAATTTTTTCCTCAAACCCATTAGTTTGAAACCCGCCTTAAAAACAGCCTTAACAAGACACAGCGAGCAAGATATCAACACCCCATAACGGACCCTTAAAAGCCTCTGCTCGACAGAAACGAACATCAAAGGAAATAGCAGGCGGAGATGGGATCGATATGGTATCTTTCACCTGTTCTATTTATTGTTAAAGGTTAAGAGAGGAAGGTTAGTAGAGAAGAAAGATTTTTTTAGCAGTAATTGATATAATGTAATATTTCAAATTTTATATTTGTTTGGTATGCACATACTTATTTAGGTTAATTTATTTCTGTTTAATTTTAAAATATATGTAAGGAAGGCAACATCTCAAAATTGAAGTTTGATTACTTTGTAAAAAATTCTTTAAAATTACAGCACATTTTTGTTATGTTTGTTTTTAGCATCCAATCACTACTGTCAATGAAGCAAACGTTTTCGCCGATACCAAATAATAAATTTTACATCATATGTAAATTCACAGCACAGGGAAATGGCATCACTTTTACTATCACACCGTGATGGTAAATTAAAGGTATTACATTTTTTTACAGTGAAAGGATGACTTTACCCCCCCCCCCTCCAAAAAAAAGATGGTGTTAATAGTGAGGTTTTTTATGGATTTGAAGGAGTGAATGATGTGCATTGGATTTTAATTAATGTATTCGTTAAAATTACAGAAAGACTGAAAGGGGATTTATTAAAATTGAGTCAAATTTCCTTAGCAATTGTAGATGAAGAGGGTTGATTTTAAAAGATATGCTTTTGCTAATAATAGCATTAACGGATCAAACCTATACTACTAAAATACATAAAACTTTCCTCATTCAACCCATAGCTACTCAATAGTGAAGAAAAAGAAGTGTGGGTGATATTTTTTCTCCTCTTTTCCTTGGAAGTTCCGTCCCGGATCTTTCCGGGCGATTTAATTCGGGAGATGGCAAAAATCCGTCCCGCCAATTTCCAGGATCACGCTTGGGTGGGGGAGTATTAGGTCTAATGATGCGGCTTCCCTTTCTTCACTTCTCTTCCTACTTCTCTCCCCCCCTTGTCGAGTGGGTGGGAGATGGGTGTTAACTTCTCTACCCCCTTTATGATAGGGGTGGAGAATACGTTCCGTACATGGAAAAGTGACATATCGACCAAAAAACATTTTTTTAAAGAGATTCGTCTGAAGCTGGTTTTTGTATTTTATTTCATTTTACAAGGTGGTACTTGTAACAGAAGTCCAAAAGGAAAGTGAATCAAAGTTTATGAGTAAAGTCAGTGAGTGAAAACCTTAGAATTGTATAGTTTGGATAGTTATAGTTGGAGTTTTATGTTTTAGGAGGTATTAATAGACAGCCAAGGAGGTTTCAATCGTCAATCCTCTTTCGTTTTAGAGCCTCTTTCATAAGAGACATCCTTCGTAGTGAAAAATAATGTATCTGCTAACTGTATCTTTACTTCTGTACCAATGTATAAAATATTTGCTTCAATCCTCATAGAAATTCAAATTTCGAAAGTTTTAGTACTGTGAACTCGAAAAGTCGTATATGCCAGTTTTCCGCGCATGGTAGGAACTGTTCCAGAGATCTGATGATTTCGAATCCGTGATTTTTTTCCTTCGTTTAATGTTTCGCACTACTTAGGAAAAGGCGTGGTATTGATGAGAGAAGAAGTTATAGGGTTGTAGGTCGGAAAAGAGAGGATGAACGATGCATCAGTCGAAGTGGATCATTGGTAGTTGAATCTATTCACCACTTGGGATTGAAATAATTAGTTTAGTCCCGTTACTGAAATATCTATCAAAGGCTTAACTCCGTGGATAGGGGTCAAGTGCAAATTAAATATATTAGTCTTTAATTGTCGCCTCGTAAGCCCAAGATCGCGGGTTCGAGCCCCGGCTGAGTCGTCAGATTTTCTGGATGGGAAAATCTTGGGCGCTCATGTCATATGATTATGTGGCGTGTAAAAGATCCCTGGAGGGCCCAATTGGCTTGGGTTCTCTCAGCAAAATTAAATCTCGGCATACCTTAACATCCACAGAGAGCTCAGATTCATTGTAATCTGGGCGTCAAAATTGGTAGCGAGAGTCACCTATATGGTGCCACAAAGAAATGGCTCTCAGTTCTGGGAAATATACCGAGTCTACAAAAAACTTGACCGCCAATATTTTAGCCCCATTTGAGAAAAAAAAGTATTTAATTGTTCCGAGGCTACTAATAAGTTTAATTGGATGGTAGATTATACCTTTTACCTTATCTAAATACTCTGTTCTAGTATTATTCCTTCTAAAAGTAGGGTTTCGACATTTATTAATATTTATTCAGTGAGCTAAAAAATATTTACTTTCCTTCAGGATTATGATAAAAAGTATCGAAAATTAGAAATTATATATAAAGCGTTTTTTTTCCCCTGACAATGAAGCTTGGAAACTACTTGATATATCTGGTTTCCTTGCATGAGGAAAAAGATTATGAGAGTTCAAGTAGTTTTTATGTTTTAGGAGTTGGGTTGTACGATTTTGTGCTATACTGGGAGTTTTAATTAAGATTTTCTATATTTTATTAGCTGGTTCGTCGTTTGGAAGACATCGCTTTATTGAGCAGCAATAAGCTTGAATGTGGCTATCTTCTTATACTCACCAAATATGCCGCCAAACTCACCAATGTCGCCCCAAAAATTGTTCCAAATGAGCAGTATGCGATTTTTGTATTCTAATTTAAGTTGACTTGAAATAACATTATTTTACAAATATGATCAAGTAGTTAAACTCTTATTAATTTGAAAAACAGAAGAAGCTTAAGCTAAGACCAGAGTAAATGGTAAATAATTACTTGAATACAAATTGAGCTTGATTTGTTTAAGGTATCCATATACCTTAGAAAACGGAAAAATCGATCAAAACATGTGTTTTGATATTCTTGCATCCAAATATTCTCTGATTCATTATCTTTCAAATAGTGCAATTAGATTTCTCGTACTGAAAATATTTTTTGATTTACAGGCAGTTTTGCAAAGGCAATTTTATTATCATCAATCTTACAATCGAAACCTTGAACTCATTTTTTTAAGAACGATTTTTTTCATAATATGCTTGTACTCCGAACATGATATCACAAATAATATGCTTCGATTAAAAAAAATTAACATGCATTTTAAAGAGAATGAACCAGGGCATGTAGCCTACTACTTTTTGACAATGACAAAAAAACTAAGTTTTTTACAGATATTTAAAAACGTTAATTGTTAAAAAAATTAAAATTTTAAAGTTTGCCGTTTTAAACTATCATGATTAAATAACTACTATACTTTGAGCTTAAATTTTAGTAGGTCACATACATGGATATTTTTTTGTTTACCTTTCAGCAAAAGTTATGTAAAACAAGTAATTTGAAATGTCGTTATGTTGTTCACAATTTGGCATTTTTAATTAATTAATCGCTAAGTAATTTATTGATTAATATATTTTTTTAGTGCAGTTAAGTATTTTTATGTTAGTTTTTATGTGCCTGATCTTCTCAAAAAGTTTTGAAAGTCTATCTCAAAAATTAAAGAAAAAGTTATCTAAGCTTTTATTATGCCTTAAACCGTGCGAATAATCGGTTTTAATTTGCTATCTCCTTATTAGAAAGTGTCTTAAAGTTAGGTGTTGTTGAAAGTATGCCTCTGTGTAAAAACTTATTTTTGTTTTGTAAACTGGTAGGTTTGGCACTAGTGAGTAAAATTACTCAGCGCTTATTGTTTTAACAATATAACCTGGAAAAACCACCCTTTTCCTCTCAAAATTGTTGTCTTAAGAGCCAATTCATCTTTGCACTTGATCCTTAACGTAATTCTCATTATTTATTTCTTAAAGTTTAAAAATATGCATAATTATTTAATAAACGTTAAACTTTAAAAATTATTTAATAATAATTTCGTTACTAAATTATTTACATAATAAATATTATAGTACATTACAGAAAATTATTACCATAAACCACCTCATTTTTTTAATCAACAATAAAGAATATAATTACATTTATCAATGTTTGGATAGGTGTTTATTCATTTAAAACATTTGTTACATTTTAATCGTATGAGTAATCAACAAAAAAAGTCTTTTAAGATTGAAAGGGTAACTAGTGAAGGCAACTTTTGTCAAATTTAGTTTAATTAAAAAAAAAAGCCATTTTAAATTCAGGATTTTGTTTGCATCTTGCAGCAATTGACAAACATTCATTATTAGAATAATCAAAAAATGAGAACTTCATTTCTATTACCTCAGAACAAGAAAGGTATAGTTCTAAAATATGGATTTTTAACTATTTTAGAAAATTAGATTTAGAATTAACGATTGTATATAAGATTAAAGAATATTTTTATAATTTATAAAATAAAAGTTTAAAGGAATGTTAATATTTAAAATTATTATAAACAACCATATTAGATTTATATAGATTTTGTAATGTGTTTTAAGGATTTAAAACCTTATTGTGTACCTCTTTGCTTGTTAACTTGTTATGAAATTACACGTGCAATAATTGCCATTACAAACGAAAAACCTATAATTAGTTTGCTAAATAACTTTGATGAAGGATGAAAATGACTGCTTTTAATAATCTAGAAAGAATAACATTATCTTTTTGGCGGCTAAAAGGATTTAATTGTTCTTTGAAATGAGTTTTGTTGAAATTTCATTAGTCATTCTCTTGCAAGGTATTACTAATTTGCTTGTTAATGGAATGTTTAAATTGAGTTGCAGTGCAACTAAATGCAGTAGTGTTTATTTAAAAATCACAAAAGTTGTATTTCTTTCAAATGAAACTCATTCTTGTAAATAATTTTAATGGGAAATTTAAATAGGTAAGGTTTTCGGCTGAGTTTCGGGCTAAATTAAAAAAAATAATTATTTAACATGACTTTAGAACTAAACAAAAATGAAAAATAATTTTAAGTGATTTGAATAATACATATATTTAACTCTTGTTTTTATATCTTAAAACAGAAATTTTAAGTATTGTTAATAATTGGATTTATTTGAAGCTGTTTGCCGTATATTTTTTTTTGTATACTGCGGCTAATTGTTTGTCATTCTAATATATCTCTGTTAATTAGAAAGAAAACTAAATTTTTCCTCCACACTTTTGAGTAATTCCATTCATTTACTCACTAATCAATAAAATATGTGTTTGGAACACAGATTGGATATTTTCAAAGAAGGTATAAGGCCAGGGCTAGTTTTCTTAGCTCAATTCGCTCTCTTCTCTTAGCTTCTTCTCTTTTTTTGTGTCTATTTTGAGAAAAAACCTAAGATTAATATATTTATTATACTGATATCTACAAAATGGAAATATTATTTTCCAGAAAAAAATTATAATATTTGGCATCAAAAAATTAAGCCTAAGCATTTGAATTGAAAATAGGCAAAGACAAGTTTTCCCATTTACTAAAAATGTACTCAGAATTTACCTTCACTTAAGTTGGCTATTCTGACTTTCCGACACTACCAGACTAATAAACTAGTTTAACCTGTTTTGCTTCAGGGGGGATTATACTATTTCTTCATTATCTCTCTTTAAACTGATGGTCATTTAAACCATGCAACAACATATGGAATCAATCCTTTAAATTTAGATTAATTTTTGATCTCATTCACAAGTATTAATTTTTGATGTTGTACGAGTACTTGATTTATTGTTAAACACATTTTTAAAGGTTAAAAATGTTGTAAAACGTGCCTATAAAACGATTAGGAAAACGTTGGAACTTTGACCCATCCTCAATTAGTAACTGTGTACTTTTTTTGCTAAATCATAGCAAAGCTGCATCAAGGAATATAGCTAAAATTTAGTAAATACGATGTTGGAATCTTTAATTTTATGCAAGTGCGTTTATTTTAAGCTTTGAATACAGACATGAAGTTGGTTCATAGTTAAAAGAATTAAAAATTCTTTTTTCCGACACACAATGAAAGCTCATTTTAAATTAATTATTTTGTAAGATGGTGTAATCTGGGTTTCTACTTCAGGGGGGCCAGTTCAACGTCATTTACTTGTCTAGTTTTAAAACAAAGACTGATAGAACACTTTCCCGTTTGAACTAGACCCGGTATCCCTTAAAGTTATTTCACAATATCTTTAAGACTATCGGTTATTATGTAAGAACAACTATGATTCATGTAAAATTAATACTTACTTTGAGTTTGCATTATCATATTTTTTGTGTGAAAATTACTGGGGAAGTCATCAATTACAACAAGATAATTAAAATACAAGAAATATTATTCACGGTATGTTCACTTTAAAAACGTTACTTTAACCCAGTGTTATATAAACTGTTAGTGTTGCTATAAAGTTTAGTGTTTATATAGAGAGTATACTGTTTAGATGTGTTTTTGCGAAGAAAGTTTAAAATTATTACTGCAATGAAGACTTTTAAGTACTAAACGTACTAATAAATACATTCTTCCCATACAATTTCTTTATAAAATGCCGATGTTATTGTGGCACTTTTTCATACACCGCCAATGTAATTTTAAAGTATGACAGGCCATTAATTATATGCGATACATCATTTTGAGTGAAAAAAATGGTAAATTGCGAGGCAATAAAAAAACTCGCTATATATCCGAAGATTGAAGCTGGAACACTCTGTCATACCCATCATTTTGAACGCAGGTTCTTTTATGTTTTCATAAAGGTGAATGTCGATAGGAAGCGAACAAAGCAATACCATAAAAAAAGTTGTTAAATCTACATAATGTAAATGAAAGATTTGGAGTTGTAATAGTTCTTATATATTGTAATAAAATGTTTCAAAAGTTCAACAACTTTATGGTTGCATGAAAGGAAGTTATTTTAAGGTCAATATTTTCAGAAAGAAGTTCTTTCAAATAAATTGTACTTTCATGCAGCTTGGGAAGCTGAAAGAAGAACATTGTTAAGAACTAAATTTGATTCAAAATTGAATTGCTGTGGTATTTTTTAGTAGTGGAGCTATTATTTTGTTCCCTCTTATTTTCAAATAAATAAGTATTTGCTTCGTTATATAATTAGCCCCAAAAGAATTAATTAAAATCATAGAAGAGCATTTTTAAAACTTTTCAGGCATACCTTTTGTATTTCAAATTCATATCTTCTAATTTCTATAATATATGAATTCTAGAATTAAAAGAAAGTTATATAACTAAAATTAAACTTTTAACATATATTTCTGCAATATAATGTAGACGGAATTTGAGATATTCAATTACATTGCTCGTTTCATTTCTTGCGCTCTATGAATGAATTTACTTTCTAAAGTTACTACTAAAAACATATTTGAAACGTATATTGAGAATTGTTTTGTAATAAAGACTTAACGGGGCCTCAATCTCCCACAATAAAATAGCTTGGATAATAGACTACATCAAGCAATAAAATTAATAATTTAAAAGCTACTCAAAATTAATTGAATAAACAATTCCTGCATTAGTTGAACGAAGTACAAAAACTCTATTTTGCATTTAAATTTAATAAGAACTTATCTCTGGTTTTGGTTCAGAGTATACATACACACAAATAGTGCAAAATTTATTTAAAATTATTATTTCAAGCCTTTATTTACATAACATATTAAAAGTTGTACTCATGGTGTATTTCGAATAATTTTCTTTAAACTACAATGTTTCTTGCAATTTTGTTTATTATTATTGAATAAAAACTTATTCAATATCCATTTTCTATAATATTTATATGGCTAATTCCATGTAACTGTAGTGTAAGTCACAATTTAAGAGGAGATTTTAAATTTTTGGAAAATAAATCTAATTAAATAAAGTACGTTACATTATTTAGTTTTAATAAGTGTATATCAGCTATTGCACTAATTATTTTCATTAATTGTTAAAAATTGTAGTGCTAATCACTTTTTACACACGTGACTTACAGTACAGAAAGGGAAATTTTGCATGGAATTAGCCGTATAAGAGTATTCAATAAATGCTTTCCATATTAGATATAAAAGCATACTCAATAAATGCTTTCCATATTAGATATAAAAGCATATTCAATAAATGCTTTCTATATTAGATATAAAAGCATATTCAATAAATGCTTTCTATATTAGATATAAAAGCATATTCAATAAAAGCTTTCTCATCCCCAAAGAGAAATATCGCACTAGTTCGAAGCTAACTATATAACTACCCATTTCTGTGTGACGATATTGGCCAATATATAAAGTCATTATCCATTAGCAAAATCTAACGATTCAGAAACTACTTAGATGCCTGCAATTCTCCCCAAGTGACCGCATGCCACAAAATGGTTAAATACATCCCAGGTGATTTTTGAGGCATTATCAACCTCGGGTATGCCACTAATCAGACATTAATTTCGGCACATCGAACACGGCCCTCTTCGAAACGAACCATTCCACAAATCTACCTTGCATCAACCTGATGAGAGGCGAATGTTTCAAACCCTTCGAATTGGAACAGAATCTGTGTGTTACTCCCCTAAATCTCAATAGCTGCGGACTAAGTAGCCATCAATATTCAAGGGAAGTGGATCCCCAGGCGATGCCGTTAACAGAAAACTATTTTGGCCAATATGAAGGAATTATTGTAACAGTGGTACACAGCTCCAATGTTTTTTAGTTTCGAGGTACTGCGTCTTCACAATCGGGAATTCAAAGAGTTGTAAAATAACTTTGTACAATGAAGTAGAACTTGATTCTCATTTGAAGAGCTTAGTGGAAGAACGCGCTAAGTGACAGTTTTGAAAAAAAATAAGATTTTTGTGTCAATGGTCATATTACTAACTTCTTTAACGATAACAAGTTTCCCCTTTTTAAGGGGACACAGTACCCAAAACATTATTTCTAGAAATAATAACATTAATTTGTAAATTATGTTGGTTTTATTTAATGTTTACTCTCTAAGTAAATATTTTCTAGCAATAAAAACAAATATTTACAAGTAGTTTTTCATTTATTTTTTTTAAAAAGTCAAAATTTTGAACTTTTTTAAAACGCTACTCCTCTTTTAATTTTGAGAATAACTCAACCAAATTTTTATAGTTTGTTTTTAGTACTATTTTTTCAAGAATTGTGCATGAATTTTAAAATGTGAGCTACAGTTAAAAAGTAAAATGCATTTATACTGACAATCACAATAAAATTACAAATTATTGAATTCAACATTAAAAAAACAAACTATACATAGTAGACCTTATTCCATCCACAATTTTGTACACTATATATATAAGAACACAGGTTAAAAATTTCAAAATTTTAACTTAATTAGCAAAAAAGCCTTAGGGATTTATTAAACACAATAATTGGAAAACGCGAAACAGAGAAAAAAAAATTGACAGCAGATGAAATACGTATTCAAACTTATAGGAATGACTCCAGAAAATATTTAATAACTTTTTCTACAAAAGATATCATTATGAAACTTCCAGTAAATGTCCAGAAAGATATTGTGAATAATAAGAAGGAAAAACTGAAAAATCGATATTTTGACCAATTTTTGGGTGCTGCGTCCCCTTAAGAAACTTTAAGTTTAGTATATTTTTTACGGTTTTCAAATTCCGTTTTTAACAGATCTGAGTGCAAACGAGAAATTTAAAGCTTATTTTCTCATTTTCACCTTTTTGTCTCTTAGCACTTTCTTCCACTAAGCTCTTCATTTGTGAAAAGATCTTGCTCTTTCACACAACGCTATAAGAATCAGTACATTAAATCTGATGTAGAATCTTGTTGTGAAATTTAATTATAAAAGCTTATTTTCTAAAACCATTTTCTTGATGTAGAATTTTTTTTAAACGAATAAAAACTGTGTATAAGTTTATCTGATTTCATCTAATGCAATCTGGAAGTCCGTGGCTTATTTAAAAGGCAAAATAAACACATGGGTATGAATTGTTTATGTAGGAATAACCCATCTAATTTGAAAACGGTGTTACACCACTATGTTATAAATCAACACTCTCATATAATCGGCTACGCACAGAAGATGCTTAGTTGTCTAATAGCCCGCTTGAAATCAATGACGGATGAAGGTGTTACAGGGTTTGGGGAGGGAACGTAAGAGCTCATTTTGCTTGGACTATGTGCAGTGATAGATTGGAGAGGAGTGGGAAGGATTGTGGCAATCGTGACAGGGGCGTCCATTGAATTGTAGACTAACTTTAGTGAGAATAATAGCATATCCTCCAAAGGGGGGGGGGGAGGAGGGTAGTCTGAAAATTGAAAAGGGTTTGTTGTGACTGTAGATGAGATAGCGATTGTTAAGTAATGTGACATTTACAGTGTGAATTGACTTAGGGTATAAGAGACGTAGCCGATTTAAATAAAATAAGTGGTGTGGGTTGACCTTTAATTTCCATTCCAGCCGTATATGTTTAGTAGTTGTCAATTTGTATACAAATTTCAATAGCCAACAACTATGGATTTATGTGTTTAGTAAGATTGAGTTCGGTAGTATTTGTTTGCAAAGCATTTTTTGTGCAAAATTAAAATAAAAAATTGCAAAAAAATTGTAACAGTACACCGAAAAAATCCAGAAACCCTTTTTTGCCTTAACTGAAATATTTCTGAAATATTATAGACCTCCTACTAATGGTATGTTTCCAATCAGTTGGGAAACATTGCCTTTATTTGCAAAATTAAGAAGTTAAATGCCTCTTTCAAAATTCACTAACTTCCAGCCATTTTTTATATAGGATATGTACTGGAAATGGTAGATTTTTTAAATGTTCAAAAATCCTTCTCATTATTACAGAAAGAGGTTTCCTAAATGCTTTGAAACGTTTCTGAAAAAAATTCTGAAAACCTTTTTTTTTACAGTGTAGAACTCCAATTTTTCAATTATCCTAACTCTGACTACTTGAGTTCTAAAGGTATTCTGCCTCCTCCATACTTTAAAACATATGTAACAGTGTTTTTTTATTTAATTAAAATCTCTTATTATTTACAGGTATTTTTCTTCTACTTTTAATATGCCTATAGTAATTAATTATAATCTATCCTTTTTTCAGAACAAATCCGATAATCCAAATTTTTAAATTATTTGAATTTTGATGGGTTTCAATTGATTCTCATACTTAAAGGTCTACTGCATGTTAAATCTATATACATAAAAGGCAACTTCCGTTTGTTTGTTTGCTTGTTTGTTTGTTTGTTTGTATAAGACACGAGATCTAAAGAACCACGCAACAGATTGTCACGAAATTTGGCACAAAAATTCATCTCATCTCCGGAACAAACATAGGCTAAGAATTTTTCGAATCAGACTATTCCTTCTATCGTTTCGAACGTTTTTCTGAAAAAACTACACCACTTTGGCTCAAATCCTATAATTTTTTTACTTTCCTGATGCCATCGGCTGAAAAAATTAAATAAAACTTTTAACAAAAGTAATTAAAATTGAAAATGTTTATTTTATTCTGTTGCCATTAACTTCAGAAACTAAATTCATTATTTGAAAAATAATTGACATGTTTCAAGTGACGTAATTCCGGCAGTCTCCATTCCCGGATTTTATTGTGGGTTTATTTGATGATTTTTTCATTGATTTTTCTGTTGACTGCATGTATGCATATTTAAGCAATAAATTTATCGTTAAGCTATTACTGAACTATGATGGTTAATAAAGGCCGTCGCACTAGAGCTGCATATTAGGGTTTTATGTCTTTATTTTTTCGCCAAATACGTTGCCAAACTCGCCAAATTATTAACTAAAACTCGCCGAATGGGCATTTTTTTTATAAATAATTTATAAGCTGGTTGGTTGTTCGAAGGTCATTGTGTTAGAGCTGTATAATGGGTGTGTTTGTAGCTATATCTATTTTCTCGCCAATTTTTTTCCCAAAACGTGCCAAATGAGCCAAAAGGTTTTATCTATATACATAAAAGGCAACTTTTGTTTGTTTGTTTGTTTGTTTAAGACACGAGATCTAAAGAACCACGCAACAGATCGTTACGAAATTTGGCACAAAAATTCATCTCATCTCCGGAACAAATATAGGCTAAGAATTTTTCGAATCAGACCAATCCTTTTATCGTTTTCAAACGTTTTTATATTTCACATTCAATGCATTGAAGACCTTAGAGGTTTATTGCTCCTTAAACAGCACGTTTTCACGGATTGTTTATTTAGTTTTATTTTACACATTTGTTAAAACGATTTTTAAGTATATTTAGTTTAATTTCATCTAAAAAATTAGAAATAAACATCTAAAACAAAAATCGTTTGCTAGCTTTTTAGCAGTTAGAAAAATATTTAATATTAAATATAAAAATCGTTTGCTTTAGTATCTTTATCACAGTTAAAAAAAACAAATAAATATAAAAAATGCAAATCGTTTGCTGTTTGCTGGAGTAGCTTTATATAACATCTAAACAATTAGATCATGTAATTCACTTTTATTAAGAATATTTTATTTTCTGCACGCAGACCAAGAGTGATCAGTTTAAAGTGAGATTTAAATTTTAACTACTTTGGAAGAACAGATTATACCAATCTTTGTCCTAAACGCATTTTTTTCTGCCATTTTGTACTGCTTATATTGTACGTATTATATTGTAAAATAAATGTTTGAGACCCTTTTAAGATTTAGCTTTTTTCCATTTTTAATTCTTACTGATTATTTTTTACTTAAATATGTATTCTTTTTAATTTGCGCTTCTTATCAAAGGTATTTTTGAAATTAATATTAATCATTACTATATCCAAGTTGGGTAATTAAATGGAAAATTACTGGGTAATCTTCATATCTTATGTAACTAAAATGAAAGAAAAAAAATAGTTAAATTGACTGTTAAATTATTTTTCCACCTCTACCCGTGCAACGTCGGGTATAACAGCTAGTTTTAAAATAAATAGGGACAAAACGAATCTATAATACTAAAATCAGATATATCAGCCGTTACGCTATAAGCAAAACCCAATCATTTGATGAGAAAGCACAAATATATGCATAAATAATACTTTAACCAATTAGATGCGCCAAAAATACCCTTTCGTTAAACCCTCATTTCCGAGTAACATGAACTGAGATTGTATTACATCGTATCCCATAAACGGCGTTAATTTTTAAACAAACGACAGCCAAATAAAGCCCAGCCCAGACAATTTAATTCCCTGCGTACAAGATCCTGCACGTCGTTAGAAGCTCGCAGTAGCTCATAATGGGCAGTTAAGAAGCCAAGCTTAATTATTGTAGTGGTAATGATCCCCCTCTAGTTAGAGACTGTGGACTCCCCCTTTGATTAGTCTTGAGGGGTGGATTCACCGATGAGGTTGCCTGGTGCTGGTGTGACAAAGCGGTAATTGCGATACTGTATCGTTCTGTTACTGAGGTCTTGATTGACCGAGGATCTAATGCTCATAACCAACTATCTTAATTAACAAAACGTTGCTTGGGTGTACCCTTAATAATGGTTGGTTGGTTGGAAGACGTATACCTTCAGGCTTGTGTGCTTGGTCACAAAGACCCGCTTATAAACCATCGTCAAGAAGGACGGACACGACATACACACACATACAAGACAGATGCTGCCATCTATCGCCACCTACACAATTTAGACATGTCCCTGAAGGGGAGGGAAATAGTCTCCGGGGAACTGAACCGTGGGAAACTGCGCAATGACCGCCCACAGGACTTTCGGACCCAACAGATTTAACGAGCACGTACTCCGCATATACTCGAAAAACACAATCATCCATGCCCTACCGGGATTCGATCCCGAACCCAGAGGCTACAAAGGCTAGCTCCCTAACCGTTGCGCTGCCGGGTCGGCCTTAATAATGGTGACTTGTATATTATGTAAACTTTTACTTTATGCCAATCGATTTCCCTTCTCGCTTGTCAGCGCCCCGTTAATATATTATAAGCACCCCCTCCCCTGCTGATGTCAGAATAATACATTTTTTATTTGGTTGTAGACGTTTCGTTCCCCTAGACCTGTTTGAGTTCGAATTCTGAAAAATCTCTTCTTAAATGACGCCTTCAGTACAGAAGGTTTAAGCTCCTAAAGTTTGGGATCTGAGCCTCTGATAGTTTTGGCTGAGCATTGATACTATTGATACGTGACTCAGTCAGGACTTCTTCGTTTGTAGATACAGATTGCTAAGAGCTAGAAACATAAATGCTACAAAGCTGTATTTAAATTTCCTTGACAATAGTATCAAAAGCCATAATTCTATTTATTTGGCTAAGGTTTAACGGATTAATTATGTGTTAATGAGACTGGTCATTTTAGTTAAATTGTGGGCTTACGAAGGCCATGCTAAGTAACACTCTTGATGAGCAAGTGGTATGTCATGCATAAATCCAGCATTTCCGTGGAGAAAAGTAGTCTATCTTAGATGTGGTGAGTTTGAGAATTTTAGAACTATGCAAGAACAAGTTTTCGGGACTTACGAGTACTGTAACTATATAGTGATGGTCATAGAAGGTAGGGAAAACCCGCGACTAACTTTAGTGTAGCAAAAACAAACCGTAGAGTTCGTAACTTTACTCAGAAAAACTTGCGTTGACTTTCAATGCAAAAAAAAAATCACCAATTGTTACAAGTTTTGTGGAAGCAATACAAAATATGTATTAGGGTTAATAAAATTTTACAAAAATTGGATTGCGACAAAACAATAATACATGGTTAGCACAAATATTGTGGAAAAGGTTCACACGCATATATTCTTCCAAATGTAGTTCAACATCTGTCTTTAATATTTCGCATGAATAGCTATACTGAAGCTTAAAAAATATGTATTACGGTACTTTAAAATGAATATTAAGTTTCGTTATACATGTTTTAGAAAACAATATGGTTAACATATTTTTGTGTCAATCGCTCATGGATATAATAATTGTCTCCTCTCACGATAGCCAGTTGTGTTGGAACAGAACAAATTTGTGTTGGTATGCCATATCAACTAGGCTGTCATAGCTACTAGGAACCAATATCATGGTGAAACCAAGCACAAAATTTTTAACAGTGTGGCCATTTCTACACAATACGTGTATTCCACTTGTGCTGTTATATACGAGTTTTTTTAATGGGATAAAATGCAATGTAAAACTCGTTCTTAACCATAAATATTAGTAACATCGTTGTCACACTAGCTTAGTGGTTGTTCTGGATTTGTGAGATATCGAGGACAATAATGCTCCGCCGTGGCATTGTAAGTAATGGTTCTCAACACGTGCAGACGCATAATCCAATGCACGACTAGGGGACGCGATCGGTTGGAATGCAGTTGGGAAATTATTGGGTATCATTGGCGTGGCGTGTTTAATTAAATTGCAATATGTCGCTGTTGGTGACAATTATGCTTGTAACCAATGCTTGTGTTAGATACATTCTAGTCTAGGGCTCATGCCTTCAAGGTAGATACAATCTAATGTATTTAAAACATCTAAGTGTAATGGGAAAATAATTCTATTACAGTCATTCGCATTCTGTTCATTCATTCAATATAAGTGAAGTTGTTAACCGTGTAATATAAAAAATTTAACTACAAGATCGTAGTAAGAAAAGTAGGTTTGTAACATAATCTGCCACTCAGCCCGCTTCCCGCAGGAAAAAAGTCGCCAAACATAATTTTAATTCTATTATAAACATTTACACTCTAAATTTGCCTAGTTTCATTTATTTTATTTCGAAAATTCAATAATTATTTCTGCAATAATTATTCAATAATTATTATCGTTTGCAAAAATAAATTTACATTTCAAAGAATAAATATGTAATATTCATATCTTTTAAATAAAACCAAAACATTTCATATAAACATACAAACAAAGAATTTCTTAGTGAAATATATTTGACGTCATTTCAAACTGATTGATGTCGCAAAAATAAATTTCATTTGATTTATTGTTTAAAAGAATTAAAGTTTCTCGAGTGATTGTTGCGAATGGCAATTGTGATTTAATTCTAATAAAAATGGCTTCTTATGCTTTTTAAAAAAAAAACATTAAATTTTTCAGTTTTTTAAATAATTAAAGTACTTTAAATTCGATTTTTTTTCTTAAATTTTCAATGTATTCAAATTTCGATGCGCTGAATTTTTTGACGTATCACACTTGTCCGTAGCATTTGTAGTTCAGGCTATGAAAGTAGGCAGCTTATTGCCAAACATTCCTGCATATTTTCTTAAGCAGTTTGTTATTGCTTTATTTATTATTTTTCATCATTTCTCTGTGTTATTTGTGTGTCTGTTTAAATTATATAAAAAATTTTCTATTTCGCCTATGCGGGATTTCCATGTTTCCCCTTGGCGTTCGTTTGCTTTAATTTGTGTTTGCTGTTTTTTGTGATAATAAAAGTTATTATTATTATTAAAAAAATATTTAATGTGTAAACAAAGAATTATTTTTGTTTTAACTTGTTTCATTGCTGTGGTAAACTGTGTGTAAGGATTAAATTTGAAAGGTTAAAAATTTAAAAGTGGTCTAATATCTAAAAATATTCATATTTAAAATCTGCAAAACTCCGACGTGCGTTGAGCATTCACAAAAATTCACACATCGCTAAAAAAACTATCTGTAGGAGCATCTGATTGTTCAAGTTACCAGTGGGCATTGGTGTTGATTGGGCATTGGTACACCAACTCAGTGGTGGCGTTTTATTACACTAAAAATTATGACAACTTTATTCTTGCCATCAAAAGTGTTGTTTCATCACACCAGATAATTATCGGTGTTTCATTACACTTATTTACAAGTGGTGTTTCCTTACACCATTTTTGGTGTGAAGTTACACCAATACGTTTTAGAGTGTACCCCCTCCCTTTTCCCGTGAGTCTAAAAAAACGCCAAAAACAACATTTAGTTTTAGATTAAAATTTTAAAAGTTACTCAATTATTTAATTTTTTTTCAAAAATTCAATAATTATTCCTTATCGTTTGCTAAACTCATTTGTAATTGAAAGCATAAATCTGTAATATTGCTAATTCTTAAATAGAAACAAATAACACCATTTTCAAAATTATTCCTTGTCGAATTATTACATTATTTAGTATCGTACTCCTTTTCGTTTGCTGAATTTATTTGTATTTCAAATAATAAGTGCGTAATATTAATCCTTTTAAATAAAAGCAAATCATTTCAGGTTCAACATACAATAACATTAAAATTATCTATGTACTTCAAAACTTAACTGCACATAAGGTTTTTTAAATAGCATAAAAAAAAACAAATTATGAAGCAAAATCAATTTATAGAATATCAACTGAATTTAATCTTGGGAGTTAATTTAAAAGCAGGCATTTTTTTTAATAAGTTTTGAAATTTTCTGAAAATATCCGTCAGAATTCTACAAAAAGATAATTGAAAAATGGCAATAAGAAAAATGGAATTTTTTGCCTAAAATATACGCGTGTGTGACTTGTAGTATATAATTAAAAATAATTCATGATTTAATTTGCTTCGAAATTTTTGCTGATATAGAGTAATTTAATTTGATGTTATGCTGATGCAGAATTAAAACTAATTTCACTTAACAACTCCGAGTGACACATTTTTATTGATTTTAATATGAAAATAAATTTTTTCCCTATTTTAATTTGTACTGCTATAATTTAAATATATATTTTAAGGAACATTTATTTCTTATTAATTCACGAGAGTTGAAAAATGGGTGCAGTACTTACTGAAATGTTTTTGCTTTTAAAGTAAAAAAAATGAAACGTTCTTCCCAATTATAAATGTTTTTAGTGTGTGTCAACTTCCTTTAGCAACTCATGATTTTATTGATACTTTCACCGAAATATAAGATAAGAAGTCTTGGTTTCACTTTAATAGCTTTAACTGTTTGACACCTAACCGGTTATAAACCTCTAAAAGACCGAGCTATTTACTCGATTGTAGCTATAACACGGGGCCCGGATGGCCTAGTGTTTTGGATCGCAGACCATTACGCTAACAACCTGCGCGCTGTAACTGGTTCGATTCCCGCCTTTGCCATGGGTGTACCTTCTTTCTCTATGTCAGTAAAAATTCTTTCTGTGTCTGTCTTATACTTGACGAAGGTTTATAAGCGGGTCTTTGATCAAGCACACAGACCGAAATATATATGCAAACAAACCAACCAACTAAGCTATCACAATAACATGTCACAATGCTTCGTAATTTAATACGTTTATAAAATAAAATAAAAATATTCTGTCTCGAACATGTTTATCCATGATTTGGGGAAGAAGGAACACATTGGGGTACGAAAGTGTAATTTTTTTTTGTACTAGTACAAGGTAAGCAAATTAAAGTGTCCCCGGCATGGAGCTACGAATGCAGGGAGATGCTTTTGAAGCCACATGAAAGCCTCCAAGTAGAATTAATAAATTGTTCAAACTTTCATTGGCTTCACTTGGCAAACCAGTTTTGTCATTGGTCGGTTTGGTTCTTACTAGACTAGATATGCACATGGACTATTGGCCAGTTCAGATCTTGCGAGCTGTGTAATTGTGTGCGTTGATCAGATCAGTGCACGGTGAAGGTGACATAGTTACCGGCAAATAATTCGCCAAGCGTCTGTTTGGGCTTAATATTGAAGCGACCAATGACTTCACATGGCAAACCTGTTTTTGCATTGGCTTTTGACTTGGCAGTGTTTTCCTGCTGTCCTGCCACTTTTATTTGCGCCCCCTGTATACGATCGGCTTTTCGACCTTGGCATGGTTAAGTGTATTGTCGCCAAAGCCAGTGACAAGCATATCGTCAAATATTTTCAATCACTGATGTACGAGATATTTTTCTGCCCTAAGCTAGCGATGTAAATTTTAATTTACAGTTTATTTGATTAGCTATAATTTAACTTCCTTTCCTTTTTGTGAATATCTTACTTCTTATTACAATCAAATCTAAATTTTGAAAGAGTAACGTTTTATATGTGTTTATTCAATTCAAAATAAACTGTTTATCAATGCAATAGTTGTTTTGTTTACCTCAGTAGATAACATAACCTTCTAAAAATTGCAGATTAATGTGTTAAACGTTAGCAGACATAGCATGGATAAAAGTCTTAAACGAGATACCCTGAACTGTGCATAAAATAAATTATTTACTATAAAAGTTTTATATAGCTTTATAAAGACCAGTATATAGATTACAAACTTCATTTTCATATTTTAAAATCCATTATGTATCCAAAAACGTAACTACCATTGCATATCCAATGCAATAATAAACTGCTCAAAATAAAACCAATTAATCGACTTCCTACTTTTTATATAAATATTTTGGATGAGACAAATTTTCCCTTTAGTTTCTAAAATATATCGATTCATGAAAACACAGTTTAAAAGCGTCGACAAGATGGAGGTAAGAAGAATGTGAAGATGTCAATGAATCAAAACCGTGTTGCAATGTGAAGTAAATATCACATAAAAATTAAGCCCAACATTTTTTGGTGCAATTCATAATTATTTTTAATGGTTTCTAAACCGCCAGGGTTTTCATGACTCTGTGTCCGTTAGTACAGCCAATGTCTAGACACACTAGTTTAGAGCTCACTATTATTTATGTTTCTCGTGACCAACTTAAATTATTAAAATATAATTGACATACAGAAAATATATACAAATAAACATTTAAATGTTCCAGAAAGCAAGTAATAAACATTTTGTAAATGACATCTTGTTCAATATGCCACAAATACATTTCTGATTTTTGTCTCCAGTTTTAGTACATATTCTAATAGTTTTTAGTTCAGATTCTAAAAGTTTCAAATGAAGTATTTGAAATAGAAAGGTGTTTTTGATTATGTACTAGGCTTTTTTGGGCTTACTTTTGGGTTAGCTGAATTTAGTTCTCTGTAAATAGCCAAATATTTTCATCTTATTGTAGCCTCCTTTGCCAACATAGAGTTTTGAAAGGCGAAAAATAAAGTTCACTTTTTCTATAAAAAAAATTCTTTTGAAGGGAGACAAGTATGCTTTGCTTGTGTAGTTCTAATCTAGATGTGTGATTCTCCGACTTAATTCTAAACTGCCAAATCGATAAAAAGTTTTTCTGGATATATGTTTTTGTTATTAATTTGAAAAATTTTCTTTTATATATATTTTGCTTTTATCAGATGAGGTTTCAATCGTAGCTTCCTTCTTCTTTTATATTGATTTATAAATCTTTGTACAAAACACTGGAGTAATTTATGTTATTTTTGTTTTTTTAAAATGTATTTAGCCAGAGATAAGTTATTAATCAGTAAGTAATTTTTTCCGTTGTGTGTCCCAGATTTTACAAGGAGTTTTGATAATTTTTTAAGAAACATTTTTTCTTAATTTGATATAAAAAATAAGAATTTATTCTATGGTTATTGAAGATTAAAGATATTTATTTAAAATACAAACTATTGTAAAGATCAGTCATGTAGCATTGTTTAAATATGTTTATCTTACGTTTTATTTAGTCTATAACCAACTAAAGTGTTTTTGATTACTTCGATTTGCTACTTTAATACAGTTTTTTCTAAAAAAGACATGTATGATTTTTTACTTTACAAATCATTACTAAAAAAAGCTTTAAATAAAACACTTTAGTTCAATAAATTTAGAATTATTATTAGTTTAATGAGTAGGGGGAACTAGGGACATTTGACCCATAAGGATACATGACCCAATGCCTTTTTGGTTTGGGTCAATGACTGGGTTCTTAACGGAATACAAGGTTTGTTGAAAAGGTACAAGGGAATTTGTTTTTAACGAGCTTACAATTTAGTATGCAGAAAGAATCGATGGAAAATGTTTTAAATGGAATGAAATGTGTAATACATCCCGAGTGTTGATATTGATCAAATAGAAGCGATTCTTTCATCACCTGTGTTTTCTCTGCAAAATAAAAGAATCCCCAGTTTGTATTTAGGCAAGATATTACGTTTAAATTTGATAAGTTCGTTAATATTTAAGCATAATTAATGTGATAAAAATAAGAAGTAATAATTTTGTCTTAAAAAAATATAAAATATATTTAAACTTTATAATATGATATTAGTTTTGTTACTAGGTAAAAGTATTTTGATAATTGTAAGTCTTATTACCAAATTTTGGGGTTGGGTCACGTATCCCTAATGGTTGGGTCATGTATCCCTATGCTTTGGGATACATGACCCAAAACTAAAGTTTTTAATAATATATATTTACTAATATGGCAGTAAATACTTCATAAAAGTACTAATATATATTGTGTAATACTTTATGAAGTATAAATTGATTGCATTTGCACATCCACAAATGGTGTTTTTTTAAAGTTACAAGCCAAAAATTAGAAGTTGCGTCATGTGTCCCTGGTTCCCATTACTAACCAACTGAAAAGTTGTTTTAAAGTTTAGTTTCTTTAATACAATTTTAAAAAAGTACAAATGATCTTTTTACATCTACAAATCATCATTTAATCATTTTAATAAAATAAATTTTTGGACAAAAAAACATTGCATTTCAGTAAATTTAAATATATTCTTAGTTTAATAAATATTGAATATGTATCTTTCGCGTTTAAAAGTAAAGTTATGTACTTGCGTTAAGCCTCAAAGTTAAATATTTAAAGTTTTAAAGTAGAATCCGAGATAAAGGAACTGTGCGCATCCTAAAATCCTGAATCCCCAAATATGCAGCGAGTTTTATTCAAGACAATTACTCTAGGGAGAAAAGCTACTTTCGAAACTAGCAAAACTCAGCGATTTTTTTTCATTAGTTTTCTTTTTTATGGCCTCATTCCCCTTTTCTAGTTGTGGAAATGACAGCACTTAAACCCAAATATCGCTCTAAAACTGTCTGGAAATCAGGGGGATATCGAAAATACTTAGACAATATTTCGAAATTGTTTTAGAACCTTCCATCACATTGTCTGCAAAGGTATGACGAACGACGTCTGAAGTTCATCTTCAAAGTTTAATATGGTGCATTTCAATCCGAATTTTCTTCTTTGTTCTTAATAATGGGTTAAAAGGAAAACATTAATGGTTGAAAGTCATAACAGAACTTTTTTAACTTTAAAGCCTTTTAAGGCTTTCAACGAGAGTATTTAAGTACTAAAAAATGAAAACTGTATACGACATTAAGACAGTTGTTTATTCAAGCGAGTCCAGCTAATACTACCTACAAAAAATGGACATGTTTAATTCCTGCCTAAAAATGTGTTTTAAAATGCGAGCCTTCTTGATCATGAAGTCGTGCACTTTCTTGTTTCCATATCAATTTGAATTTCCTACTTTTAGAAGAGACAGAACACAGATATACTAACCTTATTTCAAACATATAACAATTATATAAATGTATTATATGTTTTTTTTAATATCTTATATTTTGTATAATTAGTATATAAAAAGTATAATATATAAAAGAAAGTATGGCGCACTTGGGTAAGCATCGGAATGGGAACATGTTTCCCCGGCTCGAAACAAAGTTCTTCCGTATTTTTAATATGTTAATCATTATATGTTATTTATCATTTGAGAACTTTATGGAATTATGCAAAATATTTCTTCATCTAACTTTTCTTATATGAAAATATCTTTTAGTTCTCATAATTGCTCACACAGTATATACGCTAGTTGTTTATTCCAAGTTTTTCCGAGAATTAATAAAGATTCGATTGCTACAAAATCTCTTGTGTCTCTTAAAACTACGAGACACTATATATATTGCAATCAATAATTGTCAATGTAATTAATTGATAATTTGAGAATTTTTATTATAGACAACTGAAATATTTTTTTAAAAACTATAATTGAATTCAAGTATTTTTCTATACAATTTAACTTGTAGATAAAATATAAACAGATTTCTATTATTATTTGAATATTAATTCATATAATCATAAGTTGTGTGTGCATTTGATTATTAATAAAATTATAATCCAAATCAGACATTTTAACATAAATGTAACACAACCATATCCTCTCCTAATAACAATTAAATCACCTCTAAATGCAATCCTACATTTAATGTAATACCATTTATTTTAAAATCCTCTTTCGTTGCCTCAATACTTCAGGGCATTGCGGAGAACGTTTAGGAGATTTCAATGATCTCAAAACTGAAATTAAAGTTTTACCCTTGGGCAAAATATGCCCTTAACTGATGTACCACACTTCCGCACTGATGCCATTTCCTCAACTGTATGGTTGGGCAGAGCATATCACGAGTATGCCCATTATATTAATGCCTTTTGGTTATTGTTTGCGTCGGACAGCGTAAGTGCATTCCAAACTTGAATATTAAAATATGTTGGTAGAAAACTTTACATTAGATTTCACTCACTTTATAGATACAGTTGTGTATTTTAATGTTTAATATATGGCAATGATATATGTAAAAAATATATGTTAATTGCATTATAAATTACCGTTTTATTTATGGAATTTTATCTTTAGTTCGTAGCTGTAAAAAATGTGCAAAATTTTCATAATTTGGGGTGCAAAATCACATTAATTCAGTAACAGTACATCAGTAAGCTGACTAGACTCAAATTATTTGAGGAACCTTCCATAAATGACTGGTGCAGCTTTCCACTACCCTTCCACACATTCCAAGCGATTATAAATGTCGTAAAAAGAGAATTATCAAAAAAATTGAAACCAAAAAGGGTTATGAGAAAAAAATGTGAAATAAAAAGGGATTATGAAAAAAAAATGTGTGTTTTCAACCCAGATAATAGTAGGCAGCATAGCTATAGGAAGAGGAGCAGATATATGCCCCTAGGGAAAAAGGTGAAGCCACTTTTCCACCAGTATCCCATAAGGCAGTTCGCAAGCCAAAACATCCCGCTCGCCCATGGCGTGTTATAAGCCACCAGATGACACCATGAGAAAAATTCGACTAATAAAAAAATATATATTAAATTATAACTAGTTAAAACTTTTTGTCAGTTTTGCTCTAGCATAAGTTTATCACTGAATATGTTTTGATAATTTCTGGTAGATATGAGCTATTTATTCATAAAAGAAGCATTTTAAAAATGTAATTTTTATTGCATGTAACTCTTCGGCAAAAGCAGTTTTTGGCCAACCAGTATCTCGTGATGCATTGCGAAAGCGGCGAAAAGAGGCTTAATCACACAATCGCGGGATTTGTATTGCGTTGTACGGGGATTGCGCAATCGATGGGCATATCAGCTACTCTTCCTATATCTATGGTAGACAGTAAAGCGAAGTTCTCGCATTCGAGGAATTGCAAGGTCTATAATTGTGTTAAGCCTAGCATTTAATTTAAATTAAATCTATAAAAATGTCATGTAACATTTATAAGTTCCCTATCCTCAGTAAATGAAATACCATTTTTTGAACTTACACCACCAACAAATGGCCCAGGTTACCTTATTTGTGTTATATACAAGTTTACACGTTTATACGTATGCATTGGTATTTCTAGCGAAAACCATAAACTGAATTTTTTTTTTTAAAAAAATAATGAATTTATATTGATATTTTATTCCTATAATTTAAATTGATTTTATAAACATAGCAAGAAAAATAAACCAAATTATGATTTTTGAAACAAATACTTTGCTTTTAACTAGAACTCCTAACTAAAACAGAATAACCTAAAACAACTAAACATATAACTAAAACAGAAAATATTTCGAAAACTAAAAACTTCCCAATTTAGGTTGCCAATAAACTATCACCCGAGGGCCATTAGTTTTTCGATGAATACAATCAGCAACTGGCAAATTCCAGCCTTGTAATACGTCCCCTGATACACTTCTTGCCATCCAATGAAACAATAAACATTTGATTACCGCTGTGAAGGAAGAACCCTCCAGCGTTTGCTCTGTGATGACTGATTAGGACTGGGGGGTCTCGCAGGTGTAATTTTTTCGGCTACTTTAGCCTTTGTTTTTAGGATAGAAAGGCCTTTTTTAGTGGTTTTTATTGCAATTGTGAATGATAATAAAAGTGTTAGTTTGCGAATGGGGATTGTTGTGTATTATTTGTAGTTAAGAAACTGACAACCCCTAGCAATAAAAAATAGTTCTTACACATTTTTATTTGTTAACCATACACATTTTTGTTTGTGGAAACATTTTTTTAATGAAATACATTTTATAAATATCCATGAGAATTCTTTTTTTGATAATTGTAACAATTTATAATTACAATCCCCCGAATATTGGAATTTAACCTCTAAATGATTTTGTAATTTTCATAAAAGTGTCCCTAAAAGTGTCTATTTTTATCCCTGAAAATTATATAATATATGTATATAACCAATACATCCATTCAATTTTAATTTTAATATGTTTTTAGCTTAAAATTAAAAAAAAAATAGTTAATCTTATTAGCGTTTAATTTATGTATTTCAGGTATTTAAGTTAGTTTTAATCTTATGGACGCGCGTTAGTATACTGAACGCTCCAGCCTTTGGCATTTTATTGGTGCATTACTACTGAAAATTCCAGCCCGGAAATATGACAGTGGCGAAAAATAGAGGCATAACTTCATCTGTCATTTTAACAGGAGCGAGAAGGTAGGAGTTAACCATGCATGTTTTTATTTGTAGAAAAATTTACAAGGAAACACTTGGAACAGTGAACTTTTTAAAAAAAAAATATCCCTGAGAAATCTTCCTTGATAATTTTAACAATTTATAATGGTTAAGTTGCATGAAACGCGAAATTCAGAATATATATGTTTTTTTGGTAGTATAAAAGCCGCAAATTCCGAATATAAGCTTAAATATTCAAAAATATTTTTAATTTCAGAAAAAAATAAATTTTAAATTTGCCGAAAATATACGTCACTGAAAACAGCTCTGACGTCAAACGTTATGTATTTGGCGATGTTTCGATCTATATCCTTAAGGTTTAATACACTTTATAAAATAGTAAACCTTACAAGTCCTGCGAAACTTCCTTAAAAGAAGAACAAAATATTATTTTTAGTCAGTTCCTATCAAGGAATTTAAACCGCTTGTTCCAAGTTTGGTTGTTAGTTAAAATACACACACTAGAGCACGTAAGAGTTATTGCAGAACTATTGACTGTTGGATCTGATCGGAATAGTCGGGTGAAATCGTTGAACGTTTAAAGAAATTAACTGGAATGGGCATGATATGTGTCTGTACAATAGAAATACTTTTGTAAGAGTTTGATAAGGATGAAAGCACGTTTCACAGTTTCGAAAGCAATACAGTAGAAACGCGATATGAAATAACACGCCAAGAACAAAATAGCCAAACATGACGTCATTTGTTATGCCAAGAGAGGTTTAACGGAAGTGACATATCACTAACTTTAAAACTGAATTTAAAAATAAATACTTCTTAAAAACCAGAAATACTTGAGTTTTAGATATTTCTTAATGTGCTTAATCGAATAAAAATGTTTGTGGAAAACGCTGTAATTGTCCATTACATATCGCCCGAGTATTTCAATTGTTTATTAATTAAAATCCCTCATGAAGAATGGGCCCAAAAATTAGTGGAAAAGTGTTGCCTTGGATGTTTGTGATTGGTTAGCGTGGCTTCTAACAATAAACATCAAGCTTTTTTTGGTTAATTTCCTTCTTACAAAACTGTTACTATACTATATAAACGTAAAAAGTTTTATCCATATTTTAAAAACTGATCCAAATAACTTATAAAACACTCTACCCCACCTAACTCCTACAAAAAAACCCACCTTACCCACAGATATTTAGTCTTCAGCAACACCCAAACGAAATTCGGTCTTTTATTTTCATACTGCTTCCACATCAAGTCAAAACGTAATTCAGAGACAAGAAAAATCGATCGGGATCTAAAGAAAAATAAATAAATAAATCAAGAAAAAAACAAAGAGAGAGGTGGAAGAGCCGGATCCTTTGATCCCAATTTGATTATCTTTCTACGTGATGAGCTCTGGAGGTGCGAGGCCCTGTCAAGCTGTCCATCACGTCCAAATGAAGGCCCGTTGTTCTTCCAATTCCCATTCTTCTGCGTTTTTGGAATACGATGCAGTGATGATGCTGTTTCGATAGCACTGCACGTATAGCGCGTCAGAGGAAATTTGTGTCAGTTGTCTGGGATCCCACGGGTATTTAATTTCGGATTTTTAGGGGTCTTGATGAAAGATATTTGAATTTTGGGTTAACTCGTTTGATTGTTAAATAAGTCATTTCTTTTTTCATTTCACCAGAGGAGTTGTTTTTTAATGATTGTTGTGTTCCCTTTTTTGAAAGTTGCCTACCTTTAATAAATGTCGGTATGGCAACAATTTACTTAATGAGGAATGCGATTATTTTACGATAGTTTTTCGGAATATTTTTTGTGGTGTAAATATATCAAACATAAAAAAGCACCTGTAATTGATCTTAAAATTAAGATAAATGTATAAGTTTAGAATTTTTTCTCTCAACTGTTTTATAACATTTTGAATTAAAATTCCGATTCAACTGGCCTAATAGCTGATTTTACATTTTGCCTTTTCATCAACAAAGTAAAATATATTGAATGATAAATTGAGAACTTGGTAGGAAAATCGGGGATATCGTGACTATAAGCCAAAGAACAATTCTGTCGATGGATCCTTTTTTTAAATATATTTAGCAATTTGTGTACACATTAACTGTCCAAGTTCACGTAGTTATGTGTTGAACCATTTTGTAAAAAAGTATTTAAAACACAATTTTCTAACAGAAAATGTTGTGGAGACATTTAAATTGCCAAGGATATGGAAATTGAAAATGGTCACACAGTGAAAAAAATGTTAAAAACAACTTTTCACTTAGAAAAAGTATTTAAAAAAATGTCCTAGTTTAAGGCTTATATTGCTGAATTCCATAAATCACCTTGATAACAAAAATAAAATGTGTTCATCTTTTGCACACGCATAATAGTGTTACTGACCCTTTACTTTCATTATTGATCTAGACACCATATTTGCACTGACAATTATATCCTTCTTTCACATCCAAGTGGTTTTTTTATCTTTCACGTATATATTCTCACCAAAGGTTTAATTACAATCATATAATAAAATCTTCTCATTTATATTTTTATTCGCCATATATACACTTAAATATGAATGAAGTATGCAGGGATCATTCATTATCAACGGTCCTTCATCCTATTTTCAGCCAATCCCTATACAAAAATAGGGTAATAAATAAAAAAAAGGCTTCAAAATAAAAATGTCATAAAAAAGCATCCATCTTACAGGTGACCATCAATCTCTGGAGGGCAACCGAGCCATCTATCGAGCCCGAGCGAACTCAGCGGTAGAAGAAGCAAGAATTTTTAAGACGCATATTTATTTTTCCAGAACATTGTGTCAATGTTATAGTTTTTTTTTAATCATTAACTTCTTGCTCTAGTGAAAATGACGGGGCCATATATCGCCATATATTTCTTCACTGTTAAAAATTTAACACTTGGTTTCACCATAATAATGGTTTCTAGTCGCTGCAGCGGCTGTGTGTGTGGGGAAATGTTTCACCATATTTTCGGTATTCGATTGAACCATTTTTCAGATTTTAAAAACAAAAGTCCAAGAAATGGTTGAGTCAAATACCGTAAATATGGTGAAGCATTTCACTACGCAGCCGTTGCAGCTATTAAGAACCATAATTATGGTGAAACCAACCGCCAAATTTTCAACAGTGTTGTTCCTGTGATGTTTCCAGGCTGGAGTGTTCAGTTAGTAACGTGCCAATAAGATTAAACGCAATTTAAATCCACCAATTTAAACGCCAATGATATTAATTTTTTTTTAATTTCGAGATAAAAGCAAATAAAAAACTGAAATTGAATAAAAGTATTGTTCAAAAAGATATTTTTATATAATTTTCAGGGATAAAAATAGACACTTTTATAACCGTTTTCTTTAAAATTACCCGATTGTTAAAGAGCTAATTCAACTAATTCGAAAATTCCTCTGATATGTCAATCTAATAGAACTTGGATGAGGATATGGGGATAGGTTTTCTATTTAAGGTAAAAGAATGTAATGAACAAGTGTTTTGTTAAAAAGAAATCACGTGCACTTGAATACTACGCAGTTAACGATATAGTTATAATATTCTATTTACTATGCGAGCCTCGAAAAAACTTTCTTCCACATCCCTTCGCATGGTTTTCTCGGAAACGGGGGGAGCATCGCTTTTCTAAACCTAACGCGTTTGAGGTTCTGTTGTGAGGTTAACAATCCGAACAGTTCAAACCCAAGTAGGGTGGGGAAAAAACATGCTCACGCCGTTTCGAAGAAAACCACATGCGGCGATGGGCGCACAGTTGACATAGAACGTTCGACAGTAACTTGCAAAAGAAATATCCATGTACATTGCTCAACAGATTTTTTCCTAATAAAAGTTTGATCAACAACTGTTTTAATTGATCACACAATGTTAGATAAAAAAATATATTGTGATAAATGACGATGATTACAAAAATGAAAAAAAAATGAATCATATAAAAATAAAATGGGTTATACTTTAACAATGCTTTCATCTTCTTTAAATCAATGCAGCTAAATTGCGTCAAGTTCATATATGTGTAATAATTTTATTGGTAAATTTACTTGAGCTTTATAAGCTAGTAACTAAATTTGAATGCCATTATTTTAACTAAATGAGAAGATTTAAATGTCAAATAAAATACCAAGAAAGTTAAGTTCTACTTAACTTTTTAAATAAAACAACAAGTGAAAAGGACCACAGTGTTATATCTTAAAATTCCCTGAACCCATCTCGGCAGTATTTCTCGGTACAGTGGCCGCGGAGTCGACTCTGTTATTTGAATCGTTTGATTAAACAGAGTACCGCCACTGTGTCCAGGAGTTTACCAGGAGTGGTGAGAAGGACAAGATCGAACGCTACAGTTCACTTCATCACGATCGCCCCCTACGACCCTCCCCTTCCGAATGGGTATAGAAGGCCATATTCTAGGAAAATAAATTTCCTTCGTGGTCTCACGGTTAATGTTGAGAATTTAATTTGTTGGAGTCTTTAGATATCGCCTCAAATAAAGTAAATAATAGAATCGTGAAAACTTGCTAGCGATTTTGCTATCCGTACAAAAATGATTAAGGGTCTGTCTGGTATTGATTATGATAACAGATTAAGATCTTTAAACATGTATTCCCTGGAAAATAGGAGAGCTAGGGGTGATTTAATACAGGTATTGAAGTTGAGAAAACAGGGAGACATGGAGGGCTTAGGTTTTACCTTAAATAGCCGGACCAGAGGACATTATCAGAAATTGAATAATTCGTTCTTTAGAAGGGAGGTAAGAAAACATTATTTTTACAAAAGATGTCAATGAGTGGAATGCTTTATCAGATTATGTTGTGCATTCGAAGAGAGGAGAAGATTTTAAGAAGAAACTTGACAGCCATTGGAAACTGGTAATGTATTACATTTATTTTGGACCAACCTTGCTGGGCCTCTGGCCTGTTGTTGGTCGACAATTTTTGTATTTGTCTTTGTATTTGTGTTCACTAATTGTGGCTATAATTGTGGTCAATGTATGGTGGATAGCTATTAACTTAAAGGACACTTACTTGATATCAGCTTGATGAAGACTGTCAATTGAGTATAGGGCTATTTGTTTGAGTGAGTTTAAACACAAAAAAATACTGTTGCCTTTTTGTGTTTTTTATAGTATTTGGAGCATTTTATTGCATTAAAACATTTGCCATTAGAAAATAAAATCTTATTAAACTGCCAGACTTCAAAGATCAACTAATACATTTCTTATTTTTAGCTTCCACACTACGTTTATAACGTAAAAAGTGGAAGGTATTATAATCGTTCAGTCCGTCTGTCAGTCTGTCTGTCCGTCACCCACTTTCATATCCCAAACAACAAATGCTACGGACAAGTGTGATACGTCAAAAAATTCAGCGTATCAAAACAACTTCATCATCTTACAACTTCCCTTCCGTCCATTTTCAAACACATACCTAGAATCGGTAATAATAAGGAACAAATATTGAACTATTGAAAACAAAACATTCATTATGTTATACATTAGTTCATGAGTAAATTACTCATTTATATTATAAACTGTATCTTGCGAAGAACCAGCTAACAATTACTAATTACAGGCAATATTAATATTTACTCTGCTCCGTTTAGTATTCAAATATCGTTGGGCCATTGTATACATACTCAAACTATTATCTTGATTAAGGGAAGTCCAAACAATGTGCAAGTATTTTGAATACATTTAAATATTTGAAATGTATTTATATTGTAGTTTTAACGCATAAAACAATTTGTATATATGACTTTTAACAAGCGTAATAAAAACATAACATTTAGTTGTTATTATTATCTATTAATATTATAAGTATTAGTGTTGTATTAAACACATGACGCGTGTTGGGCATTTTTAACGAAGATTAGCTGCTACGATACAAGTAATGAATTGATTTTCAAGTAAAAATTAACTGAAACTTTGTATGTTAACGTCCAAAAAAATTATTTTACATTTCTCTAGAAGATTTTTTTTTGCAATTAGATAAACATGTCACATTTATTTTGTTTAAAATACTTCATTGCACAAGGATATTCCCCAATACTAAATAGTGAGTATTGTGCCCTTACAAGACATGTAAAATAAGATACTCACCAAATAGAGAAAACCTGCTGCTAGTCAGAATAAAAGGTCTGTTTACATTACACTCCTGTTACAAACTACTACGTCCAAAATGTAGTTATTTCATATAATGTAAGTGTTGCACTTTATATAGACATGTGGCAACAAATAATAATGGAGCAGACAAACTTTACCGTAATGATCTTACTTAGGGTATAAAACTTTACAGTAATTTGCAAAGGAAAGTTTGCTTACGTTGCGTTGGCAAGTCTCACACAAATCAAGCCTTTCAAAAGCTTTTATACAAAATTTAACTATCTCTAGCTTAACTACATAACCTAAATTTAGAAAAACTGGAGACATAAAATGTAGACGGTTTAACAAAAATACGTGTTTTTTTATATAATAAACTAGGTCATGAAATGAAATAAAATAACAAGGTTTAAGTAAAAGTCACTTTACCCCTAAACAACGATTTTGTGAATCCATTAACACCTTTATTTCCGAATAAAAACGCCAAATTTATCAAATTTAAGTTTTATAATTTATTTTTTTCTGTAACTTAATTTGTCTTTTATAAATTAATCAGGACTACATTTTTTTCTTATATTTTGTTTATCTGGATAAACGTAAGCAGAAACTCATTTTCGCATGGATGATTTTCTTGCCCATAGTCGTTAATGGGTAAACACTTTATGCTGATTTCAAGTAAAGCCTATCTTCTGTAGATGGGAACAATAATGTAGGTTCTAGAATGATTATTAACCCAACTTACCAGGCTTTAAAATCATAGGCTGAATAGGAAATCACTATTCGTTCCTCGATAAACTCAAAAAACCATTTCAAAGCAGTAAATTGTTTTTTATCACTTCCTACAGATGCTTTTCTTAGTTAAATCCATGCTTTCTTTCTAAAAAAAAATAAGGAATTCGCACTGCATGTTAAATATATGTGAAAAAAGCGAAAAATAAGTCCCACGTCAGTGAAAATCCACTTCATTTTTCGCTTAAGCTGATTTGTCAGTAATTCCATTAGTGAACCTCTATTCCCAGTGAATCATACATAAACATTCATGTATTCAAACGTATTCATGCCCATACTGATGGAGAAAAGAAGCACGGGGAAAGTTATTTCCAATTTCACTCCTTGGGTATGAAGAAAGTGTAACTGGTTTACTTCGTCAAAAAATGCATATAGCAAAGTCTCCATTAGCAGATGTAAGTTCAAGAGCTCCCTTTATTCCAGGTTTTGTCAATTTGTCATTGTGATATTTTTGTGTTTAACTTTAAGTCATTTCTTCAAATAAAAACAAATTTCATAAAACCAGGATCATAAAATAAAATTCACATTTACAAATTACAACAACCTTCACACTTTGAAATACAATACACTACTTTTACTGATAATTTTTATTGAACACAGTTTTAATTTCACTTACATTTAGGGTGAGGCCACTCACTTTGCTGCAACTGGACAATAGCATTGGGTGTTCGTGACTTTTAAACTATTTTTAAGAGTTGGGTCTAACCTTTTCTTATGTTGCAAAAAATAAGACTTTGGCACTTTGGAACAAAGCAACTACAAAATGAAAGATCCAGTGCAAAGTCATCCTTCATACAACTAAAGTAAGCAAATAGTTAGTTACAACTTCCTCAAACAAAACTAAGGTCCGAATGCTTTTTTCATTCAAGACTTGGGAAACTTTTTTAAATATATAGTTAACATTTTCTATTTTTTGGAAAAACTGTTGTTGTATAACTTGCTATATTCTGTTATAAGGCACGTTTGCGATAAGAATGGGACTACTTTAATCAATAACATTTACAACAAAATGTTACTTCTATGGATGCGACTTAAAACAAAATGTTAAACAAAGAGTTTGTATTAGTTTTGGCATTTTAAATTGACGGATATACTCCTTTCAGTTCTATTTTACGAAGATTTTCTCTAGCATTCATCATAACTATGTGTGTGGTTTTTTACGGTACTCTGTTCAAAGGAGCCTACGATAAAACCTACTAAAATTAATTTTGGGCTCCTTTTTGCACTAGAATATTTTTTTACATTTCCTCAGAACTATTTTTCGATCCCTCTAACCTACAGGCATTAGGTGAATAATCCAATTTAGGTGAATAATCCAATTTAAGTACGAAAGTTTAAACTTTTTGGTGATTTGGTACAAAGAAATGTCAGATGTCTCAGCAAAATTTGTCTCAATCTTTGTTACTAAAGTAGCATTATTTTCCACTTTCCTTTCTCGGAATTTTCAGAAATTTTGATGCATCTTTGTTGTTTGTACTTGTTTAAACTCTAGAAAATGTGACTAAATTATGCGACTTATAAAAGCTTGAAGACTGCAACTTTGCATATGTTTGTATAAAAATTTCATTGATATATATTTCCTTTTATGATAACCTTTTATAAATGATCTGACATTTCAAAAGTATGACTATAAGAAATAAATGTTATTTATGATTATAAAGTGTGTTTGCCTTCTGTCTTCTGACAATATGAAAATTTGCATTCTAAAACTTGCTCATGTCTTCTTAGCCAATTAAATTACCTCATTCTTGTCGCGGACTACCTTCAATCTGTAAAACAGTTTTTGCACACTGGATGCACAACTTTGTGTTGATATAAGACAAAATGGTTGTATCGTGCTGCACTTGGTGTGCGTGTGTATGAAACAATGGACAAGTTTCAGGTCTTGAATGGCTACAGAAGTGCTGGATGAAAAAAATTCTTCGAGCCTCGATTGGCGAATCAATGTCACGTGGGAACAGAGCACAAATCAGGGTGTCGATCGAATAGAATGCAGGAATGAAAGCTTGAAAGAAATACCTCACCAGAAAGAAGCTAATTAGAGCCGTGTTTTTCTTGTGAAGTTTTTCTTGTAATTGTCCCCATATATAAGATGCTAAAATTTTATCATTGTGGTTCGTGTTCCTTTTTGAAATAAAAATGTATATTTTTTCTGCCAATCTCAGCATAGCAATTTTGCACTGGAGATCTACGAGAAATATTCCAAACATTTTTCCACAACAAGAGAACTCATCCGTGAACTGGACCAAAAAAATGTTTATTTTTTTAATAAAAACCTAATTTAGTCCAAAAGAACACTCTTGTATAGAGCAAAAGATATTTATTTGAAAGTACAGCACGTTCCTAAGCTGAACATATTAAAACGAACAAATTGTTTCTTTGTACGGTATGAGGTTTTACCAGGCGTGGATCCAGAGTTCCTCCATAGGGGGTAATCCGGATTTTTTTTCTTGGGGAGGGGGGGGGGAGGATTATTCTAATATAATTTTTAATATAATTCTAAATTTTTAATAAATCATTTTTAATCATTCATAATTTTAATTAAATAATTAATCTTAGCAACTCTTTTCAAATACTTGTTTGAAACTATTATTTGTTAAAGACGTCTTTCTTTTATAGATGATTTGATATTAAAACAAATGAAAAAAAAGTGTACAAAATGTTTTCATAATTTATATAAAATATTAAAGCCCCTTAAGAGAGTAATATCATATGTTTAAAAATGCAATGTGCAAAATTTTATTAATTTTCATTAGAAGATCTGAAATTTAACAATATGAATTTATTTTAACGTACGTTTAAACTCAGATATTGCGTTTATTCATAAAAGTATGTTTAAGTTTATTAAGATTTTTTAGTTTATTAATCGTATAAAAACCTAAAACGCAATTTTAGATTTAAAAAAAGCTCATATTTATAATAGCATAAAAATGGCACAAAAAGCTCATTTTTATACTAAACACGTTTAATTTTTCGAAATCTAAACAAAGCATTTAATGTTGAAGTAGAAAATTTAAATTTTTTTGCCAAAGTGTAACATGATATTTTAAATATTGTATAAGTATACATAAACAAATTTTATGCAGCAATTAAAGTAAAAAAAGTTAATTTTCTTTGTTTAATTTTGCTGAATCTATCAATAATTTTCTGGATATCCAAAGGGAGATATCTCTGTGTATATTTAAAAGTGCCAATCCTGTTAGACGATCTTGGATCATATTGCTTCTTAGCCAAGTCTTCAGCCTTCTTAAAGTTGAAAAGCTTCTTTCTGCTGAAGCAATAGTATAACAGGAAGAACACTTTGAATTTTTAATATTTGATTTATGAGAGAGGATATATCTTCATCGCATTGGGCAAGGGCTTCCAAGGTGGATTTTTAATTTTTATTATTTTTTATTGGTTTAATATGTTTTATAAACACATGCAAATCAAAAATTGTGATTTCCAATCACTGTAGGAGAAGGAGAAGCTAAAAATCCCGCCGATTGTTGCTTTTGCCGCGAGGGTCTCAGAAGATAGTTTCTCTGGCTGCCATTTTAAAAAATCAATTAAAAAATCTGATTCTTGTATTTTAATACGTAATGAATAAGTATACAAAATTTCTAAATGATTTATTTACTCCTTCCCTTTTGAATAATCCTCTGAAACACGGTCAACATTCAGGTGGTTACATGTATCGCTACCCTTAAAAACAGTAAGAAAATCTTGTCTTTGGCAGCGGTTCTAAATAACAATGTAAATTTGCTCAATTATTAAAAACTTATCTATCAATCTATTTCACATAGATTAAAATACTAAATGTGTACTTAACTTTTCAATATTTCATTTAAAATTCTAGATATTTATCTTAAATTTTATACATATGCTTTTCTTTTTTTTTTTTCTCTTTTAAAAATAGCATTAGTCATTACCCCTATTCCCCTTAACCTAATTGTTTTGAAACTCCGATGGCCCGACTTAGCGTTAGTTAGTGAGAAAATGGAATTTAATAGATAACTACTAATTTTATACAAATTCTATATGTGTCCTATATTAATAGTTTATTATTTTTAGCAACTTGGAAAACAACTCAGTATTTTAGTGTTTAATAAAAAAATAACGTTTTTATGATATACCAGTTTATGAACACTAAAAAAGACTGCATAAATTTCGATCACTGAAGACGTCAAATTTTGATAATGTACCTTAAAAAAATAGGTTTGTACAAAATAACACTGAGTCACTGACACTTAAAACAGTTTCCACACAAGATGTAAACTTTTAAACACCCTAATGCAAAATAACCAAACCGTTAATTAATTTTTTGTTTGATTGATGTTATAAGAAGATTATAAGAAAATTTGTAAAATAAAATCTATCAATTTATCTATTCATTTAACGGAAAATGTACCGAGATGGGAAAAATCTAATAAAATAGGAACAATTTTAAACTAAAGTTGCAATATAGTAATATGAAAGAAGTCGATTTTTTTAATTGACCTTTTCTTAAGTTGATTTCTGATTTTACAGAAAACCCCATAAAAAAAGAAACTGATTTAAGTTTTATGTATCAAATCTGCAAATATACACACACAGTTTTACAAACTTTACAAAGTTGTAAACTTTTTATATTTAAGAAATTCAATTTGTTAAGGCATTTTTAAACACAATAAAATATTCTAATTACAATGTTTCTTTTAATATTCTCTTTAGAAAGTAAATATTAAACTTAAAGACTGTAGAGCAGAAATTAAACTTTTTTTAACAAAATATTGTGTGTTTGAAGTTTGTAAACATGTTCTTACCTTCATAATGAAAGGTCGCTACATGCTTTATATATAGTATTTTTGTAAGGGATGACTATGACTACGACCATTGGACTAATCATCTAAATTTTAGTTTGTTAACGCTTACTACAAAGCGATCGATGGCTTTACTTGGCGAACCGGTTTTTGTCCAGCAGCACCTCTATCTTCAAGACAATACTCTATGAGAAACATAATTGTGACTTTTAAATAATTGCATAGTGAAATCCTCAGAAGTGGCGAAGCTTATCTTTTTTCTAAGCGGCATAATGGCAGTGATACAAATTATAGGGGAAAATGACAGTGACACATGTTTACATTTGCACACTATTCTCATTTGCAATCCTATCTCTTCTCTCTCAAAACGACAGACGACCCCATACACGCGCCACTGACTTTTTTGTACTAAGGGGCCACGGTTGATATAAAGAACTAGGCTTGCCCCTCACTGAGTGATTGAACCTGTGCCTTTCGGCTGTCATCAGAAGTGTGGCCGGGTTCAGTGCCAAATTATGTTTTACCCTTTCTGTAAGAAAGAAAGGGGATTGTGAACCTTCCGGCGTTTGGTTCTATGTTTTGACAAACAAACCTACCAGATGTGTTTGTTGTACCTTGTACCGAACCTAAGCGCGTGTAGTATCCCAATTGTTAATTCTTGTTTCTTTGTCTGGTTTTTCCTCTATAGACTCCGTAGCGAATTCCTGGGAATATAACTACAATTGGGACCCATCTGTCCTTTTTAAAGAGCGAGTATTCTGTGTTCCAATTTGTTTTAAAAAGAAAACTTATTTTTCTAAAAGCATCGCTAGAGAAGTACTCTTTTTCGGTAAATTAAAAAAAAAGTCTTGGGGGGGGGGGGGGGGGTAATTACCCCATTAACCCCCGCTGGATCCGCCACTGGGTTTTACAGTTTAATCGGTATTTAACTAATTTGCATCGTTTACTAGGTTGGATTTTTACAAACACAAAGTATATTTTAACTAACTATGGAATGTATGTTGAAACTATGAGGAAAAATTAATAAAAAAATATTTTAGTTAAATGCAAATATAATACTTTAACATGTTAAGTTGTCGCGCAATTGGTATAGTGGTTTCGGTCCTCGCTTATCATGCGACTGGTCCCGGGTTCGAATTCCGGATAAGATATGAATATTTGTGTTGTCTTGAGAACGGGCTCGTTAAATCTGTGTTTCTGAAAGTCTTGTGGGCGGTCATAGCGCAGTACCATAGGTGCAGGTTGTCTGAAGAAAAATGGCCCTCTCCTCCAGTGATGTTCCTAAATTGAGGAGGTGGCGCCATCTCGGAGAAGAAGTCGGACTTCCACCCCTATTGTGTGCTCAAAGCCTTGTGCCAATTGAAGCTACTGCACCCCTTCTGCCTTCCAATATCTGCCGGAGGCACACAACAATAACATGTTATTTCGATAGAGCGGAACGATAACTTTGGTGTGTAGATAATTAGGGTTTGGAAAGTTGGAGCTCAGCTGTACTTTGAAATTTCCTTTAGAACTTATTTATTTGATTTTTTCCTTACCTCTACATCTCAATCGAGGTACGTGATTAAAAAAGTTTAAATTAAAAAAGTTTCAAAATGTAGTCGTTACAGAAACATAAATCTTTCTTTTCTCTTCAACAAACAAGTTTAAATTTTTATTAATGTTCAAACTTAGTTTCAGAAAAAAAAAATTATAATTTTTTAAGCGCATGGAAACATACTTAGTTTATAAAATCCGAACATTAATATAACCCTGTAAAAGTACGAAAAAATATTTCATAATCAAAACATCAGTACATTTACGATGATATAATGGTACCAAAGGGACTTTAAAATGAGATTTTTTTTCTTCAAATTCGTAGGTGCGCATTAATTTATTGCGAACGGAAAGGTTGTTTTCGAAGTAAAACACGCACTAATAGCTGGGGCAGGTCTCAAACTCATAATTTAGAGATGGAAAGGGAGTATTTCACCCCATTAGCGAAACATCGAACATTCATGTTGGGGGTTCATTACCTGTTGGAAGGGTGAAAAAAAATTGTATGTTTGTTCCGCATTAATTCCTCCTAATTAACCTGCAAAATATATTATCTGAAAAATTAACTCGGAATTTGATATTTGAATTAAGGAAAAGTAATGTTTCTCCCAGTTTGTAAATTTTCGTTCGGAGTAAAATTGGTGTAAATTATCCTACTTCAGCGAAAAGTGTTTAATTTGATCTTTGAAATGGTTTAATATCGTGTTTTATACAATACTGAAATTTAAATTCATTATAAACGGAAGGACTCTTGAACGTGACGATTTCAAATATTAAATTAAAACTACCCACTTAATTAACCATTATTTTTAAAAAATAAGTTAAACAATTTCAAATGTGCTTTGGTGAGAAATTCTTATATGTTTTATGAAAAAAGCCAACACGATCCGTACATTGTCATCCATGTAAAAATACATTTAAATTTTACAGATGAGAAACACCAGTAAAAAGTTTTGTTTTTGATCCCGTGAGTATACCCCGAATTATGTATAATATCAACTGACTTATGTCCAAATTATTACAACATCATGTATGTTTTCTACAGAAAATTATTCACAATAAACATAAATTAGTAAAGAAGTATATAAACTTTTACTGCAAAAATCAACTCAACCTCCCTAACGGCCTGGAAATGGGCAAATACAGTCCCTGGACAAATTATTAGAAGCACTGTATTTTTTTAGTAATTTTATGTTTCTTAAGAGTTTTTATGCAATAATGGCATATTTAAACTACAATATTATTGATTTTTATTTAAAAGAATTGTTGTAGACTACATATTTGTATTTATTTTTAACATATGGCAACACTGTGTTTACAAAGTGATACATGAACGTAAACAAGTACAAACCTGTATCAGCTCCTACAAAAGATTATTTATGTATGGAATCATCATCATCATCATAAAATGCAGGAGACAGTACAGTCTTGCATTGATAGCATGTCTCTCAGAATTAAAGCTTTGATAGCGGCTAAAGGTGGCTCAACTAAATATTGACTTTTACTAACATTAATTTCACTTTTATTTAAAACTTAATAAACTTATGCTTTTCTAAATTAATTCTGTTTTATTTATGTCAAATAAATCGGTAATTGATTGGATAATATAAAAATAAAAAACAAATCAATTTAAAATAATAAAACGGTACAATATCACCCGGTAATTAATATTTTACATGAAATCTTGCAGTGCGTCTAATAATTTGTCCAGGGACTGTATGCATGGTTGTTTTCACTGCATAAATTTTTAATTAAATTTATTTCAAATAAATTATTTATTCCAAAAATCAGAATTGGGTTTATATGTGAAGAAATGATCTTAGAAACATTTCTAAATGAAAAAGCTACATTATGAATAATATTATATAATTTATTATAAAATTTTTATTATTAATTATAAAATTTTAGGTTATTGTAAGAAACACTGAATCACAAAATACTGAAAAAGCCGGATGTAACGCTCGGAGGGTTTTAAACTGACTTACACGGTTCGTATTTCTTGTTACTTCAAGAAAATAGAACAATAAGCTTCAAGTAACAGATTTAAAAAAATATAAAGCAAATTATTCTAGTGAAATTTGCCAGTACTGTGGTACCAATGCCCTAAACTGCCAAAAAAGGGTTAATTAATTTTAACCAAAATAAATTAAGATTTTACACTAACGTTCCCTTTGAGTCATTCTATGTTAAAACTCGAGATTAAGATTTTATTTCCTGATTTTTCTACAAATAAATGTAATCTTTCTAAAAAAGAGCATTCGCGGAAATTTAATTAATAGCCATCATTAAAAATAATTTGATAAAACAAAAGAAATTAAAAGACACAATTGCAGATTTCCTTTTAGGAGGACATATTAAAATATAATTTAATCATAATGAGAGAGTTTTCTTCCGCATTGAAATATAAAAATAATTAGTTAAATCTGAAGTTGTGCGTCCACATTTAACACTTTTTTTTTCAGGTTTTGACAAACAAATCCAATACATTTATCTTCGAATGAACTTATGAATTCATAAAGGTTTGTCTGAAAATATTAAAAAATTCAAATGCTAATTAGCACATTGCCATTGCATGCATTAATTAGCATAATTTTAACACTCGTAATGCAATGCCTAATAATACCTTTATTTTCGAATGTATATTTTTTTTACTTCTACTTATTTTTAAGCAAATAAAATATTTTTGCCTTTCACACATGTTCATCAACAAACTATCATTTCTCCTTTTCAAAAGGGAAACATACTTTTTGGCAGTAAGTGGGTAAATGCAAGCACGTTGAGCTGGAAAACGGGCAACTTATGCGGGTCACATTGGTAGGTAAACTTCAGCAGCCACAACTATTAAAAAAACAATTTTTTCTTTGGAATAATCAGTCTTTAGTATTTCTTCTAACAGGTAAGAAATATTACATGCTTACAACAATGGTCCAAGTCATTAGTCCACATACTGCAGTTTACCTGCCCATGGCAGAATTGCAGACGATTTCAAACCAGCAACATCACATTTTGGAATTAACAAAATAATTTATGGTTAATTAGCCGATTTCATAAAACAAAAACGATCCTATCGCCTCAATTGAATTCAATAGTTAATACTGTGCAAGAGAGTGTAAATGACTCAAGGGGAGGAAGGCCAGTGTGTAACTGAGAGCCACATCAACGGTGTTTGAATAATGCTTAAGTATACGATGCAAATATCAGTAAAAATTATAAGATACCACACATGAAACTCAGAAATATCACTATCAAATTATCTTTAAAAATTAAAAGAAACAAATTATTTCGAACAAAAAAATGCCATTTGACAAATTGCATATATGGTCAAAAGGCGCCAAAAATGCAATAAAATAAATTCGCCCACCACACAAGTACACCAAGAAGAATTTCTGCTTGAAGAATGGATATAAAACAGAAGAAATAAATCCGGAAGCCAGATATATATCCTCCATTGTGAAATATATATCTTGGAGTAAACTCCTAATGTCTGCCTTCGGCTAGATGTCTTCAAACATTTCATTGTTTATTGGTGTCATACATTTTGAGGGGACTCAATCAAAGTGTATCTTTGAAAAATCAAAATTCCTAAATAAAAATCATTCAATGCATATTTTAACGCCTTTCCTAAAAAAATAGGCTTAGGAATATATCTTTTGAAGCTAAATAAATCTCTAAATGTAGAAAAAGGTCAAGTCCAACAGAAAGGTTTACATACGCAACTTCTGTTTTCACTTAAATATTCAAATAAGAAAAAAGTGTGCAATTTCCCGATGGAATTAACTTCTCTACTCATTAAGCGATTCATTTGAAGTGAGAAAATATGCTCTGTATTCTCTCTGATTCCATATTTTTAAAGTATAAAAATACCTCTTAGAATACAGGATCAGAGAATGCGCATTTGTATTTTTCACATATGATTTTTCGATATTCTAAGTGGAAACTGTCCCAATTGATTCTGGTAAATGGAGTTCTACTTTAAAGTGTGCATCCTCGACTGTTTTACATTTAAAAAAAAAGTTTTTTTTGTGATTATTTAAAAATATGTCAAATAAATAGATTTTGTTGAATACTCTTTAGAAAATAACAACTGCTGCTGATATATTCTTAATTATACAAAATATAACAACAAAGAAAAATGCCAAATATGTTTATTTGTTTGAATAGAATTTGTTTAAGTGGCATGAAAGTAGCTATTTAAGGCACATCTTAGTAAAAAGATAAATCGTGTGTCACTTTGTAATCCAAAATAAATTTGACATGCCAAAATTATCTTGTTTTTAAAGTTTAAATTGAGTATTTTATTTTTTATGAAACACGTAGTGGGCGGTTTTATTTAGTTATGTCTATATTTTATTGTTCACAGCACGATGTTATTTTTCTAAAAACTACGCACTGCTCAGCCAATCTTCTCACGTAGCAAGGGCTTTTATATTTGTTTATCGTAATGCTACATAAACTGTGTATTTCGGACCATATTTGTTTTCCAGTTTCAACTAATGTAGAAGACACAGATGAAGCTAAATGTTATTTTCTTGATATGGTACAACCGCTATTTTCTGTTTATATATAAGCATCCTGCAGTAACTAGGACTTGGACTAGTGCCAAGTGTGTAACATTTGCAATTTTGAGTATTTTATTCTGATGTCCCTTTAAATACTCTTTCTTATGCAAATATGAGCGGATATATTACAGATAAGAACTGAACGTTTGAAGTTCTAACAATTCAATCTATAGAAGTAATTTATATTTAAACACTAATATTTAAAAATACTAGTTTAAGAATAACATTAAAGTTTCTCATACGAAAAAAAGTTATTTTTCAAATTTGAGTATGTCCGTGTCCTAAAATTAAGTATAAATTTAAGTATCAAAACAAATGTTTTATTTCAAGATGAAAACATAGTTTTACTAAGGTTGGAAAGTATCATTTTTCTGTTGTAGAAAAATCAAATTCTAAACAATTTCTCATTGAATATTACCAAGTAAAATCGCAAAAACATCTTAACAAATATTGAGATGAAATTCTCGCTTATATTTATGATTGTTAATTGTTATACAAGTTACTTTCAATTCAATTTGCACTCATACTGAAAAGGGTAGAAATAAATCAAATCAATTTGCGTTCCTTCAATTTAATAATATTTACTAATAAAGGTTGAAGTATAGTTTGTTGAAAACATTGCATAATGATTATTCACAAGTAAACGCAAATCGAACGAATATTTTCTGTCGACTCAAAAGATTTACTAATTAGGCTTACCTTGACAAAATTTCCCCCACAATGATTCTGACTTGAATTAATATTTAAAACGCAAACAAATCACCTTATTGGAGTGACAAAGTTCTAAGTGATATGTACATACGTTATTTTTTCAATTTTAATTTCGATGTTAACAAGAATGGATAATTTATTGGATAATTAACAATGTTGGATAATTTTCTTTGAAAGTCTCAAAAGTTTGGGCGTTTTGTAGAATCAAGTTTCACCGCAAGTTGAAGCATTTCAAATAAACCTATATATTTAAAAAATAACTTCTTTCTTTTTTGAAGCTTACAAAATATTCACAAACAGGAACGACCCAAACACAATATTTCCAGAAATAAAATGTTATACAAATTTATTAATGAATTTTAATTTATATAACATATATTATTATGTAAAAATGATTTAGATTTTTTTGTTTATTTTCTGAATTATATGTTGTTTGTTTGAACCCAAATGAAAAATGATAGGTATAGTGGGATCTGTTAAACTAATGTAACTAATCAATATATCAATGCTATTTTATAATATTTCTATATATATAAGCAAATTTCTTATCTTTCTTTATATTTTTTTTTTTTATATATCGCCACCAAGAAGTTCGAAAGATATAAAATAGCCAATTTTTTTTACTTTAGTACTCATTCAAACTAGTTTTTGCCATATCGACAGGAAGACGAAAAAATCTCTGAAAAGTAGTATCTGATGTCTTACTTTTCAAAAAAACAAACATTTCTAAAATCGAATAGTTAGTACTGAAAGAACATACTGCCCTATAAAGGCAGACGGTCGAAAAAAAAGTAGAGGCATAACGATAAAAGTATAAAGGAAATGTAGTTGTTGTCATAACTTTCAAACAAAAGAATGAAAAAAAATAACACCAAGAACTGAAATTATAACAGTCCGTCTGTCTTATTACGGACGGACTGGAGAATCTGTAAGATGGACAGACACTCAGACAGTCAAAAAAGCGTTACACTGTTAAAAATTGTGTGCTTGGTTTCACCATGATATTGGTTCCTAGTAGCTGCAACGGCTGTGTGGTGAAATGTTTCACCTTTTTTTAGGTATTTGGTTGAACCATTTTTCTGGATTTGGAAACAAAAACCTGAGAAATGGTTCAACCGAATACCAAAATTATGGTTTAACGTGACACAGCCGTTGCAGCTATTAGGAACCATATTTTTGGTGAAACAAAGTGCATAATTTTCAACAGTGTAAGACATTGTACAAAAATTATAAAAAGACCGGTTTCTGATTCTATACCTAAAAATAATTTCTGACGTTGGACGGTTATCATAAAATTAAGATGGTTATCCATAAAAGATGGGTACAGATGATTAAACGGAGGGGCGAAAAAAAATCTCCGCAATATTACTACCATGTTCCCATTTTTTAAAAATTAATCTAAGTTAAAAATTGCTGTTATACAGTTCTTAAGGGCGTAGAGGGTAACCATTAAACATTAAATAAATAATTTCAACAAGATAGTGTGTTAACCTAATATTTTAAAATTTTTATTTTATTGCTGGATGGGAGGGTGGAAGTATAGGTACAGACCAGCGGTGACCTATATAAGGTGATAATGTACAAAAAGAGAATTTAGAAAATAAGACAGTTGGAACAGAACTTAAAAGTAGTCTACGTACGGAAAGCTTAAAATCTCCACTTTATATGAACCCAAAGTTTTATTTTCTCCTTCTTTCGAGTTAAAAAAATAAAGCACTCTAAAAGTAAAGCAAAAGCTTTATAAAACAGTATAATTCAAAAATTTATACTATTCTTTACAAAATTATTTCTCAAAAAAATTATATATGTAAGCGTATAAGTAAGGTGTAATAAATCTTGAGGTAATCAGTAAGTCTCGGGTAAGGAATCTTGAATCTTTGGTAATAAATCTAAGACGTAATAAAATGTGACATAAATAATTAATTTATATTTTATAAAAAACGAATTTTTTATTTGCACAAAGTCAATTTGTTTGAACAAAATTAAATTAAATCCTTTCAGTACGATCTATTAATTGGATAATCTTTTTCTCCACAAAATTGTACAAATGTCAGTTCCATCATTATCAAACTTTATAAGTAAACCTGAGTGAAAAAAGGCTAGATTTAATTTGCTGAAATGAGCAGAAATAAGCTGTAGGAGAGAGAAAATTAATTCGGACATTGCAGTTGTAAAAGAAACTTTGTGTGCATTTCGTATTGCGGTTTCTTTCAATAATGAATTATACTAGAATAAGGTATTTTAGTTTATGAAAAGACTGTTTAAAGGGAATTATTAATCTTGTTTATTTGAAATAACTTTATTAAGGTGTATGCTTAAAGAAACGTGTTTGTTTTATATAAATACTTTTTAAATAATTTATATGTGTAATACAATTCATATGTATTTCACATTTTAAGTAATATAAATATATATTTTTTTAAAAATTCATTCATTTTACTTGTTTGTGACATATCTTATTTTTATTAATCATGATTTTTTATAATTTTTGGTTTACTGTTTATGGAATACGCAACAAGCTGAAAGGTTGAATCAGAAAAAATGTATGAGTTAAGAAAAAATATCTGGATATTTATCTGGTTTCAAACAAAAGAGTTCGAGTCATCACACTTTCAAGTGTTCTGTTTCTCCTTTAATCATCAATAAAAAAACTGCCTTTTCGAAAAAAATATCAAGCCCCGTAAGCATAATTTCATAAATGGAAAAGTTAATTGAAAGACATTTAAAACTTAATTAGAAAAATTAGTTTCAACATAAAAAACCAATAAATTTAATGATGCTAAACTAAGTAATCAATTGACTGTACATATCTAATTAATCTTTTAAGAAAAAAATATCTAAACTGAATATTATTTTTAAAAATTATATTTGCTAGCTTAAGTGCTTGTTATAAACGAAAAAAAATATAATTGTTTTGTATTTTCTGTAAACATTTGCTGACTATAATTGCTCATGAAATAACGTTGGATAATATTACAATTAAATTGTCACGTTGGGATTATTTTTATTTAAAACCGTTTACTGTTTCTACACTCTTAAAACAAACGAGCGGTTTTAACTCAGAGTTAATTTCCACTCCTTTCCGTGCGAAAATGCACTCTCCTATAGGAGTGAATTTCACTCTTTTTCGGAGTGGGTAAAAGAAATAAAAGAAAACAATATGCGTCCTACACTCTTAAAACGAGCAGTTTAACTCAGTCTGGTTAATTTTCACTCCTTCCGGTGCCGAAAATGCACTTCTCCTATAGGAGTGAATTCACTCTTTTGTTTTAAGAGTGTAAAATACGGGCAGTTTAACATTTCATTACTATCACTACTTATTAGTTGTTAATTTTCTTCCAATTTCTACTTGTAAATAAGGTGACACATGCTTACATATATAAAATTTAATAATGATTTAATAAATAAAGACACAAGAGTCTCTTAATAAAATATTTACTTCACATAACATTCATTGTTTTTTTGTTTAATGTCACATTTTTAAATAACAGAAGACAAAAATTAAGTACATTCAGTTGAAAGTTTTAAACATACATTATTAAAACACATTGTAAAGTAACAATTTTATGAGCGTTATGTAGATACGAATGTTTTTTAGTTCTTTAAATTCATTCCGTTTAGCAACTTTGAATTTAAAAGTACCCAGTCTGTGTCCCTTTTCTGAAAAGCTTTCATTCACTTTCAATTTTAGCACCTGTAAAAAAACATTAAATTGTAAGCTTTGTTTACGTATTTAATATATAAAGAGTAACAAATTATTTAGTATCAGTTAAAAAAGTAAACTAAAAGTTGAAGAATTTGAAAACAAATTAGTTTAGTTGTCTTTATTTTAGCAGAGTAGCGATTTATGATTTGAAACACTGTACTTTCGAATAATGGGGAAAATTAGAGCTGCCAAGTTTTATTGTATTTATAGCATTCAGTGTACATATATTTTGATTGACATTTATAAAAAAAATTCTGATATCCGATCACTGGGTTCTTGACACTTGGTCAAACAATGGGCAGATACGAATTGTTGCTTCGTTTACATAATTAAAATAGATACACATAATTGAAGGAACTGTGTGGTAACTAATTAGAAAAAACAAAATAAATATACATTATACACGTAGAAAAAGTTATTCCGTAGACAATTTCACAATTTATATCAAAATGCTCTAGGAAAACACATTCTAAAAAATGAGTTTTCTGATTTCTGCAATGGAAGCAGTGCTTAAACATAGAATAGTTGAATAGTAACAAACACTTTTTAAATATTATTCAATTGAGGGTATGATTATATTTTTAAATTTTTGTAATTACTCCGTTTACTGGTGAATGATGTTTTTTTTTAAATTTATTTTATTCTCTTTTTTATTTTAATTATAATTTTAGGTCTACATTTATCCAGGCTTTATTAAAAAATTCATAGTAACATTAATGCTGTTTAGAAAACTACCAAGTGTTTTAGGAATACAAAGTTACACAAAACGACTTGTCAAAGATAAAATTAAAAGATAAATAAAACATTTTAAAATCTTCCTTGAAGTGATAAGATTGCCACATTTCAGACTTCCTTATTTATCTAACACCCCACAGTTTTGATCCAAAACTATTTTATATGAGAACTAACATAATATGTAGGAAAAAAAATCATCATCAGTGCAAACAAGCGATATTTCACCCCCAGGCCGCGATATAACAAAAAATATCCAATCAAGATGACATCTCGAACCTGCGCTCCTGTTTACCAAACACTTAACCCAGCACCCGCCCGGAACCTACGCAGATAACAAATACTTGCGTAACAGAAGATCTCCGAGAAACAAAAATGAATTTTTGCAGTTGCCCTGGTATCTGCCATAAACGGATATTTCTGGTCCTGTTTTTTCCTTTTCCCCTCTGCTAGAGACAGGGCCGAAATGTGACCCACGGAAATATGGGGTTTTGGTGGGGCGGTGCATAGGTTGAAAGTGGCACAACTACATTTTAATTCTTTTCCGTTTAGTTAGGGTTAGGTTGAATTACAGTCGTAGTAGAGGATATTGGCATCAAGATTTAGAATTCCTTTGTGACTAGGCGATACCTGACTCTGCAGGGGCCGTAGGGAGCCTAGTGGTCAGCGTCTCGGTCTCGAGATCGGAAGGTCCCGCGATCGAGTCCCGGTACCACTGAAGACCTACCGAGTATATGCGGAGTACGTGCTCGTTAAATCTGTTGGGTCCAAAAGTCCTGTGGTCGCTCATTGTGCAGTTTACCACGGGTACATGTCCCTGGAGACTATTTCCCTCCCCTTCAGGGACATCTCTAAATTTTGGAGGTGGCGATAGATGGCAACATCTGTCTTGTATGTGTGTGTATGTCGTGTCCGTCCTTCTTGACGAAGGTTTATAAGCGGGTCTTTGTGACCAAGCACACAAGCCTGAACATATATGCCTACTAACCAACCAATCTGAGTTTGCACCCAAAGCGACTTTTTGTTGACATCGTACGCAGAGTTGTGACTTAGGAATATATTTAACGCGCACTCTCTCTATGAGGGGTATTATTTGTTGGATTTTTAGGCTACACAGGCCGTTTGTAGGTCGGCAGTTATTTTGGCAACCTGAATCTGGGACCTTTCGCATACAAAAGCAAGAGCCTTACCAACTGCCTTCCTAGCCTTTGTTTCGCAATTGGTATTTGGTAATTGATTTTACTGCACATTTTAAGTTTCATACAAATACAGTGGTGTAGTGCTAGGTAAATTTAGAGAAAAAGTTTAATCAAAAACAAAATGACAAATTAAAAAAAAAACAATTAAACTTACAAATACAAAAATTAAGGACCAACCCAGAAAGGTGGTTCAAACCAGAAAGATTTGAATCAAAATCTATCTGAACTTGCACCACTCTCAAAAGAAGACCCATATTTATTAAATCCCTTATGTGGTTGGATATATAAACATGTGCTCGAATATTTATTTTGAATCAAGTTTGTATTTACTGTGATCCTGTAGTTTTTGAGATTTGGAATTGTTTGAGACGAACAAGTAAAACTTGTATTTTGAAGTGATAGAGGATAATATCAAGTAAAATTTTATATGGTTATTTTGTATTTTTTGGGGAAGGGGTAGTTTTGATCTAGAACCATTTGGAAAGCCGTTTACCTATAGATTCCCTTATTGAATGGAGCTTAATTAAAAATTCATTCAATTGATTCTAATACAGAAGTTTTGGTATTTTGGTATAAAAGGTATTGTGTATGTTTTATAAACTAGAATAACTCGAATGATAAAACATTATTTAAGTAATGAACTGCAAACGAAATGAATCTATATAATAAAGGTTTTTTAAAAAAAATATTGGAATCAATTTAAAGCAAATTCACGTTTATCCGATATAACGTTTTCTCCAATATTATTATAACTACTTTAATTATAACTTAACTAAGCAAGATATTATTTTTGAAAATAAGTTTAACTTTCAATGCTATTTCATTTATTGTTAAGATTTTGTATCTTATTTATTTAACTCTACGTCAACGATCATAAAGAAGTCCAGTTAAATATTGTTTCATCATTGTATTTTTTAATAAACCAACCAAAGGTATAGTTTACTTACCATTAACAACATCTTTTCATGACTTTAGCAATTTCTTTATTGTGTTTCGCTTCAAAATTATATAACACTGATTTACATAAAATTTCAAATATTTATCTCAGTCCACGTCTTTCTTTCAACAACATTGTTTAACAAAAAATTACATTTTTCTTCCAAAGGAAGACACCTATTCTCACATAGCACACTGTGAGGAGTGTTAACACCAAGCACAAATATACATAAAAAAATTTAGAAGAAATTTCTTCATCATGAGCTTTAGATTCACAACATTTTTACATCGAGACTTCACCAGAAGTATCACATTCACAACATCTTCACGCGAAACTTCACCAGAAGTATCACATTCACAACATCTTCACGCGACAGTTCACCGGCAACTTTTATACATAAAATTTTCAACAGAAAGTTCGTAAAACATCTTTGCAACTTCTTCAGAAATATTCACCAGGATAAACATGTTTTCGTTTGTATGTTTCTAAGTACTGTTTTAAAAACTGACGAAATCAACTGGATAATGCAGAAGTAAAGTAAGATGCACACTTAGTCTTGTACATCGAGTAGTATGTGACGCCATGCAACTTTTAGCACACATCCTCTTGTCATCTGGATACAATGGTTTGGATCGGAAGGTGGTTGTGAGCATTCTGGAATTTAGATGCAAAATAATTAGATTAACTTTCAATTCCCATTAAAGCTTAAATATTCATTTATAAGTAAACGAATCTAATTTATGTTTGAGAGCTATAACTATTTAATAATCAAGAAAGTTTAGCCTTAAACAGTTTTAGAAATTTCTCTTAAAAAATGGTTAAATTTCAGTTTTTAGTTGTTATTTTACTATATTATTCAAAATCAGTCAAATGACCGAAGCAGTATGTGAGGAGGAAAGTTTCAAAACTCAATATCTGCAACTAAGCCATTTTTGCACTCAAACATCAAAATACAGTATGTAGTTAAATTTGATAAGCATATAAACACAAGTGGCTTAAGTCAAAGTTTTAGATATTGGATTTTGAAAATAACCACCTCCTATGGTAAACCGAAAGAAAAACCGTTCAATCCCTGTTTTTTACCGATACGGTATGTATGCCTTGATATTTACTTCAACATGCGAATCTCTGCCAATAAGAATAGAACACAAACTGTGTTGTTATTTTTTGCTTACTGGATATATACCTAATGTTTCTGTAGTCCCGACGACGTAAGCGTACGATATCGTTCACCGTTACGTCAAATCAATTATATTTTTAACCATCTTATTATAGCAAACATATATAACAGTGAGTAGTTTTATATTTACGTTATTTTTAAGTTCACCTATGCTAAACGGTTAAAACAACGGTTAAAACGGTGTATTGCGTCATTTACAATTATTTAAATATACCTAAATTAAACCTTTTCAAACCCATTAAAGTAAAAATAAATAAATCATTGATTCAACTTACAATTACATCGCTTAATGTAAAAATCAATCCAATAGCAAATTTCTCAGCACACTATTTTCTTTTTACGATCGAGTTAAAAAAAAGCCTTTTTGAATATCGCCCCTTAACCCCTTTACATTTAGTGATTTAGTAAGCAGGTAGCGTATTTCTCAATACTTTACCTGATTCGTTGGATAGTGAGGTTTGTGTATGACGTTCTCGTAAGTAAATTCTTTGCAGTCTCCCAAGCTTTCAAATATCCTCTCTGTTCTAGCATTCGGAGTTAAATCAACATATTCTGCAATTAAAAATAAAACACAATTTGCTTTGACAAAAAAGTTGTTATTGATAACAATAAAAAATTCAAAAACCACTGTGCAATTTAATTCTGTAATTTGGATAACATAATGGCAATGAAGACAAAACTCTTTAAAACATAAAGAATTAAATATTATTTTGGATAAGGTATTAAAATGTAGAATATCTATAAAACGGATTCATCAAAATCTGATAATGTGACTACTGACTGACACATGACCACGTGACTTATAGTTTTTTTATATCGCTCATAATATTATTTATAACAATTCATCATTTCATTAAAATGTGTTATAATATTTAACTTAAGATACATACTATTTTTATTTATTTAGATTTTTTTAAATTTTAGTTTACTTTTTTATTTTGACGAAAATTAGTAGCGAATTTAACATCTCTTAGTCAAAGACGGAAACAAGATGTAAATGAAAAACATTAGGTTTTTTTATTATTTATATCAATTCCAATGAATACTAGAAAAATCTGTGAATAAAACATTGTTTTAAGACTATGATTACAGATGTCAAGTTTAATTTTCGTAATTGAAAATGTTGTAGTCTTTAATTAAATAAACATTTTTTATAATCTAATTGAACTAATGGAGGGAATTTGTCAAATTGATTTTAGGCAAAAAAAATTCTTAATAATAACTTAAGCAAAGTAAACATACCTGTTTGATAGTTTTTTGAAAACATGTCTGTTTGTTTACCATCAATTGTATTTTCTGATCCAGAGGGAGTTCTGAAATAGTAATGTTTCCAATTAAAGTGGAAATATTTACTCTTTAGATATAAAGCATTAGTGTAAAAGGAAATCTATGTACATATATTGGCACAAAAATAAAATAAATATCACTACAGCAAACAAGTATATTTAACTAAAATTTAACAACATTTTGAAGGCATTATTTATTTGTCGAGTCTTTAAAAATTCAAAAAAAGAAACATGACACAATATTTATAAGGTAATATCAGTGCATGTGGTAGTAAAGTTTGTTTTAGAAAAAGATTCCCCATAAATATACTTTAGGGAATTTATAGTAGCTAATTTCTTTACTAAGGATTTATTATATGAAGTTAAACATATTAAAATAAGTTTTTCTTATTAGCAATACTAATCGTTTTTTAGCAAGATTGCAAATGAAACCCCAATTTAATTCCTATTTTCATAATCTGCGACACTTTGTATGCAATTCCAGTCCTTTTCGTATGCTAACATAATAGTATTTTTTTTAGTAATAAGATTCTTCAACAATATGCCGTAATAGAATTTACTAACTTTTGAATCTTGGTCGTGGAGAATGAAGAATTTATTTCCAGTGATACCATGGGTGTAAAATTTTCGGGTTAAATAAGAACACTTTATTTTTGTTGTTACGATTAGCTTAAACCAAACACAGTAGAAACTACTCACAATATCACCATAAACTATATTGATTTTTATGCTCTTCGTATTCTAAAAGAGGATCCAGATTTTGTATAATCCCAGAAAGTCCTAAACTTTCAAACCCGATTACTCCATGAGACTTCCTTGTTGTTAAAGTTTTGGAAAAAAGTCATACAGATTCATGGTTAAATGTGGGCTGAGTCCTGTGCTCAGAATACGAAGGATAGATTGGAATTTTTACAAAGGAATACTCCAAATCTGGAATTCCAAAGTGTTGTTGCTTTTGTTGCTGATCCCGTGCCCAGCAGAGCTAGACCAGGTCTATGATATTGCACATCCAGAAAATCAATACCACAATGGCACTCAAGAAGATCTTCTTTGTCGAATCCCAAGCACTCAAGGATGTGCTCCGGAGTGGCTTGCCTTGAACACTTGGTACAATTTGGAATCCTTTTCTTTGTTGTAATGTCAATGTTCTTAGGTGGCACTCAAATGTGTTTATCATAGTTTGCTCCTGTCTGCTGCACCGAAGGGATAGAGATCCGCCGGAGATTCTAAAGTAAAAGAGGCAGCGTTTCTCCTTGAAATTAACTTCAGCCATATGACATCATCCAAACATCTGCTCGTTTCTACAGACATAAGTTTTGCGAACCATATGAGTAAAGTGAATTTGTATATAATCTTTATATTTCTCAATTCAAATTAATTTTTTAACAAATTGTAATCTTTTTCAGTTCACACTTGATGATATTTTTTGAAAAATCATACATTATCTTATTTGGAAAATAAAGGTTACACTAGATAGTGACTATATCTTCCCTTTTGCCTACGATCTTATTATTTGTATTTATTTACTTTAAAAAAGGCTGAACCTGAAAAAGCAAAAGATTTTAACAATTGTACCAATTCATCCATTTGTACGTAGTGAATAGAAACACCACTAAAAACCTAATTAAATACATAAAATATATTAAAAAATTTACGTTTTTTTGCCATATTTGCAAGAAGAAAATTTGACCAAATTTTTAATTTTAAAAAATCAAACTAAAAATAGTTATCTATTATTTAACATTCAAAGTTGAAAAGTGTTCTGATTCACTCCGTTTTACGATACAGCTTGCTAAGTTTCTTTGAATTTCTTTTTGAAAGAAGATAAAGCAGAGCAAATTAAAGCACTACAAATAATAATTTACATCATTTTATATTTGATTAGCTATAACCATCGGATTTTAGTGTCTAGGTAAATAATGACACATTTGATTCCCATTTAGCTACATCACATTTAAAAATTAAGAAGCCCTACAATGATATCAAAGATACCTCGTGGTAACTGTTAATTTCCCATTCAGTTATTTTCAATTGCTCCAACTGATATTATGAGACCTACCGAAGCGAACTAATTTAACGACTCCATCAAGAACAAAACTATGAATAGATCCAAGCAATTGACTCAATAGAGCTACGAACTTGAAGCCAGGAAACGGAACACCATTCATAAAATCTATTTCACAACTTGCTGCTATTTTGCGAAACTGGCGATCATTGAAAATTTACCACAATAGAACTCTTTAAAATTGTAAAATGAACTGAATATGGAAAATGAAAGAGATGTGCATTGATCTCAAGTAACGTCAAAGGCGTTCAAAAGTTGTATCATTCTTAGTTGTTTAGGTTCATGCTTCAGGCGTCTTACTTCAAGATCTGTTACAAAATTGCAGCTTTGGTTTGACAAAGTTAATGAAGGTCCTGCCCGTAACATTACATCATAACTTTTGTCAGTTTAACTTGTTCTTTTTCTGTAAGTTACCTGATAAATAACTAATTTGGAACTGGGCTTTAATACTGTCAATGACAGAGTGTGAGTGAAATGAGTTCCAGACAGGATAAAACAGAATAACACGCCTAATTTTTGATAAAATTTTACCAACCTTCAACAAACATTGTTAGCATTTAAAAAAATAATTTTAGAACAAAAACAACTTCAGCTATAGGGCAAAATTAAGGTCAAACTAAAACATCGTGCAGCTATAGGTCAAAATTAAGGTCACACTAAATCATCGTGTTCTAAAATAATTTCTCAACACAATTATTTCTTCGGAAATTTTAAACCGTTGCAGCAAAATATGTTTTAATTCTCTTATATCAAGCAAAAAATAACTAAGAACTCAAGGTGTCACTTCAATTCGAAAAATTAGGTATCAAATCGGAGCTGCAGCTACAATAATTGTGTTAAATAATCATGGCCTACCCTAAAGAAAATAAAAAAGCTATTACACAGCTAAACATGTAACAAATGTGTTATTAGCTATTACACATTTGTTACATGTTTTAATACCTAACAGAAAGAAAAATATATAATTATATATATTTAAAGTTTTACCCAATACAAACAAGTGCCGTTATTTGAGTTACCAAACAATTTGAGTTAAAACAAAATGCATTTTACAACTATGTTTAACTGTAATAAAACTCATCAAATAGCTCATACAACCACGAAATAAGCTTATAACTTTTAAGTGCTTCGTTAGAACCAATCATAAACAGAAAATATCCTTAGATAACCGACATGGAAATTTACCTCTAACGATGAGTTTTTGCTCGCATTTTATGTTTAGTTACTATATTTTCCCTAATTTAATCTTTTCACTCGAACTATGCTCAAGATGCGTAATTACAGGCAATAAACCAGAAACTGATTTTCTATGAACAAAAGAGGGTATCTTGCAGCTCTTTTGAGTTCAATAAAACGTGAACTTAAATTTTAAGTACAGCTACGCTTCTGCATTTATTATCTTCAAAAGGTAAAGTTTCGATAATCGAATGAAGGTGACCATTAAATTTTTCTTGTGACTTAATGGCTGGCAATTCGCAATCCTCATTTTGGTGAGTCATTGGTTAGATATTCTTTGTTCTGATCAGGTTGTATGGCATTTTAAATTTGTAATAAAAACCATACTTTAAATGGTTTGCAAAAGGATTTGAATAAAAAGTCAAGGCCCAAAAGAAGTTTTAGTGATTCATTTGTAAAGGTGATTCATCAAGTTTGCATTCGCGTAGACTTTGCTTTAATATTGAATACAGTACTATACCAGAAACGCACTAAAAATGAGATTTAATGGTAGTATATTTATGGACTTAAACAGAAATGGAATTGTAGATATTAATCAAAATCTACAATTTATATTCCAGTCTAGGTGCCACAGCAAATAATAACATTAATTGTAAGAAATTATTCATTAGTAATTTAGAATGACTTAAAAGAATTAATAAAAATATTGGAAGTGGGTCATAGAAGCAATGAAACAACCATATTTTAATGTGTTTTGTATTGGTAGGTTATGTTACTTTTTAGCTTCCACACTATACGTTTATAACGTAAAAAGTGGAAGGTATTATAATCGTTCAGTCCGCCTGTCTGACTGTCCGTCACCCACTTTCATAGACCAAACAACAAATGATACAGGCAAGTGTGATACGTCAAAAAATTAAGCGCATCGAAATTAGAAAACATTGAAAGTCACAGAAAAAAATTCGAATTCGAAGTACTTTAATTATTTTAAAAACTGCAAAATTTAATGCTCATTTGAAAAGCATAAGAAGCCATTTTTATTAGAATTAATTACCACTGCCATTCGCAACAATCACTCGTGATACTTTAATGGGAATATTTCTTATGATGTCACTCTCTTCATACTGCTATTCCATTTGTTGTTTTGTTTTCTTTGACAAAGTGTTGAAACAAGCTCACCGGTTTTTTATAACGTCACGTGCTCCAAACTGCGATTTCATTGGTTGTTTTGTTCTTTGTGGCAAAGTGTTGAAACAAGCCCATTCTTTTAAATAATAAATTAAAAGAAATTTATTTTTCCGACATCAATCAGTTTGAAATGACGTCAAATATATTTCACTAAGAGATTCTTTGTTTGTATGTTAATAGGAAATGTTTTGGTTCTAAGAGCGAAATATTACATATTTATTCTTTGAAATATAAATTAATTTTTGCAAACGATAATAGTTATTGAATAATTATTGAAGAAATTATTATTGAATTTTAGAAATAAAATAAATGAAACTAGCCAAATTTAGCGTGTAAATTCTTATAATAGAATTAATATTGTGTTTGGCGACTTTTTCCTGTTGAACACAAATGTTATGTGGAAGCGAGGTGAGTGACATATTCTGTTACAAACCTACTTGTTAATGCACTTATAATAATTATCTTCAATATTTTGAGAACAAGTGAAATGCAGATCAATCAATTTAAAAACTTGGCAAAAATATACTGGCCACATCCAAGTTTGACGTTTGCTGAGCGTTGTTTTAAATTTATTTCATACAAGTTACTACCAATACTAGCAATACTTTTAAAATTATATCAGAATTTATTCATAAACTGTAAAGAATATTGAAAATTGTTGTACTTCTATGTTTCCGTGGTACATTTTTTACAAAATAAGAAAATGATTAATTGCTTTACTTACTTTTCTTCTGAAGCTTTATCCTCATTTTTACCTGAAAATGAGAAATATCGTTATTAATATATTTCATAAAAAAATCTTAACATGGGAAAAAACAATGGTAATGCGAATTCCTTTAGTGATTTTCTAACCACTTTAAATTTTAATAATATTCTTAATCAATCATTAATTTGAAATGGGTAAAAGGTAAACAGATATACAGAGAAATGAATAAAAAATTACAGTTGGATATTTGTTTGGTTGATTTTGGATAATAAATGAAAGGCAAAAATTGGAAAAGATTTTTCGGAAAATTACGAATAGTAGTTTAATGGACGAAAAAAAAAATGGTGGGTCAGTTTTTGCTAGCCAGTGAAACAAAAATATGATTTGGTGAGTGTAGTAATTTAAACACTTAAATCATAAAAACAAAATATTATATCTAAATTTCATACAGAGATAATATTTTCTTATTTAAAATAGCAGACTGTCGTGTTTTAAAACAGTCCGACAGTCTGCAAGGGCGCCAAATGAAGTCATCCGCCTTCCTTCAGACGGTCAAGTAATATTGCAATTGTGTATTTAGTGCTTTATTATTACTTTTTGCTAATCATAAAATAAATTATTAAGGTTGTTTGTTTTTTGAAAAAAATAATAACTTTTGTTTTTTTAATAAAATATAATATCAGGGAGAAGGAGCGCGCTAGAGGTCTCTAATGCAAAGAGCCTCCGTGTTAATCCAATGGAGAAAAAATATTTTCTAAGCCACATTTATCCAGCTGTATTGAATATTTTTACAAACGGATTTTTTATGTGTTAAATGTAGCTGACTTACAGGTCCTGGCAACCCCACTTTCTGAAATTGGTTAGAATACTTTTTTTAAATTTTCAATAATTACTTTTACACAAAATATTCGAAGCCATTTAAAAAAAGTGGGGTTATAGAAACCTGTAAGTTATCTACATTTATCACTTAAAAAAACGTTTGTGAAAATATTCTATAACAGCCGGAGAAATGTGGCTTAGAAAATAATTTTTTTTGCCCATTGGATTAACACGGAGGTACTTTGGGTTGGAGATCCGCGGTCCAGCGCGCCCATTCCCCTTAAGAATGAATTTTATTAATGTTAAAATAAACACCGTTAGACACCACTCTGCACTTAAAAATGGTGAACGTGCGGCTAAAATTAGTTTATTACGTTATAAAATGAAATAAAGTTAATAAAAAAATTATTCAACAATTTTAGGACCATTCAAAATTCCAAGTCATTTTTTACACATGAGTTAAGAGAAATCAAATGAAAAATAAAACCATACGTTTCATAAACATTCAGAAATTCAAGTTATTTTTCATTGACGAATTCAATCCAGAATAAAACGAAGTTATGAAAATAATAAAAAAAAAACATACGTTTCATAAACATTCAGAAATTCAAGTTATTTTTCATTGACGAATTCAATCCAGAATAAAACGAAGTTATGAAAATAATAAAAAAAAAACCATACGTTTCATAAACATTCAGAAATTCAAGTTATTTTTCATTGACGAATTCAATCCAGAACTAAAACGAAGTTATGAACAACCTTAAAAAATATTTATCAGTTTCACCAGCATTCAAAAACTTTTCATTTATGAATTCAATCCAGAACTAAAATGAAGTTATGAACAGATTTTTTTAAAATATTTATCAGCTTCACCAGCATTCGGAATCTCAAGACAAAATATCACAGACATTAAGAACCAGCATTGCATGCCAACGCTATCTGGCTCTCAAAAGCCAAGCATAAGGGGACCATATGCTTTCAACAACAGAGATTAGCCAGGGCTGAGGGGTGATTTGCAACGCCATTTGATGGCCCCAGTGGAGCCCTGTTCTCACGGTTTGCTACATTAGGCAGCAAGTGAGGCGGCACTTTTTGGCAGGGCCCCGATCTCGACTTTTATTGGTGTCTGTGGAAAGCTACTTGAAACAATGGCAAAGAATAAGGTTTGGTAAAAGGGATTTCATATATTTTCGCATGGAGATCGTTCTTGGTAAGGACAATTATATAAATTAGTAGGAATGGTAATTATAATTAAGATCGTTATCTAATGCGCCATTTCCTAAATATGAGGGACCAATAACAAAACAAATAATAAAAACAATGGACGATTGCATTACATTTCAGTTTTACTGCATTTGATTCGAAACTTGTCAGTTTTTAGACATGAATCAGAGCTTTACGGTACGTCATCAAATTCATTTCACTTAAGTTCTCGTAGTTTGTATTTTTATTTCCAGATCTAAATTATTCTTTAAAAAACTATTGCAATTGTTTGAATAACCACTAATATCGTCTATAGTCTTTACGATCGTCAGAAAAATTTAGAAATAAGCATTATTGTAGCTGCGCAATGTAACATTTTATTCTAAACTAGGGGGCACGCCCCCTTCTCGCTATCGCTCGCCAACCCCCGGGAACTGCCTGCGCAGTTCCCGTTGGATTGCTTCGCGATCCAGGATCGCTTCGCTCGCTCACTGTTCATTGAAATATTTTAGTAAAGTCTTAAGGGTTAACCTAAAGGAGCAATTTCCTCTAATTTTTTCGTCAAATATGTTAACCCTGTCAAATTGGTATTATGGCAGCCATTGGCTACGAAAACCGCCACAGATCGTATTTTAAGCGAATAATTATCAAATAGTTAAGTTTTTTTCTATGTTTTTTGTTTATATTAGAGAATTTATATTGCTACTTTCTTTATAACTTGATCCTGTCCCTTTTTTTCGTAAGAATTCTTAAATTGCATTAATATTTTAAAATATTATTAATCATTAATTATTTTAAGAACTCATTTCTTAAATTATTTTTGTTGTACATTGTTTTGAACTTGCAGCAAACTGTTGAGTTCTGATTTTGTTATTTTAAAATATCGTTACGATCTACGATCGCAAATACCACGATATTTTTTAATAAGGAAATCTTTCATTATCTCTCAGCAGACATTCTCAGTTTTGGGCAGCATTTTAAGTAATTATTTGATGTCATTTCACAGACTTGGTAAACGCTCGGTTTGTTGTCATTTTGATGTGGCGACTTTTTTGACTGGCCCCAATCAGGACATGGTCCTTTAAGCTAACCGCCTTTAGTATCCTTTTAACATAAAATAATTATAAATTAATCCTTATAAATTACTGGTTATTATTGCGAAAACATTTCGCTGCTTGAGTGCTTGACTAAGATCCATTTGTAAATAAATTGGAAAATGTGGTAGCCGTCAACGCTTAGAAACTATGTTTCAAAACAATTTGAATTTTTCCTTTTTTTATTAACAAGTGTTTGGTAGTTCAGTCGATCGAAATTATAATTCAAATTTTCAAACATTAAACGTCCCTAATATTATGCATGTTTAAATTTAAACTTACCAATTCTATCTGTGTTTTGTGCAAAATATTTATAGTTATTTTTCAATTTTTCAAGCCATTCCTGAAGAAACACTTTTTTGTTTTTTTCAGTTGGCCATTTTGAAAATTGAAATTAGTAGTATTTTTGTTCATTTCGATTGTTGCCATTCCAGAGATAGAAATATAAGGAAATTTGGGCGCCGTATAAGAGTATTATATATAGAAGATTAGATTACAGTTAGTCCATAAACCTGGGGAAAACTAACTTCATTTAAAATGTAGCCCAAAAAATTTTATATGAGAAAAAAATATATAAAAGCAGTTTACTAGTGCGTTCAAAATTGCCCACGTAACAATATTAACTATGTAATATATAATTTAATGAAGTTGCTTTTTTGCATTCATTGTAAAAATTTGGTGGCAATCCACGAAATTGGTTGCAGTATGTTCTGCCTCCGGGTTTATGAAGTAAAGTTACATAAAATGTAATATTTGCAAGGTACATGTAAGTTTGTTGTCAAAAAATGAAAAAAAAAATTAAAGTATTTTATCCCTCTGAGGGATAAAAATTGGTTGAAGTGTAAACTAGTTTTCACTGCATGAGATTTAAATTAAAAATCTTAACTGGAAATTTAATTACTTACATTTTTTACAATTAAATTTATGTAGTATATATTTATAAATGGTTCCTTTACTCTTTAAAATTAAATAAAATTATTAAATATATACATTTTTAAAAATTATGAGCATCTTTGCAATCCTGACAGTAAGGCGACGGGTATATGCGTCTAGAAGTCTAGATCCCTCAGAGGGCTTAAAAATTATATTAGATTAGTTTCGTAAATTATTTTATTGAGCTAATTAAAATATATTTACCTCTTCTATCACCCTTCACTTTCATAATAAAAATAACTATGATGGCTAAAAGTACTAAAGCTCCTACAGTACCCATGAGCACAACGAGAACAGCACTTATTGTTACAGGTTGACTGTCACCTAAAAAAACAAAAATATACTTATTATGTGTATTTTATCTAATTAATGTAGTAAAACAATTTTGATGGCTTGACATATTATTTTTTCACACATATTTTATACGTTTAAAATGTACACAAAAATGAGATTTTTTGTCAACTAGTTATTTGCTAGAATGTCCTTAAAATAGATACTGTAAATAGATACTGTAGTTACATACTGTAATTAGATACTGTAATTAGTTACCGTAATTAGATACTGTAAATAGATACTGTAAATATATACTGTCAGAGACATACGACCGTTAACAGGTAAACTGCAGTAACCACAAAATTGATTTGGACCATTTTTGCCTTTTGTTTTAACAATTATTTATTAACGTTTTATTCCTCCATACTTCTGAAATCAAATAACTGAATAAAATGAAATGTTTGATTTTCTTGAGGTAGTCTTTTAAAGCATACAAAATACTAAATATTTATAATTTATTATGTAATAGGTTTTTATTTATTTTAGATTTTAAAAATAAAAAAGAAATAAAAATCGAATTCTACTTTTTCATTTCGGAGACCTTTGTACTCAATGACAAGAAAGATCAGCAAATTTTTAGTCAAAACTTCTTAAGTGTACTTAATTTAAATGGCTTTAAGTAACTTAAAAGTTGTTTATTTGTGGAAATTATTTAACTATTTGTTTGACCTTCTTGACAGACAAGCAAGAGTGATACGAAATATCGTGACAAAAGTAATCAATATAAGGTCATGCTATTAACTTCACTTTTCTTTCCTCGAATAGGCACTTATATTTACATAATTAACACATGAGAAATACGCGCGAGAGAATTTTCGATCATATCACGAAGGGAAAAAAAGAAAAGTGTCCCGTCGTGAAGGTTTCTAATAATAAATGTATTAAATGGTGGATACTTGTTTACAGTAAGCAATTATTTACGGGACAAAATGTTTGAAAGGCTATTGAAACGGTTGGATGATTGTTATGATGAGCATCAAAGAAAATCGCTTCGTAAACTTTCGAAGGTTGGATACTCTCTTATACGTTGTCTGGGTTAGGGTTAGTTTGAATTATCGTTGCACTAGAGGTACATAAGGTCCACAGTCAAGTTACGAGCCGACACCTGAGTAGGAACAAAACGCAACTTTTAAGGGTGACATCGAACGTAAGCGCTGAGGATATTTAACGTGCACTACCTCTGCTAGGTTCGTCGAACTTTTTTTGGCTGCACGATCCGTTTATAGATTGGCAGGTTTTTTTGGCGATGCCCGGACCCGAACCTCGGACCTTCTGCATGTAAGGCAAACTGATTAACCGACTGTGCTACCCAGCCCCCTGTACGTTGTCTAGTCAGTAAAACGATAACGTATGATATCATGTCATTACCTGACTGATATCGCAACGTACAAAAGTTATTGCAGAGTGATCATACGCTATTGTCTCTCATTAGGAAGAATGGTGCATTTGTTGACGCTTCACAACATATAACAGCATGAGTTCTTATGAAATTTAAAATTTAACAATTTATCAAAGACAAAAAGAAAAGATTTAAACGATTCACCCTATTTGCATTTATCGGAAATAACTCGTTAAATATACATATATTCCATTTCAAAATTAAGTTGGTTAGGTATTTGTTAATACCATGTAAAACATTCAATGGTATAAATTCAGAAATGTTTTTTTTATGGAATACTCAGCTCTAAATAGTATTAAAAGAAAACAAGGATAAAATCATATTTGAGACAAAAATCGTCTTTTTCATAATCATCAGTAAATAAAGTGCATTAAATTTACTGCTTTCACTACAATTATGTAAATCGCAAATAAGTTGAGCTCGGCGAGTTAAAAAAAAACATAATTTGAAGTGTTTTATTATTTGCAAGTATTGTTTACATAAATAAAATCATCAATAAATGTCCAACTATTTTAATTAAAAACATGTGTCAGGAAAACATATATACTGACACAAGAATGAAAAACAAATGAAAGCTTTGATGTTTATAATATCTTTAAAAAACAGTTTTGTGCATAAAAATATTCTTAACAAGGGCATTCGAATGCTTTTTTCCTCAAATTATGAACATGGTTAAAAGAGGAAAATAATAACGAGCAACAAAATAACGATTGATTTAACGAGTAGCGAAACAGAATTTTTCATTATGTTTTCCTAAGCAATTTCATTAAGTAAATATTGCATTTGTAAATAAAAAAAATATGGTCATTTCATTAGTTTCTCAAAAATTTAATTATAGAAATAAAACATGGCTTTAATCTTGTGTGCCTTCTAAAAACGTTTTTGTAAGGAATGTAAGTTAATTAAACGTTAAATTCCCAATGATAATATAATCAAATAACGACATTATCTCTTTTTTTTCACCGGCCCAGTAAAATGTAAAAAAAATCAGGAACGTCACTGGAACATTTTGGGCAGTTAAGCAGCCTAAATTTTTACCACTAGTGTTTATTCCGAAAATATATCAGTAACTTTCGCTAATAATTTAGAAACAATTCCGCATAAAGCCAGCAACTATCCTGGAAATGTTAAAAAACTTCCATTTCGATGCAAAAAAATGGAACGGCACCACTATTTTTTTTTTTTTGTACTTCTTTCTCAACTACGTGCTGCTTGGATTAGTATGTGCCTGGATTCGATCTAACAAACTTTGGATCCATTCGCTAAACCACTTTATAATTGCGCGCCATGCTTCGCGGCTATGGTTACTGGTTGACATAAATGCACTTTATAAAGTTGTAAAAAATGACGTATGTAAAATGAATGAACTTAGGTTTCTGGGAAAACCTGAAAATAAAAAAAATCGATGTCAACTAGAAAAAGCCATAAACGTTTTTGAAAAATATGAGTAAGGTTGAGAATTATTACAGTATATAATACGTCCGAAGTTTTTATGTAATTGTAATAGAGGAGTGTTTTGACATTAAGGATCTTTAAAAAAATCAAATTATAACACTGCGGGTTGCTAGTTTGTGGCACTTAAATTTAATTTTTAAAAATCCGATATGCATTTAGTTATTTGTAACTTTATTAAAGGTTTGTAACTTTATTATTTTAGGTTTCGAGATCTCACCTTTAGCCTTTAATTTTTGTTTTTGTTTTTATGACTGTTTTTTTTTTAAAATTATCCTATCGATAACGGGTTAAACATTTACAAAAATCAAATTATTTTAGTCAAACAACTTTATAATTTAAATATTTTGAAAAAAAAAACAAATTCTACAAAAAAATGTATGACACAACTTCACATTTTATTTTATGCAAATCGATAATTCAAAGGTTAGGGGTAAATCCCAAGAGGAAATGTAAAGTCCTTATACAAGTGCAACACTTGAATTTGAAAACAGCATGAGATCATGCTTAAGAAAACTCGTGCCCTACAAGGTCATTTTTAGTAGTTTACTATAAACTAAATATTGATTAATTATCGGTTAGGATGCCAAGGTTCACTTCAGAAGAAATATATTTCCTCAAATGACGAAACAAATGCCTCACGGTATTGCCATCCGATTGGGAATAAAATAAAAATGGAAGATTATGGGAATGTGTAAATTTTCAGTTATATCTGAGAAAATCCTTGCGGTTATATTCAGTGGAAACACGATTTTGAAATTAAACCAGTATGTTTGTTAACGTAAATGTCAAGTAGAACTGTTTTCGCAAAATATTTCAACATCTCAAAAACAATTGATAATTTTAGCAATTTATTCTTGTAAGAAAATAAATGTTTTTTTTTATTCGAAAATGGTTGTTTTACGTAAAACAATGTTATTTATTCGAAAATGTTATTTTTAGACAAGCATTGTTTTTTAATCTAAAATATTATTTTACGTGAAGTACTTGTTTTATTTGTGAGGTTAGTTAAAAAAATAATTTAATAGTCTATAATACAATATTTGTAATCAATTGTTTTTTAATAAGAAGGATAATATGTGTTATTTCAATAAATTTCATTTCAAATTATTAGGTCTCTTATAAAAATAAATAAAAACTCGCATACTTTTGTAATTAATAAAAATAATAAAATATTTGTCAAAGGTGCCGAAATTATACAATTCAAATAATAGTAGCCAAAAACCTGCACATGTAGGATTTACTACGTTTATGAAGCACTTCGTTACATATTTCGGGATGGGTAAATATATTTTAAATTTTATTTTTATAGTATTAGATGTAAATAATTTTTAGGATGTGATGTCATATCTTAATCTATTTGAAACTAGAAATAATTGTTTTGCCAACCTTCATGCAGTAGATTAGATGTGCTATTTAAAATAAAAAAACCCACCATAAACAGTTTAAAAACAGAAGTCCAAATTGAATAAAACAGTTTCTTATTTTTATGTGTCAAAGGACTTCGAACTGCAATTTGTATTTACAGGTCTAGCGGAACCAATGCCCTCGAATTACCTGCACTATCAGCAAGGTCGTTTTTTAAATTCATCAACTTAGCAAAACGCACAAAAAGAAGTAATCGCTACTAAATGTCAAACTGATTTGACAAGCTACTTATTTTCTTGCATGAATTAATTTTACTGCAAAAATTAATTTTGTTACAGTTGAAAACATTTATTTAAAATTCAAATTCGACGCTGGCTATTTTTATCCGAAACATAAAATTTAAAAAAAATAAGGTCGTATTAGAATAATTAATATTTCACAGAATGAAAATGTGTAAGGTATATTTGGACTTGGTTTGATTTCGCTTTAAGGCAGGAGTATGTAATGTCATAAAACACCGGTAGGTGAAACTGTTTTAAATTTTCCTATTTTGAAAAAAAGTTTGCATGCTCATTTTGTTCATCAAGGCTATCGTGCTAAGGTAGCATTGACTTAAATTTTCATTTATATTTACGTTCTCTTGTTCCTTATGCGTGTTGATTGATGTTTTAAATTTTCCCTTCAACGATTAGTTACTGTTTGTTGTAAACAAGTTAACTATTCCGTGTATACTTATATATCCTTGAAAAGATTATTAGAAGATTCAAACTGCATACAATTATAGTCTCTGGATACATATATAAGGACTCTTCGATTTAACTAAATCATACTTGAATATATTTAGGAGAGAGTGAAATCTTCAAATATCGTTCCAAAATGAGGTTTATGGTGAGTGCGACATTTAAATCTAAAATTTTATTTGGTTGTTATTTCTAGTTTAGGTTTAATGCTAAAGGTAATAAGATATTTTATAAAACTGTCTAAATTTCAGTTTTGATGTTTATTTTAATTATTGAAAACCTCTAGAAATATAGCAATCCTTCACAATTTTTTTTTATTTCAACGTAGAAAAAGTTCTGTTTTTTAATTGTTACGTTCGTGTATTTTTAGCATATCTGAGACATTTATTTATTAAATTTATTCAAATAATAGACCATAAGGCTAAATCATATTAAAATATTTTTTAATACATTTTATTGATATTATTTATTTCTAACTCAATATCCGTCGCTGTAAACCAATATTAGTCTATCGCATTTTGCTCTTCCACAAGTGACTAATAAGTGTATAGCATCGATTATTTACTTTAAATATTTAATGAGATTAAAAAAAATGTGTTTTAACTAATCATATTTATACTATTACCAAAATATTTTCTCCTCATTAATATTCAGTATTTAAATGATTTTTATTTTTGAAACAATTCAGTCATATCAGTAGTTTAAACCTTTAATAAATGATCTCTTTTGTAGCCATGCTTAAAATTTATAAAGGCGATTTAAATTGACATCGTGTTTTTATATTTTAAGTTAAAGAAACATGCATTAATGATTTTAAATTTAATGTACGCTTATGATTTAACGTAATATTGCGTGCCTAAAAGTCAGGGCCTGATCTAGAAAAACTCAGACTATAGGCACAACAAATTTTGGGGACCCTTTTACGGAAAATGTTGTGCATGATTTTCCGTAATGATACACTCGTAAAACAAAAGAGTGAAATCCACTCCTATAGGGGAATGCATTTTCGGCCAGAAGGAGTGGAAATTAACTCAGACTGAGTTAAAACCGCTCGTTTTTAGGAAAGTTGTTTTCTTTTATTTTTCGTGCACCTAGAAATTTATCGGCCAAAAGTGGCAAATACTCAGACTTTGAGTTAAACCGCTCGTTTGTTTAAAAGTGACGTGCTTGGTCGATGAATCTTATTTTTGATAAAATTTATCGGATTCCTTATAATATCAATCAAACCAATCACTTTAGGTCAATGTCCGAGTCAAAGTCAATCTAAAAACAAAGTGTGGTCTTGAAACATTTTACATAAAAGTTACAGAAATTTCGGTAATCAACAGCATTTAGCAAATAGCAATAAATTTGATACCGTCAGGTTATGGTAGATCAGTCCCACTAAAAGCAATTGAATAATGAACGATAGACTAACACACAATTAATCGGTAGGGTGCTAGACAGTTAACGCTGTTAAAATGGAACCACGATAAAAGTCTTGTAACCTCAGCGTAAATAGAAGCAATGGTTGATATAACTAGTGAATCAAACACAATTGAAGAACTTAGTGGAAGAACGTGTTAAGTAACAAAAGATGAACACGAGACAATGAGCTTTAAATATTTTTGTTTGCACTTTTGGGAGCTAGTCGTGTTGGGATTAGGCTTTAAAAGGAACAGTCATTTCGTAACAACATACTTGAATAAAACTAAAACATAACAATCAAAACAATAACTCCAAAATGTTTACAGCGCGCATCGCTTAAATATAGGCCAACAATTGCCCGGATGTCCAACGTCACAATGATATCACCGTGCTGCCACACACTTAGATACGTTATAAACAGCCATTACAAAAGGTAAAAAATATACTTAACTTAAGGAGGAATCTTCTTATCTTAAAAGGAGGGAATAACTTGTTCGTTGACACAAAAATCTCAATTTTTTCAAAAATGTCACTTAGCACGTTCTTCCACCAAGTTCTTAAATTATAGGGTGGGTTGAATGTTGCACTGCTGCCTTATCTTGATACAGTAGACCGAAGAAATATGGAAATTTGATTATCTCAACAATAACAGATGGTGATGGATGGGAACACCAGAGCGATGGTGTTTTAAACATTCACATTGACGTAACAATATTATGTCAACTGTTGTCTTAAACCCCAGAAACAAAGTACTCGGCAGCAAATTTCGTCTAAACTAGATCGGTCACTCCTACAGTGACGCCGCGGTTGCGTCCAACATTGTCTTCTTCCCACAAACAATCCACCTTGTTCAATTGTAAATTACTATTTATCTTATTTTTTTGCTTTATTGAACTGTTTCATTATTTTTTTTACCAAACATTGCCTCTTGCTTTATTGTTGAATTTTCCATTTTTCTCTTTTACTTTTCTATTTGGAAATTAAAATTCTATTTCTACTTAATTTTAAGTTTTAAATTGGTTTTTATATTTAAACATGCATTTTAAATATAAACATTGATTATAATGGGCATGTTTCACGAGGGATCTGGCCACAGCTCTGCGGTCTTGTTTTTATTTTTCTCGAAATACTTTTGCCTTGGTATTCCAAATTGAGTTTTCTAAAAATATTTTAGTTGTTATTTTTTTAAAAATTCCAACTTCTTTTAATGCAAGTTTTCCTAAATAAATGATTAAAACAACCAACAGCACAGCAAGAAGTTGTAAGTTAAAAAACTAACAACTAAAATAACTTATTCTTAGAAAACTCAATTTCGAATATCAACAAAAGTAATTCGAGAAAAATGAAAACAAGACCGCAGAGCTGTTGCTAGATCCCACGTGAAACAAGCCCATTATACCTTATATAAAATCAAACTAAATATAGAAAAAATTATATTCTTAAGTGATGTTCCCAATAGTTTGAAATAAAACGTTTAAATCCAATCAGAAATTTTAAAATCGCAAAAAGATATTTTTCTACATGTGTCTGTTTTGTAATATTTATAAATGTGGCTTTCTATTTTCAGATTCTGTTCGTTGCGGTTTTGGTTCTAATCGCTGGAGCACAAGCAATGGGAGGAGGAGGAATGAGCGGAGGAGTTCGAAAAATGGGTGGAGGTGGAATGAGCGGAGGTGGTGCCAAGATGGGCGGATCTAGAATGGGAGGAGGTGCTAAAATGGGCGGATCTAGAATGGGAGGAGGTGCGAAAATGGGAGGCGGTGGAATGGGAGGTGGAAAAATGGGTGGTATGAGCGGAGGAAAGATGGGATAAAGAAGGAAAATTCTAAGAACTTGTTCAAATAAAAATTTTACCAATTGTTTTGTAAGGTGAGTTATTTTATGGAATTTCAAATAATGATTAAATGATAACACTGAACTTGTTTGAATGAAATATTTACTATAAAAGCTTTTATTTTGGTTTTAATTTCCATGCTACGTTTATAAAAAGTAGAAGCTTTTATAAAGGATGTCCATTTGTCTGTTTGTCCGTCACTCACTTTCATAGACCAAACTACAAATGCTACTACAGTGACACGTTAAAAAATTCAGTTTATCGTCGCTCGCATCATTGCCGCTCACAATAAATAAACAAAAATAAAATTAGAATGTGTCAGACGATGTAGTGCCTTTTTCTTCATTTTTAAGAGACCTGCGATTTCATTGGTTGTTTCTGTTCTTCAAATGAACGCCATAGATAAAAAAAAACTTTTCTTTCTATGCAAGCCTTCTTTAAAAATGATTTGAAAAACCAACAGCACAGAAAGAAGTTGGAATTAAAAAAAATAATAAGTAAAATATTCTTAGAAAACTCATTTTCGAAAAAAGAAAGAAAAGTAATTCTAGACAAAAATGAAAACGAAACAGCTGGATCTGTTGCCATTCACGAGGCGAAACAGAGACATTAATTTTTATGACTTAAGGTAGTTTATTATGATGTCATAATATATGAATCAAAATAATATTCTTTGATTATTTTTCATTTACATTTTAGCATTTATTTATAAATAATGAGGGTTTAATACTATTTATTAATTTTGATTAGGTATTTTTAAAAAAATAAATGTAAAAATCTTTCGGTTTGGTTATGTTTTAAATGAGATGTATTGTGTAGAATATGATCTGAAATTTTTTTCTTCTATTTAAAAGCAACGCATGAATACATAATTATTAGTTGAAATGTATATAAAGTTAAAAAACGCTATAGAATAATTAGTGGAATTAAAAAAAAGGAAACTAGCCAAATTTCGCAAGTAAATTTTAATATAAAAATAAATGCATTGTTTGGAGCTTGTTTTCTTGTTTAGTCCAAAAGTTGTGTGGAAGCGGTGTAAGTCATAAATTCTGTTACAAACCTGTTTTTTTTTATTTCGGTTATTTCAGTTAATAGGAAAAACTTTATTTGTTTGGTTTTGTAAATAAAAAATAATTTTTATTACCATGCTAAATTTATTTACAAGACTACAGGACAATTTTCACATTTGGCAAATAATGAAATATTTACCATCATTTGACCTGTATTTGAATTTGACACGGCTAGTTACAAATAATTTTCTTTTAAACTTATAATTAGCCTACACTATCGCTACAGATTAAATGCTTAATGTTAGCAATAGCAAACGTAATCTATAAAAAATGAAAATGACTATTCTTTGTTAGTGTGGCATTTCATAATGAACTAAACTAAATTCCTCGGCGCAACAGCCATACTGGGCCAAGGCTCTGGGGTGCTAGGCATATGTCCCGGTAAGATGGTTAGCCACACGCGGAACCCCAAGTGTTTAGTTCCCAAGCATGCTTGGTACCCATTTTATCGACCCAGTCAAGGGATGAAAGGATGGGTCTCGACCTCGCCCAATCCGGGATTCAATCCCCGGACCATGTGGCGTGGCAATGCGAAGCACTACCACCAAGCCACTGGGCCTCATAATGAGCCCTTATAATAATTGATATAATTACAATTACAGTTTTTCAATTTGAATTTCAAAATATAAAGCTAATTGTTCTATTTTTCTGTAAAAACAGTAATATACCAAATAATTGAACTTAACAAAGGCATTAAGGAATGAAATAAATAAAAACCATAATAATTTTTGCTATATATTTTTTCTTACTTTTTCAGGTGTTTCTAAAGTAATAACATCAACTGAAATCCAGCCAAACTTTGTAATGTGTGTATCTAATAAAGAGATATTTTTTTACAACACATTGAATTTTGTCTGGTATTCTTTTCTAGCAATAATAACACATGTTACTTGTTTAGTTTTCTTAATAAATTTTTCCAGATGAATGGTTGAAACGCTATACGGTTGTTTGACTAATTTAGTAAGTTAATGTACCTTAAAAAAATCCAACAGAGGTATTTTCTTAAAAAAATAATCTAATATTACAGAAAAAAACACATTGAAGTTACAATAATTTTTTTTTAATTTTCTCATTTAATATAGTATGTGTAATTTTAAATTAGGTCGCAACAAAAAATACATTTCTAGTCTTTTTTTTTTAGAAATTAAAAAAAAAAAATCGGTATTAATAGAATGGTATTTTTACGAATTAAAACCATTTCAACACAAATAACCACTTATTTATATATATTTTTTATTTATTTATATTTTTTCTTTTAAAGAAGCTTTTGTTAATTTGTTGAAATTAAATTCTTATATACTTAATTTTTAAAATGTGCTAAACGTCATCGGAACGGATCAAGGAATGGACCATAGCTTGCTCCTAAAATTAAAGCAAAACTTATCAGAACAAAATATTTATTTATATTTCAAATTTCCGTTCATTTTTTATTTTTTTTCAAAAAAATTAATAACATGCAAACAATCAATCGTCTTCAAATAATTAATCTCTCAACCGTGTGAATTTCCAATACTTTCCGGGAAGCTAAAACCGAAAATATATATTACAACAGTGAAAAATTTGTGTTTTCATGAACTTATAATTATAAAATATAAACGAATAACATGTAGTAAATTAATACCACTAGCTTTTTATGCAAAAAAGGGAACATTGTTTTCCGCTTTCTTAATGAACAGATAATGAACCATCAATCCCAACACCCAACATACAGCTGACCATGGGAGAAACATGGCTTCATTAGACGGTACACGTATGATATCATAGATTGCGATACTTGGCGATATTTGGTCGAGCTTGAAAATTTAAAGTGGAATTGCTATATCTATCGAGTCAGGACCGTGTGGTGCTATGATGCAGAGAGGCGGCACTTGACTAGGGTCGGCAAATTGCGGTAGTGCTTAACTATGAGTAAATTCCACTTCGTTTTTTTTTAAATTTTAGTCCCGTAAAGAAAAGACCACTACGCATGTTACTAAAGGAGCGGCATTTCAGGTGAATGCGCCCTCCTGTCCGCGCTCACCAACAATTTTGTCTAAATCCGAAGTGTTGACACTTCGTTTCTTGTTTTCTCCTAAAAAAAACTTCATTCCACTGGGGGTGAGACCAGGGGAGCGGGACCGCGATGTGTGAAACCGATACGTACCACTGTTTCACATGGAGAGGGGGGGGGGGGAGTCCTTATCTTCAGACTGCTTGGCTATTTAATTGGGAGGTTCAAAACTCGAAGTTTTGGAGAGGGGGCGGCAGGGATTTCAAGTTCCGAAGTTTTTATCTTTTCCGCAGAAGGGTTTTCGGCTTCTGTTTTCGTGAAGTAAACTTCGTCGCAAACTCGTAAATTTTATCGAATGATGGCATGTTTTTCCGGTCTCAAGTCCTCCGGTCAAGACCTAAAAACAAGTTGTCGAACACTTCTCAGAAAAGGGACATTTTGGGGATCTCTTGCTATTGGTGATTGCAGATGTGTATAAAACCAGTTCACGAAGTCATTCTAAGAGTTTTAAGACAACTGTTTATCCCAGCTGTTCAGTTCAAGTAAGTCAAATTTGTAACGTTTTTTTTTATTTCAATCACGGCCAACTTCAATAACAAGGCCAGAGAAGCTCTCCCAAACATGAGCGTAGACGGAAGTTTTGACGTCACTGTTCCCAGTGCCGAAGATCGAGAAACTAGTTCAGACGCATTCGGAACCCTAAAACTGTGGTCAGCCGTGAACGAGTGGTTCCGAACAGGTTTCGAGACAGGTTGTCTTCATCTTCGGAACAATGTCACTCGGAACTATGACGTCAAAATTTCCGCCCCAAGCTTGTTTGGGAAAGCTTCTTCGGCCTTAGTAGTTGAGTAGGCCGTGTTTCAATAGGTTTTTTAACATAAGTAAAAACATTATTTTATTACCTGCAATAAGTAAGTTAGAAATAGTGAATTAGTGTAATTTTTTGCACTAAAAATATTCAAGAATACAACGTTAACTACCTTAGGTATAAAAAAAATATTTAACTTTTTTTAAAAATCAGTCTAGAAGGAATTTTTTTAATGAGCATAAAAATAGGAAATATAACAACGTTCATTTGAAATTTATACAATCAAAAGTTAAACCAAATTTATTTAAATAAACGTAATTCACACAAAAAGTCATTAACGAAACCTATGTATTCATCTTTTCATTATATTAGATTCACATTGAGAAAATAAATTTTTAATTAAAAAATAAGTTTAAAAAATTATAGTTTCTCTAAATTGGGAAAAAATATTGCTGAAACCGATGGCCGTACTTCAAAATGAAATTAAAATTTATTTAAGACACTGCATTGTTTTGGTGAAACAAAAGCTCTTAAGTAACGTAAATCTTAAGTTTAAAAATTTTAAAAAAGGATCTTATAAAAAATATCTTTAGTGCTATTGATAGTGACTAATTTGGCTACATCAGATTTCAATTTTGATTAAAATTACATTTCATTAATGTTTAAAGGTTGATCAAATTTATTTATTATTAAATTATTTTGGATTAAAATAAATTTCATCATAACGAGTTGTATAAGCTTTTGAAATCGTTCTGTCTATTTTACTCTTGCAGGGTAGCAGGTAGCATGTCAACTACCGTACCTACGAAAAATTACTTGAAACATTTATCCCAAAACGGAATAATTACAGCTAATAAGACAATATAGAAATATTGAGTATTGCAAGAGAAAATTTGACAATGCCATTTCAACTTCTACATTATGTTTATAACGTAAAAACGGAATATTTTATAAAGGCTGTATTCGTTTACTTGTCCGTCACTGTCTCATTATTTCAAATTGAAGAAATTAAAAGCTATACATAATTATAAATGGGAAAGAAGACAATAAACAATAAGTGCTGAAAAAATAGCTCTTTTGTCCTCCCTTTGGTTTGGTTAACTACTTTATTAAAAAAAAATATCAAAAAATTTGATATTGGATTATAAATATTAAGCAATTTTCTGTGTAAGTTTTTGGAACGCACTGATTTAACTTGTTTTTAATGGTAAACTGTTAAAAATGAAGATCTCAAAAATAGGTGAGAGGACGTTTTTATTTTATTGTGAGAAAAATATTCTGCAAAACAAATACTTAATAAATCTCAAATCTGAGATAATGCATGTTTTTAATATTCAACAACTTCAAGTAGAAAATTGTGTAATCAATAATTTAAATCGGATTTTTCATTATTTATTTAGATTGGGATTTATATTATTAATATCAAATATCTATTGCATATATGTATGTACGTACATAAAATACAATTTAAAATTTCAAAATTAAAAAAAAAAAATCTAAATAAAACATGTATTTTTTGTCACCACAGTTATTTTTTTCGACGAATGGACACATGTGGACTAAAATTTTTCCAGTCCGGGTGAAAATATAGAGTTAGTACATATGAAAGCTATAAAAAATCAAGGCCGGAATGTGAAAGACTTGCATCACATGAAAAAAATTACCACGGCCCTGTATCGAGTTTTATGAAATATGAAATGGAATGTTTACCACAATTAGGAATTTTCGTTGTTTGGCAACGTAATGCAAAACGCCAAATCGAAATGCCATTATATCATATATGTCCCCATATATGCTCAGGCTCCCCTACTACGAAGTCATTTGAAAGCATGAATTATAACTATTCGAAATTTTAAGGCAATTTCAAACTACTCAAAATCAAAACAAAATTGAATTCGTGTTGGTGCAGAAATCATAGAGTAAATAACAAATTAAAACCTTTAAAGTAATATCTAAAGAATTTAACTGATAAAAAATAGAGATAAGAAAACACAAAATAAAATTTTTAAAAAATACGATAAATTTATTTAGTAATTAATTAACAGCTGTCTTACTGGATTTTCACGTTTATTGACGGATGACGCCAAGCCCCTGTTTTGGCCCGGCCCATGTGTTTTCAAGCCCTGTTATGGTCCTTTACTCTTAGATGGATGACGTACGTTTTGAAAATATTAATATTAATTAAAAAAATATTATCAAATATGAAAAAAATAAGCCTCAGGTGCACACGTAAGAATTAAAGGGAATCTATATTAAAAATTTCAAATTTTTTTGGGCAATATAAGGGGGTCTTTCACGATCCACAGACAGACAGACTCTTTCTTTTATTATTATAGATCACAGCAACAGAATAACGTTTTGTTTCTCCCACGCAGGAGGACCCCCCCCCCCCTCTACACCCTTTTTACGGATACATGTTTCACAACTTCACATCGTCAACTATTAAATTGTGTTGTGTATCATTCTATTGTTGTTGTTACTAATTCTACATTATCTAGATCAACTAGATCAAATCCAGGAATCCAGACATCTTGAAAAAGTCCATAACTTTGACAGTGTGCCCTCCTGATGAAGGTGAGCGTTTTGAGTCCCACCGAAACATGTAAATTTGTACCAATAAACTATTTGTGCTAATAATCTAAGTTGTTTACTTCATGAATGATTCCTTTCATTTGATAAACTGTTAACATTTTGACGCTTGATTTCAGCAAAAATATGGTTCCTTGTAGCTGCAACGGAAACATTGAACCATTACTCAGGTTTTTTGTGTCCAAACTCGAATACCGATTTAAATTGATGAAAATTAAATATCAATGTTAATTAAATAGGTAGACCAGTGACACACAGGTAGACTTATTCCTGTCCCGACATACAGACAGACGGACAAATAGTGAAAGGTAGGTGTCTGATATCATACCATTCTAACAAAACGGATAGTACCGAATTTGAAAGGGGCATGGAAAGGCGGACAGCTTCACCATGTCAATACCAACTTTCTATTTAAAAAAAATTATTTCATTTAAAAAAAAATACAATAAAAATGGCGCTTCACGATTTTTTAAAATTATTTAAAAAAAATATATATTATTTTTTAAAAATCTGTAGTTATTTACAAAGCTTAAGATCCGTAGTTGAACATATTTTACAGGTCAAAAAACTATTTTATTTAAACAATATATTAGCCCACTTAAAGAGGTTTAACACAATTACTTACAAATCGTAATTTAGAACCAGGGTAGAGTAATATTTTAAATGAACTAATATTATTATTCGAATATTTTTATTTAACTTAAACTGGCTAGTGACCATTTTATACAATATTTAAGCGCAAAAATCAAAAGCCTTAACCAGTCTGTTTCTCCCATTCTTTCAAGGCTTTTATGAAATTTAATTACCCATGCGTAATATTTCACAAAGTCACTTCCTAGTTTGGCCCTGAATAAACTTCAATCATACAAAAGAATTTGCTTTTTTAGCATCTATAACTTGAAAGCAATTCCAAGTTGTTAAAATATTCTTCCTCTGAACAATGAAAGGACGCCAAAGATGACTGGTCAAAGACGTAGCAATTTCCGACAAATGGGTCAACACATCCACAAAGAAAATCGAGGTCGGGCGATTAGCTCAACAAGTGAATTACTACAATCACAGGTATCCTTAAAGAACAGCAGGTATATATAACCCTTGCAATCTTTTCTCAAAAGCTTAAAACAAAAAGAAAAGCAAACTAATGATACATAAAAGACCATAATAGGCACGGAATCGTTTAAACTCGTAAATAGCCGACTCTTCAATCACTTTCGCTTAGAACTGGTTTAAAAAGTAGCAAAACAAAAGATATTCTTACTTGAAATGAAATAAGGCAATAGTTGCAGTCAGTTACCAAGGTTACACGCATGGCTACGACTGATGTTAAAGAAATAACTTATTATTATATACCAACTGTTCTTACTGTTAAATTTTAAACTGTTAAAAACGGGAATTGAGATTGTTAATTGGGATTTGTAAAGTGGGGATCTCACAAATATATTGATTTGCACCGAGCTTCTGGTACAATATAATAATTATTTAATCTTATAATTATATAGTCTTATAATTAGTTTCAACAAAGTTATAAAATAGTATTTTTGAAAAGAGAATAAGAATAAAAATTTAATTTAATTTTTATGGTGTTACTTGTCATAATTTATTTTATTTTTTTAACAATATAAAACATAATTGCATTCGATTTGCTTCCAAGTTACAACTTCTAGACATTTCTTCTAAAACTAATAAGAAAACTTGCTACTGTTAGTGATTGTAATTGTACGATGTACACCATAGAGGCAATACTTACAATCAAAGAAATTTTCCGGGTACCAAATCAACCAAACAAATAAAATCACTTCAATGTTGTATTGTATTTTCTCAATTCCTTCTTTCGTGCAATGAAGTTAAAAATACAAGAGCTGCTTACTACTGATTTTTAAAAAGAGCCGTAATATCTTATCAGCGATGACCGCGACTTATAAAACCCAAAAGTTTTTTTTAAAGAAAAATATATTTAAATTTAAAGTTAATTTTCTTGAACTTGATATCGTTGCAAAACAAAACTTGTTTTGATAGATAATTTAGCGGAAAAAATAGTGAATCTCACGGTGGCCAACAATTAACCCAGATGATAATTACTAGTGTTAGTTAAGGACGAAGGTTTTTTTTTTCTCGCGGATGGTTTGCTATAAAATGGCTCCGGAATCCTTCTTCCGCTACACTCGTTTAGAAGATTAGTATCATGAAGTTTGCTGTGAGTAACTTTATTTTTATTCTGAAATACTTTTCTTGTGATTTATGAGCGAGTTCTTCTCGATTTCTTAAAAATGGTTAAAGTAGAAATTTAAAGTGTCATATTTTGCTGGTTTCATTCGAAATTCACACTAGAACTTATAAATTAATTACTTTGTTTTAATAATATATTTTCGTGGGCATTTTGCCTTCTTTTGAATTTTTGTTTTTAAAAAGACAGTGATGCTTATTTTTATCAAACTATTTTTGCATCCTTTAGGTCGGATTTTTATTCCAATTTGCATAAAAGTTTCTTTTCTCATATTTTATGCGTTATGGTAGCAAAGCTAATAATTATTTCAAATATTCACCACTACTTCACTAAGAAAAATGTAAATACATATGGCTAATGCCATGCAAAATTAACTTTTCTGTAGTGCAAGTCACGTGTGTAAAAAGTGATTATAACTACAACTACAGACATTAAATGAAAGCTGAATAACTGATCCAGACTTATTAAAACCAAATAGTGTAACGTGCTTTATTTAATTTGATTTATTTTTCAAATTTAAAAAGCTTGTAAGCTTCTCTTAAATTGTGGCTTACACTACAGTTACATGGAATTAGCCATATGTGAGAAAGAAAAACTTTACCAACCTCTAACCTTGTTAACTTAAAACTTAAGATAACAAGGTTTGACTGTAACTGTAGTGTGTGCCATTCAAATATTTTCATACAGCGTATACAAGAGGATAATATTTCTTTCATTTGAGATAACGTTGTTTTTTTAGCAATAGTTCTAAATATGATATTTCGTTTAATAATTAGTTTATTATTAATTTTTAGATTTTATGTAAAATTTTTGTATGTATATTAAATTAATCTTTTATTGATAAATAATACATTTAAATATATTTAGTATTAAAAAAATTGGTTGTGTTTAAAGTTAATAAACTGTGTTTAATTTTACCTCAGATTTTATAATAAAAAATAAACAATTTTAAGGTTCAAGAATGGTCACATGAAAGGGATTTTGAAGTTATAACTATCGGTTATTTTTAAAACAAAAAAAATCTAAGCATTGCTAGTGAACTGTTAAATTCATTTTGTTTATTATTAAGTATTTGTTTTTATCATTAAAAGCGAACTTATTTATTAAATAATTATTTTTTCAGATTTAAGTTAAAAACATAAAAATCCAAAACGCAATGTGCATTTTTACTGCTACAATGAAGCCCTTTTATATATACAGTTTAACTTTCAATAACTAGGCATTTTTGAAAGTCCTTAGCACCTTCCTCACGCAATAAAAACATTAAATTTAAGCTTTTTAAAATTCACTTTTATGCAACTGAATTTAGCATGCATAAATTTTAGTTCAGTATTATTGTCTTCAGTTATATTTCTTTATTTAGATAAACTTAAAGCTCATTCTTGAGTGCCAAAATTTCTTGCAATCGTCGATAATGACTATTACTTAACATTGTATAATTGTTGGGTACTGAAAATTGTTACTGGAAATATTCAGTGCTGAAGTAGTACTAGTTTAAAAGTATCCAGTGCTTATAAATAGGTGAGAAAATAAAAAAGACAAAAAATATTTATATTTATTTTAGAAATAAAGTTGTTTTTTACCATAGCCCCTCAAATCTTGCAATTTGTCTTCGATTAACAATTATTTAGTAAATTATACTACTAAAATAATTAGTTTTAGAGACCGTCTAGAAATTTTTTTGCAATCATCAATAATGAGTTAATATTACTTAATATTGTATAATCGTTGGGTACTGGAAATTGTTTACTTTTTTAAATATTCAGCACTAATTTATAAATGGGTGGGAAAATATAAAAAAGGTGAAAAGTATATAGATTGAACTAGTTTTAGAGACCGTCCATCAAAAGAACTTCCGAAAATTTTACCAGAATTGATAGGGTGTGACATAGCAACCCTTCACGTTATATTTTTTTTTGGTGTTCCAATTATTGAAATAGGACGAATGTTTGTTTATTTTAATTATCTAATGTTATGTTAATATAAATCTCATTTTGAAATTTTTAGTTTTGGTACGATCGTTTCTAAGTTATAATGGGAATGTACGTCTGTTACCCCCTTCAAAAATGGGTTCTATACGTCCGATTAAAAAAAAATCTTTTTTTTTATTAAAATGTATATCATCCGAGATATTTCTGTAATACCTTTTGTAGGTCTGTCTAAAAACTTTACTATTCGTCAGTATTTTCGTTAACTTCTTGTTTTAAATGATACATTGGATATAGTAACTTCTTAATTTTAAAAAAAAGCATTGATGTGTTTCAAAAATATATATTAACTCTAATGGTCATTTTTACTTTTGTCCGTAGATTGCTTTCGTCGCTCTTATAGTGTTCGTGGTCAGCACCTCCGCCTATAAAGGTGCAGGAGGATACGGTGGCGGTCAAGGCGGATACGGAGGCGGCCAAGGTGGGAAGATAGGTGGTGGACAAGGCGGTCATGGAGGTGGACAAAGCGGATACGGAGGTGGCCAAGGTGGGAAGATAGGTGGTGGACAAGGAGGTCATGGAGGTGGACAAGGCGGATACGGAGGTGGACAGGGAGGAAAGATAGGAGGCGGACTAGGCGGACACGGAGGTAGCCAAGGTGGAAAGCTTGGTGGTGGTCAAGGTGGTTATGGAGGTGGACAGGGTGGATACGGAGGTGGCCAAGGTGGAAAGCTTGGTGGTGGTCAAGGTGGTTATGGAGGTGGACAAGGCGGATACGGAGGTAGCCAAGGTGGAAAGCTTGGTGGTGGTTATGGAGGTGGACAAGGCGGATACGGAGGTGGTCAGGGAGGAAACCAAGGTGGAAAGATTGGAGGTGGACAAGGGGGTTATGGAGGTGGACTCGGTGGACACGGAGGAAGCCAAGGCGGAAAGATTGGAGGTGGACAAGGGGGTTATGGAGGTGGACTCGGTGGACACGGAGGAAGTCAAGGTGGACAAGGGGGTTACGGAGGTGGACAAGGCGGATACGGAGGAGGCAGCCAAGGTGGAAAGATTGGAGGTGGGCAAGGGGGTTTTGGAGGAGGATACGGAGGAGGCAAGATGGGTGGATACAAAGGCTAGATCTATCGCTCACAAAAACTTTACAAAAAATGGTAAGTAATTCAGACATTATTTTATAATTTAGTTGCTTTGTACACAGAAAGGAAGCTTTATCTATTTTCAAATAGCATTAGTTAAGTAATATTACACTTAAGAATTTAAGTAATTTTTTTTCTTAGTAGACAGAAAATAGTATACTTAACGTTTATCCTTCTTTCAGAAATATTTCATCTCAACCTATCTTCTATATAATATACAACCATATTCAAGTTTGACTTTATTACATGCAGAAAAAACTTAATATTGTTGATTCTTTTTGTATCCCATCAAACTTTGTAATTAAAACTTGTAAATTACCTCGTATGATTTAAAAATAATCTTTGATTACAACTTGATATTGAATTTTTATTTTAACTATATCTAAAAATTATAAATATTGAACATAATAGTAATTTCTTTTTAATTAATGTAAATCATATTAAATAATATAATAATTAAATTAATAATTTAAATTTATTATATTTCTAGATTATACATTAAAAGATAAAATCTATAATATAATATGAAATTAATTAGTATATTTATATATAATAATTTTATTTATAATTATTATCTCTTACATTTTTATTGTAAATAAATAAAAGATCGTGCGCAGATAAAGTGGGTATTCGCACAAATATAACATTTCGAGTTAGCAACACTTCAATATTCGAAATTTTAAGATTTAGTGATTAAAGCATATCTAAAAATGGTAGTTTAAATAGTTGGGATACATCGAAGGGCCTAGTTTCAAAACTTTCTCCAAAGTATAAATAAGTTACAGAGTCCGGTTCAATCATTGGCGAAGTTTTGACGATCGTAAATTCAATTGGACGAAGTTGTCAATGAACGGACTTGACCCTATATCTTAGTTATACTTTGGAGATTGTGACTTTTAGAACTAGATCCTTCAGTTAGCAGATCCTTTCATGTAAAATAATGAAAAGCAGTGGAAAATTACAGCTTCGTATGATTTTATTGAAATAACTAGATTTCTTTCGTCGATACGCCACTTTCCCGATGTGATCCTTCGTTACAGTCTTTTTATTGCTTTTAGACAATAAAAAAAAAGTTGATTCAAAGTGATGGTTTGGGCCAACACTTTAAAGAGGAAAAAAAAATATTTTTAAAACAAATATGGTAAATTGCATTGTTTGGTGAACATAACTTAGTCAATGAAATTGAAAGTAAAATTAATTTAAAATTTTTATCTTTTCTAGATTATACCACATTGTAAGAAGATAAAACACCATGGTATAGTTATGAAATCCGTAAATGCACTACTGGCAGAAGGCTGTAAAATATATTTTTTATTTATGAACTATGATCTAATAAAGCAGCAGTGTGTTTAGTTTTGGGTTTATTTTAATCTTAATTTACAATTTACTTTTGCATTTATAATATATTACTTCCTTGCATACATTGTGATTCATATATATTAAAATACGTGTGCTTGAAATAATAGAAAAAAGGTAAAAACATCATTGGAATTCTTTGAAAGACATAAATGATGTTTTTATAATTATCTCTATCTTTTTTAAAGAAATCTTCAAAAACATACAAATTATTGCCTATAAAATACTTTAAAAAATAATATTAATTTTATAATAAACGAAAATAATTTAAAACAATTTTTTATATTGAGTAAAAAAGTTTAAATAGTTCACAATTATCCTTAATACAACGGAGTTAATTTTATTTTTCCATATAAATTATATTAAACATTGAAATATCTTTTATTTTGATATCACTACAAAGTCAGAGTTAGCTTTCAATGTAATCAGTTCTAAATTGCTGGTGAAAAGTTTGAACATGCCTTGAAAATTCTTAATTTATTATTGATACAGTACATGCTCATTAATAATGGTTTTCACTAAAGTAAAATATAGATTTTATTGATGCCATATACTAATGGTTCCATTATTTGAATGGTGTAGTTGCAAAGCTAACATTCTCCAAAGTAGAAAAATAGATAGGCTAAGTTCGTAGTCTTCTTGGTCTAATTGAATTTATCATTATCAAAAGTCATCAATGAACTGACTTAAATATGAGTGATAATTTGATGAAGATGAGTTTTGAAACTAAACAATCGATTTATAGTGATGGAATATGCCGACAACAACCTGGTATTACTTAGTCTAACCAAGTTAAATCGAAGAAACAACAGTGACAACCAAAGATCTAAGAAACCAAATATATAAAGCACACATATTTTACGACGATACGGTATAGTTTTATTAATATTGTTTATAGACAATATCCAACTACTCAACTATGGTACTCTATATACATGTGTATCTGTTTATTCACGTATTGACAGCACATTACATCAAAGCAATATACATTCCACTCAGCACTTAGTTTAATAACGTATTGGGCCGGAAATCTCAGCAATACGTTTCGATGCAGAAATCACATCCTGGCACGCACGTTACAAATCATTCCCCGATATATATGGAGTGTACCATGCAGACAAACTTGAAACATGCAAACGGAGTGGTATTAAACCGAAAGGATCCATATATGCACCCTATTGTTCATAGAGACATGTAGTAGATGAGAGGTCCGGTGTGAACTTACTTACAGGAAGTGAAGTACTTCTTGGAATATTCATCAAATGACCCTGACCGTCAATAATGTCGAAAAACAGACGTGTTTGAGGCGAAATAAGTTTTACATCGTGCGTGAAATGTTTATACCGTATTTCATCGGAAATAAATTTTATGGTATTATTTATTTGGGAATATTATTGTTTATACTTGAGGCAAATTTTAAAATAGTATCTTAAATAACAATTTCAACTGCTATTGTTATTAGTTTTTTAACGAAATTAAATTGTTTAGTTAATATTATTATTATTTTAAATTTTTAAGCACATTTGACAACATAAATCGTAAGCGCGATACGCCTTTCGAAGTTTGAAGCAGCGTCAAAAGCACCATTTGCACACCTCTAGTGTAGTTCTTCACACAATATGGTTGTTGACTTCTAAATAGAATTATGGCATTGAAATGCTCACACCATATTTTGTCCCTATCTGGGTTTCGTTGCGGATTCGCATACCAAGTTCACAAGAGCTTTACGTAGTAGTTTTAAATTCAGATTTTTAGAGACACAAGAGCTTTAAATATAACGTTTAAAGAAATCAATTTCTGGATAAAAGAGTTTAAAAAACGTCCTCTGCAAAGCCAAAACTTAAAAAAAAATATGTAAAATATTATGATTATCACTAATAGGTACAGAGATACAGCCCGATCAAAGTTAATATATTGCACAAAGATAAATTTACGTTTCGCGGTAACAATAAAAATAGTTTTTAGATTTCATTCTATTATTTAAAATTTTTAAAAAAAACCGTACTTTAAAGTTATTATTTTTAAGACCACCATTGCCAACAACCAACAACCATTTAAGTTTATTCGTAGTCAAAAAAGCTTAATAATATATAATTAGTATGATTTAAATGAAATAATGTTTAAATTCTGAACCATACCTATATAACGACTATCAAATAACGTTTGGAATGTCCATTACAAGAAAATGCAACCATTGCCAGATTTTTGATAGTATTATTTTAAAATAAAATCACATGGAAAGTTTATTCAATATAAAAATGCTTTTAAAATAAGTATATTAATTTTTATGTAAAAAATTTCCTTAACCTTATCATTGATATCATCTGTCAGTAAGAAACAATTTTGCAATCTACTTTAAAAGTAATATTTTTGAAAGATAATCTTTATTTAACCTTAATGTATATACATGTTTGATTTCTTTTTAAATTAAATTTTTATAGATTTGAAGGGTGCTTTAACTAAATAGACAAAATAGTAAGATAAAAACTTATTGAATAATTGACATAATATTTTTCAAAGCGATTTAATATGAATTTTCAGTATTCTTGGTTGCCTTTGCATGGAGAATTATTTAATAAGGGTTCAAGATTACTTTTACAACGACTTTTTTTAGGAGTTTGGTTTCTGGAGTTGTGTTGTACGATTTTGAGCTACTGTGGGTTGGAATGATGATTTTCTACTATTTATTGGTTGGTTCGTCGTTCAGGTAACATTGGAGACGCTATCAGCTTTTGTGGCCAAATTCATCCAAAGTTGCACCCGACCATCGGTCGAGTAAACATGGGTTTATAACAATAAGACAGTGGTCGCGGTGCTGCCCTACGGCGCCCCTACTCAAGTCATAGTCATCCCCCAAACCATGTTCATTGAGGTTTGGATTGAAATTACATTATTTTAAAATAAAGATTCATTTAGCTTAACTTAAAGGAAGTGGAAAAATAACAGAAGCGTTACCTAAGATCAGACTAAATATTAAATAATTACTTATAATAGCATTTTATGAGAAGATTTATTTGTTTATGCCTTGTACGAAGAACCGGAATATTAGTTTCCAACTAAACTAAATATATTCGATGAAGATTCACTGGAAAATTGATTACGATCTTGAAATAATGAACATACATCTTTTTATGATGTGGCTCCGAGAGTTGCATTTGTTTTAAAATAAATTCTATATCATAAAACAGTTTTTAGTTGTTCAATTAACGTCACACTAAAGCTACAGTATGGCTATTGTTCAATGTTTAAAATACATATTTTCGGCTTGATTTCGATTTAATATTATGAGGCCTGTCATTTACAGTCCTCGTCTAGCTCTATGAGCACTTAGACACTAAAACTTTGTGTGAAAACGGTCTTTGGCTTGTTTAATAGTACGTTACTACTCCAGCACCTACATTTCCTTAGATCACTGCTCTGTTTCTACGTGACATTTATTCACCCATCAAGGCCTGAGAAAGAATTTATTATTATTCAGAATTTCTGTTGCTACTCGAGACCTAAAATATTCCCCTTACAGAAGAAATAAAAAAAATATGCATTTCCATAAGTCCTTTCAGAATAACAGAAACCTTTTAGGGTAGTACTTGGCTTTACTTCTGTGAACGACGCGTTATTCGCATGGTTGGTACAGTAGTTTGATAAGGATTTTCTACGCCACCGACCGAGATGTATCATGGCTCACTTGATGTAGGTACGCCACTTAATCCGGTAAAGCGGTTAATACAAAAGGCCCCTTTTAGTTAATCTTGAATTATGGGATCACGCAAAATTAACGTGCGGTTATCATTTACGTGTAAAACGGTGTATAAGATTCCACCTTTTAATGGTATTATAATGTATGTGTTATTTAGGTAAGAAATGCCATTATAACGAACAGTTGGAACCCATTTCATAAATCTGCTCGAAATCTGATGATATATCTTCAATCCAACGTAATTCTAACATTTATTCGTTTTAAGTGTTATAAAATAACAATAACAGTTTAGCAAAAGAAATTAATTATATATCAAATTAATACTTTGTATATTTACCTAGATTCAAAATAGATTTCAAAATTAAATATTTTTAAATTTAATTATGCTTCTGGAAACGACAGTTGCGAGTAGCTTTCGGAAATTTGCAAATTCACTCACGCCATTTTCGCCAATTCAGTTATTCATCTTGGTAGGCTCTTTTAACGAATGCTTCTCCAGTATTATATGAGCCATTCGTTTTTACTCAATATTAAGAACACGCGACCGATGAACGATTTTAAGAGATAACTTCTCAGCTTCCTCTCTAACTTTTGCGCAGTTGAATGTTTAACGTCAGTTTTAATCTGAATATCTTTGCTAATATCTTTTACCCTGATTCAGAACTACGCATTGTCTATACTAAACTTTATTTGTTTGATAAAATTCTAAAATTCATGATCTGTGACGCAGTATGCAGAGTAGCTTTCGAAACATGTGGTGTATTACTCGCAGCATATTGCTCCGCCATATTCTTATTGCATTTGTAGAATTTTAGAACTGCTTTAGTATTAATCCAGCCAAATTCTTTTTATTATAGAACCCGATTGCGTTAAAAGTAACTTTAGGGCTTTTTCCAATGTTATTCATTCTTAAATTTATCAATTGACTCTATCATATTTTTGATAAATTCTAAACGTTGTTTAAATGAAACTGGGTACTCATCTATGACTCGCTAATATTTTATACGTGCACGTCGGTATACACTATATATTATATAGATCGTTGTTATCTACTCTCGACTGCAATATTAATACTACGATAAAAACAAACATAGGCTTACTCGTCCTTGGTTCTGCAGAAAACAGTGTCCTGGCAGTCAATGCTACCGAGGTGCTCCTTCCTTTTGGATTCGACGAGTACAGGACGAGGATATACGACGACGAAGATGTCAGGCTCTCAGCAACAAACGCTGACGCATCGCTCGTCGTGACGTTTACGACCAACGTCTCAGCTGTCATGCTGTATACTTCAAGGTGGAAAGTCTGCGGCAGACCGCCATCGTCCCCAGCGTCGCACGAGAGCTGCAGAGTGGTGGAGGTCTGGTTGGTGATGGTGCAGTTCTGGATGGGCTCCGGAGGACCTGGATTTTAAGGTTTATAGAATTAGGGATCGTATTAGATAAATGAAGAGTACATGGGAAAAACCCCTTCTGTATCTGTAATCTGTTTCTGTAATCTGTCCGCTATAAGGTTGGCTTGGTGAATAGTGTTGATCGGAAACGGGTTTCTTATTGCGTGGTTCAAGCGTCAGACTATTGTCTGACGTGATTCTCGATCATAGAGATAGCAAACCCGTGCGCCACGCGATAAGAACCAATCTGGTTTCTTCACACCAGTTTAGGCGATGACTACCTATCTTCGCCAAGCAGACCTGATGCATACAGACTCCTTTGCAATGAAGGGTTCTTCCCCTGTACTCTTCAAATGATATGGGTGGGGTTTGGGACAAGATTTGCTATAGGAAAACCGGGGTTTCTTTATTTTGCTGCATGCAGCTGTGTTAAACCAGGACCTATTGCTTAAAGGTATAATATCAAACTAATACGAATATAGATGCCCTGAAATTATATTTAAATTCACGAGCATTCGGTTCGATAGTTTTTTTAAAGAATTAAAAAAAAGAAAGGCGTCTGAAAAATATACAATAATAATACATAACCATAGTTGTATGCTATTTAACCATGGTTCATAATTCTGGAAAAATTGCGCTATTAATTACATTGTACTAACTTAAAACTAGGCAGACTTAAAGATATAATGAATCTTTTCAAAATTAATTAACGTTAATTTTTACAAATCAATGTACGTAATTTTTACAAATCAATGTTATTTAAATTCTTATCGTGTACATTTCCGAATTAAATAATTTTTATACAAATGTACGTCTATAAAAAAAACCACAACAATGCTAGCTTTAAATTCTATTCACACAATAGAAATCAATTTATCTGTCGTTTTCAAATAAAAAACAGCAATGTAAACTTTTTTTAGTGAACGAAACAGAGATGGAATTTAATTAGAAAACACAGTGCCATATGCATTGTTTATTGATGCCGAAGGAATACATTAACTTCTTTCCACTACTTTCTTTAGCTGTTCGCTTTGTTTCGCTCCCCGACTTTGCGGGGCTGTGAAATTGATTCAGCAAATATTGTCATGCATAATTTATTTATCAACAATTGTTCGTTGCAAAAATGCGCATAAAAAATAGGCAAAATGACAAATACAGTTCACTTCAAGAATTAAAAGCAAAATGGAACGAATTCTAAAAGAAAGTGGGGAAGAAAAATTAACCACCGTGTAATTCGGAGTTATCTTCGGGCGTTGTTTGTTATTCCATGTTTAGGTTCATTTTAAAAAGTTCAATGCAATAAAAAAATTCAATAGAAGTAAATTGAATTTTTAATAACCACTAAAAGATTCGGGGGGCGGATCTCTATTGCTAAGCATCAAGATTCAAAGTAAAATTTAATGTAGAAAGTGATACTGCAAATTTGTTATAGGTTTTGCTACTTATATAGCTGCAATGTTGCTATATAAATTGGAAACTTTATTATAAGTTAACCCGACAGCATTCGCAAGGGGGTCTGTCAGACCCCACGCACATTCATGTTTCGAATTACCCAACTTCTCACTTTTTAAAATGGGTCAAACCCAGAGTAGCTGCCTTCAAGTTCACCCACTAAGGAAAGGAATCATTATCTTTCACATTCCAAAAGCGGTTTCAGTAGAATTGTGGTTTTGGGATGTGAAAGACCCCACGCCAGTGCCCAAGTTTCTTCATTCTAGTTCAAATTATCATCCTACTTGTCCTATACAATGAGGAGAGGGAACGTATGCGAAAATTGTTAGCGGAAGTTTCTTCGAATGATGAATCTATAAACGAATCAGAAGAAGAAGAAGCTGGTGATGCTATGGAAGATGATATGACAATTGATGATCGTCCTTGTTCCGATAGTGAGTCTAATGAATTGTCGGAAAATGAAGACATTACTAGTGATCCTGTGGATACAATCGATGAAGTGATAAATTATGTGGTTCAGAATTATAATTCCAGTACTGAAACTTAGCCATAAATACCTTAGATATTTGTTAGAAAATAGCTTTTTAGTGAAAATTGTGCAAGTTTTGAACGTAAAAGTTTATTTGAACCAAATTCTGTGCTGGGGTCTAAAGTACCCCCTTGCGAGTGACGCTATTTTTCTTAAGAGCGCGAGTGCTACCGGATTAAGATTAATATTGTATCCGAATTTGACCCAAAAATATAGCGAAGAGAAAATATTGGGATTATTTTTTGTCAAAATGCAATTTTGAAAATATAAGGTATGTTGTTTACATTTTTAAAAACTTATTTTGTATTTAAAAACTTAATTTATGCTCTTTTTATTCATAATACATTTGCTCTAACATTCACAATACATTGCTTCATAATACATTTGCTGAACAACTACTGTTTAAACTTCGGCCTCAAAACAAGCAAACTTATATAATCATCGCTTAATTAATTCAAAACAATCAAGTAAAAACCTCTCTCTTAAAAGATGGAAACTTATGATACATTTATTAAAACCCGACAGTGAACAAAGACCTAGACACTTAGCAATCAGATGAAATAGAAAATAGTTTAGCTCGAAACCACTGTTAATTATTTGTTTCTATATTTTATTTATCAAGATACACATTCTTAAGGTTCTCGGAATTGAATAAATGAAATTAAAATGTAAATAGTTTCTGACCTAATGTAAATAGTTTGAACCGATCATATAGAGGTTTCAGTACACGACAATCTCAAAATGAATTATCACGATTATGTTTGCGTAATTAATTTATTGTTGTGATGATAACCTCTCCTGTTAATTTCTAATGAATGCGATAATAACTTTGTAGTCAAATATTGTCGCACGACACATAAACAATGACAAATTGTATTGTAACTGTGAATACAAATCTGCACCTCACAGCCCTAATGATGTTTTCCCCATATAATGTTTTTGGCTTGGTCTAAACGGCTGTGTATTTTTAATCACAGCGAGGAGCTTCAACACAGTAAATTAATCCTCATGATTTAGAACCGGGGTCAAGGGACGAGGTCGACACCTAAGCTGAAACCCAAAGGATTTTTCAGTGTCATCGTACTACAGGGTGGCGCAAATAAAAGTGGCCCCGTCATGTTGCCAAGTCAAAAACCAATGCAAAAACAGGTTTGCTAAGGGAAGCTATTGATTGCTTCAATATTAAGCCCAAACGCTGGGCGATTTATTTGCCGGCAACTATGCTATGGTTTGACGAGATAGTTAGAATGCAATATAAACTTAAGGTTTGTACAGCTTTGCCAATAAAAAAGTTCCCACTAGTGATTATTATGGCCGTTATTTATCCTAGAGAATATATCTTTAATTGAAATTATTTATATTTTTTAATTTAATTCTCCATATTAAATACATATTTTAAAATTAATTTTTTTACTAATTACTATTTATAAACTTACATTAGTTTTTATTTTACAATACTAACCTTTGTATTGTTAAAACGATAATTAATGCTTTATTTTTTTAAATAAAATTAAGTGCAATAAATAGGAAAAAAACAATTAATTGGAATGTTTTACATGATGTAACGCTCTTGTTATCATTTTTCTGCGTACTCCGATTATATCATTGGTTGCTTCGGTTTTACTCTAAAAAAACCGATAACGATGAAAGAAACTTTTCTTTCTATGCAAGCTTTCTTTAACAAATTTTTTAAACATTCAACAGCACAACAAGAAGTTGGCATTTAAAAAAATAAGTAAAATATTCTTAGAAAACTCATTTTCGAATACCAAAACAAAAGTAGCTAAAAACAACCAGGGCCGGATTTAAAGATTTGCTGCTTGTAGGCTACGATTGATTTGCCGCCCCAGTCACAATATTCTCCCCCTTCGGGGAAAGATAGCTGAATAGCTGCAAAATAGGGTGGTATGTGCTGTTTAAAATAGATACACATATTAGAATCATCTATGTACCTTTACACACTAAATCCAAATCGAAATAGGCGAATTTTTTTAAAACTATTCTACTATTTTTCTTTCAACTTCGAAATCCGGGAGGAAGGGGTGCAGTTGCCTTCGCAGCGACCATGTTAGCTGCGAAATATTAGTACTATATATACGTTTACGGTTTACGTATTAATGTAAATTATTCGTTTTCTTTCTTAAAAATATTCGTATCTTTATAATAATTTTTTATGCCGAATGTCGCTTAAATTGGTCATAAAATTTTCCGCCCAAAAAAATTCGCCGATCTAGACTACAGCCTACTTAGCCCATTTACAAAACCGGCCCTGAAGACAACAAATGAAAACAAATCGTTGGAGCTGTTGCCATCCACGACGTGAAACAACCAATTATAGAATGTTTTTATTTAAAATTTAACTACAAAGATAATTTAATAAATTGCCTTATTTGCTGTACAGAAATTAAACGATAAGCTACTGGAATATTAAAGTTAACATTTATTTAATTTGTAAAAATTTAAATAATAAAAATGTACTAAATACATAACTTCGAAAATTTTAACGTATTATTTTTGTTTTTTAATATCATTGAGGCAATTGCAAGCAAATTTTACAAATAAGAACTTACTTATTGATTAAATATAGAAGCTAATAACTTACTCTTATAATCCAATCTTCTTATGAAATTTCATGTATAATATCTGAGAGAAAGGCGCGAAAAACTCCCTAATTGAACTACACTTATTGTTACTTGAATAATATAAGCAAACTCAAAACCTTAAAAGTAAAACGTTTACAAAAGTATGCATCGTTAGATAGCAGGTGTGGAATATAATCGGCGCCACCCTCCAAATAAATAAAAATAAAAATATTATTTCCGAAATTTTATTCGCGCGGAGTTTTGTAATTGGCTAGTTTTCGTTATTTCTTTTCTTTTACTCATGAAAAAATGAAAAAATCGGCGCCACAAAACATTTAATCATAATTGATATTTTCCACTCATATTGGTAACCCCTTATAACAGTTAAAAATGGTTGTCAGGAGGTGACGGGGATTCATGGGATCCAGTATCACCGCTGTTGGATTGACCAGCGCCGTGACTTCCGGATAAACTAATACACATTCTGGATTATGACTTCATTCAGAATGTGAAATGTACGTATTCCAAATAAAAATTATGAAAGAAATAGACTTCATCAATTATTTGATTAGCAAATTCAATAATATCCAGAGTAATTTTCATTTTCTGGAGGGGGGGGGGCAAGTGTCCCCTGTGCTCCCCCCCCCCTGGATCCGCCAATGGAGTCAATAATTAAAAAGTATAATTATTATAATAGTACGTAAAATTCATGGCAGATAATATTGATGACGAATTCAGTGTCATTCACCGATTTTATTAATTAAATAGAAGAATATTCATCACTTTTTTCTTGTGAAACGTAGGCTTACACTTAAGAACTTTAACGTGAATTATAATCTCAGAATTCCATTAACAACCTTGCTGCACAACTGTTTTGCAAATCAGGTGCTGATTATCTTAGTGTAATTGTTCCCAAGTCTCGCACGGATTTAATGCGATTATGTTCAATACGACTAAAACCGTAGCTATAAGATTATCGACCTTTTTAGTTCTATTTACTATCGCCAATGGACAATTACAGCGTTTTCCACAAACATATTTATTCGATTAAGCATATTAGAAAACCTCTAAAACTCAAGTATTTCTGGTTTTAAAGATGTATTTATTTTTAAATTCATTTTTAAAGTTAATGATACGTCACTCTTGTTAAACCTCTCTTAGCATAACAGAAGACGTCACGGTTGGCTTCTTTTTGTTCTTGGCGTGTTATTTCGTATCACGTTTCACTGTACCGCTTTTGAAACTGTGAAACGTACTTTCATCCTTATCAAACTCTTAAAAAAGTTATGCTATTTTACAGAAACATGTCATGTTCATTCCAGTTAATTTCTTCAAACGTTGAACGATTTCACTCGACTATTCCGATCAGATCCAACAGTCAATAGTTCTGCAATAGATCATACGCGCTCTAGTGTGTGTATTTTAACTAACAACCAAACTTGGAACAAGCTGTTTAACTTCCTTGATATGAACTGGTTACAAATAATAGTGTCTTCTTCTTTTAATGAGGTTTCGCAGAAATTGTAAGGTTTACTATTTTATAAAGTGTATTACAGCATAGATCGAAACATCGCCAAAAACCTAACAGTTGACGTCAGAGCTGTTTTCAGTGACGTACATTTTCGGCAAATTTCAAATGCATTTTTTGTTGAAATTAAACATATTTGTGAATATTTAATCTTACATTCGGAATCTGCAGCTTCTAATGTACCAGAAAAACACATATATTATGAATTTCGCGTTTCATGCAACTTGTCCATTTTTAGCTAAAAAAATTATCGAACTTAATCTGCAAGCTGGAATTGTTGTAGGCGGTACCCCGCTAAATGATTGCCCTAGAAAGGGTTAAAAACTGGACCAAAATATACATTTAAAACTGCAATTTACCAAAGATCATTATTTGTGCAGATATACCAGTGTGATACTGATTTAGAGACAAATAAAGTGATTACATTTCAGTACATTGTATTTCAATTACGGGAAGTGCTCTCCAAATTTTCTTCAAACGCTTTATATATCTTCTACCTACAAATGGAAAGGATAATAGAACAATTTCTACAATACAATTCCACGAATGGAATCCAATCCATTTGTTTAACAAAATTGTTACTGATAGTTTGATTCATCAATAAATAAATGTTTCTATTGTTGTTGTTGTTGTCTTGTCTATGGATAAGTTGAGGTATTAGATGTGACCGATGTGTGTGATTTTTAATTTAACTGAGGCAGCGCAGTGAGGTTAACCAGTACCCCTGGCAGTTTTAGGATTAGCAAATATTTGAAAGTTTTAAATAACTACTAGGGTACTGTTGTATCCTACTTCAACCGTTATGTGTTGACATGTAATTAAGATGTTGGTGGAAGTTTTTAGAAAGTCAAAACTCCATTGAAATAGTCAGAAAATTTCATTTGTTAAACTCCATAAGAACTCACTACAAATTTTTTGCTCAAATCCTTTTTGTTAAAATTGAGTTTATATTCACATTTTTGTCAAACTAAGGAACGGAATTAAATTATGAGACAAAACTCCGTGCTTCTCTCCGAGAGGGTAGGATGAATTATCCGATACATACCTGCACCAAGAGTAGATGGTATGGTTTTTCTGCACCACTGTCATGGAAAGAAGTTGGTTTAAATACATTTTTGACATAAATTGTTTAGATTCTGGATATATCTTTTAAGTGAAGAGCGTGTTTTAGAACAACAAATTGTTTTGATGCAACATTTATTAAAAAAAATTTTCCATCGTAAGGCAATTTTTTTACTTTAAAACAATCATATGGGGGTGACATGCAGATGACATTGTGTCACAAATGTCATTTGTTTAGTTAACAGAGCAAATCACAATTGGCATAGGAGGTTCTAAATAGGCACTTAATCGCTGTGGACGATGAAAAGATTTCGTCAACAAAAAGTTCACAGAAGCTGTTAGTCATCGCGACTCTTGCGTTTATATCATAGTCCTTACGATTACATCGCAAGTCCCTACTTCCCCTCACTTTTCATAATATTTGCTGCTTCTAATTCCACTCGTAATAAATTTTATTTGGCTTCGATGTTTTAAACTATAGATGTAAATTATTTTTCTGCACTTTTTTTATGCATACATCGACAAAAAAAACCCACAATACCTTACACGATTACATGCCTGTTTAGTTAATTAGCAAATATTTATGTTTGTATCAATTTTTTAAAATTATGTTAAAAAATTCTGTATATTAAATAGAATAGTTGTTAATTGTGTGGTTTTCCAGGAAACGGTATGAAGGGCAGTCTTTTCGTCCCCCCCACCACCCAATTTGGGTTTGGAGACAGTTGCCATTAACCACACAACGTAGCCTCAAATAAGGTAGGTTTAGAATGGCGACGTCACGTTGTTTTGGAAACACACGAGGTGTACCAAGCTCGTTGAATCTTAGGCTATGTACGTCACTTGGAATATATCAAGTTTTGCTTACCTGTTGAACATGGTAAAGCACAGGCTCCGCGTCCACGAACAAGCAGTAAGCACCGTAGTCCAGCCTCGTCCTTGGAATGTACTTGGCGACGCTTTTGGACGTCCCATCGCTGCTGTACGACAGGATGTCCACAGTTTCTGACGTCGAGCTGTTGAATCCATGAAAGCCACCTCTGTGGGGCGGGTACAGAACAGCTGACGTAGTTCTTCGTCCACACCCGTATGGTAGTTCGCTGGTCGACACACACTGGAGAATCTAGAGAGGAAATTAAATTGCTATAAGGAGGATTGCTGAAGATGAGAATTTCAGACTACCATTTGTTGCTGTAAATGGTAACTATTAAAGATAGAGAGGTATTTAAAGTTTACATCCTATTGGTGTTTTTCCAATATGAGTGACTTATTCTTACATCGAAAATGGTAAGACATTGCAAATAAATAAAAGTTTTCATGGAACCAACCGAGCCATAAAACATCACTTTGGTTTATCATTTTTCATAACAACTTGACTCTTTTGGTGTAAATTATTAATTTCGATGTATTTTTATAACGATTCAATTTTATTAGGATTGCATGTGACAATCCACGCCAATGGTTAAAGGGAAAAAGCAACTTATCTAAAATGTTTTAGGGCTATATTAAATTCCATTAAGGACTGCGTTAGAAAAGGCACTGCCGTTGAAGTAACAGAAACAACAACCAAGTAATTTAGGTGTAACGTAGAAAGTTATCAGTTAATTAAAAGCGTGTTTCGTAAGGGATTTGACTACCGAACAAAGTTTTAAAATGAAACAGTTGTTTAAGGAACCATGAACCCGATCGATAGCGGGTCTCGATACTAAAGTGACTCAGTGTTAATCCAATGGAAAAAAATATATTTTCTAAGCCTCATTTCTCCGGCTGTATTGAATATTTTTACAAACGGTTTTTTTTAATGGTAAATGTAGATAACTTACATGTCTCTATAATCCCACTTTTTAAAATTGCTTTGAATATTTTGTGCAAAATTATTTATTAAAATTAAAAAAAAATATTCGAACCATTTCAAAAAGTGGTATTCTCGCGACCTGTAAGTCAGCTACATTTTTATCACATAAAAAAAACCGTTTGTAAAAATATTCAATGCAGCCCTAGAAATGTGGCTTAGAAAATATTTTATTATCCATTGGAATTAACAATGAGGCACTTTAGTTTGGAGACCCGCTTTCCCCGCTTTTGGACTCATTTCCCTTAACAGCGGTTTGCCGTACAATTCGTACCAAAACCTCCATTCAGGTACACTGTTGAAATCAAATTATTGTCGCGTGATTGATTTTAAAAAACGGCGCACTCAGAGACTGTGCTGAAAACTCTGGACAAAAGTATTTCAAATCTTTAAATAGATTTTCCAAAACTCGAACATTCCACTAAGGTAAAACTAATTGAAGATTGAAAAACCCTAGGGAGGAATTCTTGTTGTAAGCTTCTAAATACCAGAGGATTGGATGGAAACAAAATTGTTGTAATTGAATAAACTCTGAAAATTTAATCAAAAATCGATAAGGTACCCTTTTTAATTTAACATTATTAATGTTTAACACTTCTCGAGATATTTTAAATTAAAAAATATTTATAAATTTAATAAAAGTAATTCGGTTTTGTGATAGTAAAAAATAGTTCATTATATCAAAACAACTTAAGAAAACTCAGTTTCCATGAAAAAAAAACTATTTTGGCCATGTGGCATAAAATTAATTTCCCCAAGAAAATGTTTTTGTACATGTCCTATATCTTCAATTTGTTCCTATTGGATCGAGTTGGCTTGGCTTCACGTTATGCTGTTGAAATTGCAGATAAAGTAGATTAAAGTAGGTGGTCACTTCAAGTATATTGGCATTGCCATTAAATAATAAAATTTCCTATAAATCATATTAAGTTGGACATGCCGTTTGCAACGAATCTTACTTTCTAGTAAAATATCCTGTAATATTTAGAAAACTAACCAATTAGTTGTTTAATAAATTTAGTTAGAATATAAAATCCATTCTATAATCCTAAATTAATTACTTAATGGCATAACTATTTAAAAAAATTATATTACTACATATACAAAAAACGCATATAATTATTGTTCCTTCATCCCAAATTTTGAAACGGATTTATCAAAATCTATCTATTAATAAAATGAATACAAATAAAATTTTAAGTAAATACATTTATAAAAAAATTACTATCCATATGATTAAAATAAGACCACTAAAATTCTCCATGTACATATTTAAAACTTCTCAACCATCTAAAAATAGTGTTAAAACTCTTTCGGGAAAACTTGTTCGAATCTATTGATTGAAATATGATACATTCTAGCCCGCTAAAAAGATTCCGGATCGATGAAGATAAATTACGAATATTGGATAAAAAAAGAAGCGATGAACTAGGAGATTTTACAAGATTAGAGGCATACGGGAATGTATTTAATATAGGAAGAGAGTCGTCAACTGTCAGATGATTCTTCTTTGAAGAGAAAGTGGAAAGAATCTTAGGAGTTGAGTTATTAAAGTTTATTTTGAAGAGCGTTGTTTGTTCGGATGTAATTTTTCTTAGTTTAAATTTTTTAAAATATGTTTATAACATAGGATTTGCGATTTATATTTAAAATGCTATCGTATTTTATGTGTACTGAAGGCACACATTTCATTACTAATATATTGATGAAAAAAAATTTAGTAGCAATTTTAAGAATATTGCAAACAGATAGACTATACCAATCTCAGATAATAACTTAGAAAATTGCAATCCTTATTACTAAATTGTATAATTTTTTCGATCGCATTTGTCTTACGATGACTGGTAGAAAGCCCGTGAAGTCATGTTTAAATAAATATGAATTAAAACATCGACACAGAATGTAATTTATCATTAAAAAATAATTAGCTCCAATATCAGATTACAACATTATCTAGGTTCAAAAGCTTTAAAATACAATGAAATTTATGTACAAACCTATTCATGAGTCTTACGTAAAATAACATAGCCATAAAAATAAAAAAACAAAATAAAAATTAAAGACGTATGAACCCTATATATCTCAAGAACAGTTATACGTTTGTCCACTTATGAAAACCAGAACAAAATACCTAGAAGTGATTCTTATACGTTAAAAGATAGGATTGATTACTACACCTTCCGTACTATCTTTCCGGCGTTACTTTAGTTAAATTGCATATTCGCCCCAACTATCTCTCAAGGACGCTGAGGGTCAAAACTTTCATTTATTAGTTATATATTTTTTGCTGGATTGTGGTTTATTGCAAATATATGCCGTAAGATATTAGGTTTAGATGGTTTTGATGTAATTATCTTTCAAAGGATATTGAGTATTGTCTATATACGATAAGATTTGAGAAATCTAAACAAACGTTTATTGATTTTTATCGAAGAATAGCTCGAAATTAAAGAAATAAAAAGCAATATCTTGCATGTTATACATGGGTTTCGCTGTTATGGTTGCAAATTTATTGTAGTTGCCTAAAATATTGAGTTTATTTGAGTTACGGCTACTTCTTTTGGTATGAATTTATATTTACTGAAACATATTGAAAATTTATTGGTGGTATGATGAAAAGCGAGTGATTACTGTACGATTTCAATCCATTTCAAGTTATCTTTTCTGAGTGTTGAAACATAATACTACCAATCACCCACTTTTAAGAGTTTTTATAATGCAAATATGTCCCATACACTATCATAGCTTGTATTAAAAATTATGTGTCACAATTTATTGTACAGCAGAATTCCATCTCCACTCCCTGTTTCTCAGATCTTATTGTGTATAAAGTTTCAATAGATATGTCTTTTTTTCACCTTCCAAACGGCCTGAAAATGGGCGAAAATGTATGGTTGTTTTCTCTAAATTTATTTTAATTAAAATATTTTTTTAAAAAAAATTAATTTTATTTTTGAAGAGATGATCTAAAAAAATCCCAAATGAAAAAGAACATTAGGAATAAAAATTTATTATTTAATAAAATTTTGGAATTTGAAGTTATTTTAAGAAAGACTGATGCTTAAAATATGGGGAAAAGGCGGGTCAAACGATCAGGGGATAAAGGCAACAAGCGTAGAGTTGCTTTTCGTTGATAAAATAAGCCTTAAAGGTCATCAACATATTAAAATGAGAATTGAATTTAAAAACTTTAATGACAACAAGCGCAGCCCTTTCATTTTTCAATACTAAAGGCTGCGATTTTAGGCTCGCAAGCTCACATTCTTGTATGGCTGCGCAATCTCCGAAGGTTCGCAGCGCTCGTAGAATTACTAAATTTGTACTTTTGATGTCAACTAAAATATACTAAGTTAATTGTCAAGTGGTTTAACGAACCCAAAATTCATGCATTCGATTTTCGGCAAAAATCGCCATTTTTGGCTTTTTTAAAAAGATTTTAATTAAAAAATTGAATTTTTTAAAAATATTTCGTGGACATGAAATTTAGACCATTTGCTACATTCAGTGTAAAAAATTGGGAATGTCCTATAAAAATTTTTGTCGTAGAGATCAAAAAGTCTTACTTTAATTTAATATAGAGAAATTAAAAAAACCCATTACTTAAAAACCCTACTATAATTTTTTTTCCTGTCTTGGCAATTTGTTAATAAGTATTCGATCTATAAAATACTGAAAATTCAGACACTTTTGTAAGACAGATTTTTTTTTGCAATTTTGGGCCAAAAATGCAATTTTTGTTTTTTTTGTTATTTTTTAATTAAAAAACTAATTGGAATTTTTAAAAAATATTTTGTGGACATGAAATTAAGACCATTTGAGACATTCAGCAAAAAAATTAGAGTTATACTATAAAAAATGTGTCGTACAGATAAAAAGCTAACTTTTTTTAATATAGAGAGAAAAATGTTTAACACTATCAAAACACCAAAAATTTACATTTGTTTAAATTTTATTTAATATTTTCCAATTTGTAAGCATTTAAATTTGAACGCCTGCATCGTTTAAAAAGTTTTTTTGTTCCATCTCTAAAAATAAAAGAAAATATAAGCTAATTCCTTTTCTACTTACCTCTTACGGGCCCAAATATAATTCCCTAAATTTTACTTATTTACAAAATTATTTTTTAATAAAAAATACATATTTTGCAAATTAAAATACCATGAATAGAAACTGTTTTTTTGCTTTAATACATTTAGTTAGTTAAACAAAACTTAAATCCCAAATTTTGAATTTTTCATAAATTATTTGACTATTTATAGTAAAAAATTAAGTTTTAAGAACCGTGTTACAGACTTCATTGACGAATTGCAATCGGGTTTTTTCAAGATTTAAGAACATACGTGACAAATTGAAAACAAAAGCTTGAATTCTCAGATATTTACTTCGGTTATTTGAAAAGAAAATAAAAATTACCAATTCTTAGATCAATTACAAATTAAAAACAAGGTTTGTTAAGGTAAGCTGCACTACATTGCTTGAGTCCAAAACAAATAATGATGCTTTTTTTAAGGAATGCAATTTCAATATCCACTGATCAAAGATATCCAAAGTCCATCCAATATCCAAAGATCAAAGCAATTCTTACAACCCTCCTTTTTCTTAAATAAAAAGTCAGTATTGTTTACCGCTTTTAAGTCCAATTTAGGACTTTTAGCCCATTTCCTTAAAAAATAAATAAATTAGATAGCACGTTATCTGAATCCCATAAAAAAAATCCACACAAACCAAACAGGACACAACTAGTGATTTTTACATCGAAATTTTTGCAAATTAGATAGAAATAGATAGCCTAGAAACATTCAAACCAATTCATCATAGAAGTATTTGAACTGCAGGAATTCAAATTGAAGCAAAGAAACAGTTCTTTCAAATGCGAAAACAAAACAATAATTTCTAAAACGAAAAAAAAAAACAGAACAAAATAAAGAACCTCACTTTATAGCTCTTCGTTTGTATTGCATTTCAAGATTTTTTGATACTCCTCCTTTAAAATGTTCCAAGAGTGTTCAAAATTATTGTTTTAATTTCTCGGCAAAACTATTTCATGATTGATGAAAATTGATAGATGAAGTATTTTAACGTTGCTTAAAACTTTTTTTTGTCAAAAAATTGGGTGTTTGCCATTAGATTTTTTATTTGAAGTTGAGGCTCATTTTAATGTGTGGACGACACCTTATGTAAATTTTGGTACGTAAAATGAAATTTATACTTTTAAAAAAATGATACTTCTCTTGCATTTTTATGTGAAATAGAAGCCGAGAAACAATTTATGGGTTGCTTTTTCCAAACATGTAGGGTGACCCGGGGTAATTTTTGGACACGGAAATTCGGACATATTGGACAGGGCCCAACAACCATAATGAATCATAATTTATTGCGTCTAACAAACCAAAATTTGTTAATTGCAAGTCCAGCAATTCTCTGATTAATTATTGGGATTAGATAAGTACTTTTCATCAAAAAATATATTTATAACCCAAAGCGCTTGAAAAACAATGGTTTAAACTTTTGTTTAATTGATGACAAATTTTTTATAATTTTGTTTTCTTTTGCATGATCTTGACTTTTGTAATGCTCAGTACTAGATATGTTTATGAAGGTGATTTGTAAAGAAAAACAGCATGCAGGATGAATAGTAACATTATGACATGCATGTTTAGTTACGGAGTAATTATTGGACAAAGCGGGGAAATTATTAGAAATGCTATGGGGTAGGACAGACAGCACCGCAATATGCTTAAATTTACTTGGTATAGTTTGTGTGATTAAGAAACACGATCTACGCAAGGTTTGAAATTGGAAAGAGAAGAAATTTAAATGCTTCTAAATTTTTACTAGATTTCATTATTATACATTTTTTACAGAGGCCATGTGGGGTTAAATAGTTATCAAATACTCAGTACATACCATATCACACAATTTACTCCCTGTCTAGTGCAGAACAGATTGAAAACTACTGTGCAACAATTAACCCAGTTGTCGGGGTAGTTTTTGGACACGTGTTTTTTTCTCAACTTTTACAGAAGAAATACTAAATTTCAACAATGGTATCCGACGGATATATCTAATAGTCATTATGAAAATAATTACTGGTAAGAAAATTACATAAATGCGGGAGCTATGGTAAAAGTTGGATTTTTGTCCAATAATTTCCCCGTGTCACCCTATATAAAACATGAGTTTTTTTAAATAATTTATGGAAACATAAATATTGTTTTAAATAGTTCAAATGGAAAAATACATTGGAAATCAGATTGCTTATTAATGAGCATACTATCTTATGATAATAAGTAGATTTAAAAAATAACAAACTAAACATACGGAACTATAATTACAAAACCTTTCTGCTGAAATAATTTTTATCTCTGTAAACCCTAAAATCTCTTTAATTTAAGCTTCAAACTTTCATTTAAATCTAATTGCTACTTTAAAAAGGCTTTTCCTTTTCTTAGTGTCTTTGTCAAGAAATGAGTAGGACATCCTCATAAGGTTCTGGGATCTGTAACATAATCCCTCAGGACGACTCATGCTTCCAATTTACTCTTCCATTATTCGGTTTTGGTTTGAAAAGCTTGGTACCAACCTTTTCGTTTGTTTTTGAGTAAAATTAATTTGAAAATAAAAAAAAATACTATAATGCAGATTTATAGAATTCAAAAACTTTTATTTCGTAAAAATCCACTAAAAAAGCGAAATTGTTTAACTTAAAATGTTTTTATATATAACTAATCGAATCTCAATTTTTGTTTTGCAATAAAGACCATTTCCATCTTTACCAAAAGAATACAACGTTTTGTTAAATCTATATTTTTGAGAGCTTTTCAACTTCTCTGAGAATTACTTAGTAATGATATAAATTCGAAATCTTTCTATAAAGCAAGATGTACCAATCTTAGATCTCGTTGATTGGGTTAAACATAATCCTAAATGTCACAGCTATATTTAACAATAAGCAGTTTGGCAATGTGGGATAATATTGAACCCCATAACATTGATCCATGAAAATTGAAAATTTTCTTGTTACACATTATTTTCTCTTAAATAGTTTATCTTTTTTTTACCAATGCTTACAAAAAATTATTTACATTTTTTATGTAATAAAACCTGCGTACTTGTATCAGTTACCACCTATATACCAAAAAAATATAGCTATTTAAGTATTTTATAATAGAGTAAGAAAATTTCCTCAATATCCAATGTAAAATCAGCGTGGGTTGGTCTTTAGTTTAACCTAACTCATTATTAATTATAGAATATAAATTTGTCTTTAATTTTTAATGTTGATAATAAAACATAGTTAGTGTAGTTTTATGTGGGTTAATACTTATACTAATACTTATACTTACTTAATACTAATCCATGGTTTTTAAAGATAATTTTGCTTCTTAATTTTTCATAAATGCAGGGCATTGTTACAAAACTCATTATTACTCACATTATCCAAAGTTTAACTAAAATATAGGGTCCAGTCGGTTCATTGGCAACTTCGCCCAATTGAGTTTATGATTATCAAAAGTCGGATGAAAGGACCGTATCCTATATCTTAGTTATACTTATGCGAGTTTGCAGCCTTTCACTACACTAGAACGTTGTTTTCCCTCCTTAATGATCAGTTTTTGGCTCATATGGTTTTTATACTAACGTCTACTTTAATATGAAATTCCGTTTTGAGAGAAATGTCCGTGACTGCCCTTTCAAACCAATGGAACCATTTTTGTGTCTTTTTTTTAAAATGTGAACTACTACGGGATTAATTCTGAAAACGTTAATGGGAAATGGAGTGATTTGCTTGTTTCAAGAATTCATTAATATAATAGGAATTTCCAACAACGTGAAATTCCGAAAATAGAAATCAGTTAACCTTCGATCATCTATCTAATTGGGACTTGAGGTAGGTCGGATAATCGAAAAGTCCGGGTAATAGAGAACTTTTGTCCGCGTACCTCAAATTCGTCAACGCCAAACCTCCACGCTGGTTTTACAGAAGTAAACATTGAATTTTATAAAGTTAAATTATCTCTGAAAATGAGACTTCCTGGCAAAAAAAGTGCTAAGAAATTATTTTTTTTCTATTCTTATTTTTCAACTATCTGAGAGGAGTTCTGGGAAAATTGATTAGTTTCTGTTTATAGTAGATTACACTTGGTGTCTCTTGGAGCTTCTAGAAGATATTTTAGGAGTTTTCCGAAAAATAAGGATTGCCAGAAACTCGCTTTTAATATTTTGAAATGCCAAAGTTTTGCTACCTTAAAATCACAGCAATTTTTCCTATTTCATAAAAGCCGCAATTTGCCGATTTCGAATCGGTAGAAATTCCTGATTTTTAAATAGCAGAAGTTTACCTATTTCAGTATTACCGGAGATTCTTCACATTAGAATCGCCGTAGGTTTCGGAGACTGGTTTCTTTTGTGAACAACCGACAATGAATGACCTTGTTGCAGAAATTGTTTAATGTTGATTTAGTTACACTCGGTTAACAAAGAGTTCCGGATAAAAGAGGGACGGATAATCGAAGTTCTACTCTATGTTAAATGTATAGAGATTTTTTCAAGCATGGTAAGTTATACAGCAACAGAATTATCTAAATACTAAAGTAAATAGCCTAGTTGTACAGGCTCAAAAGCCCAACTTCTTTTCTAGTGTACAGGCTGCTGGAACCAACAAAAGCATACGTACCGCCTTTGGCCTTTCTATACTTGGGTCACAAAACAACAACAATTCAGTTTTTTACATTTTGAGTTGCCCCCACTACAGAGCTCACTAGAAGATTTATCTCGGCCTACGCCTTCGCGTCCTCCAAACACATTAGCATGCGCTGACCTCTTTCATCTCAACACACGATTTCTTCTGAAAGGTATTAAGATCGGCGGGAGGTTTTGAAAGAGTTGTAACTTATATTTTCAGAAACATTTAGATTTTCGAAACTACAGTAATTGCTCGCAGAGCAAACATTACACATGACAACACTGATATTATAATTATAGTTTTTGTTAATTTGTCTGAAAAGTGAGAAAAATGGTTCTTAGAGTGATGTACACTTTAACATATACCCTCGATGTTTATTTCTTTGGTGCAAATGAACAAAAGTAACGAAATACTGGTGGTAATGGTTTGATGGAACAATGAAATGCGATCAAGTATTTATCGATATATTTCACGCTAAAAAATTCAGGGAAATATCTGTTTTTACCTAAGTCGTAGAACCAATTAGAAGTTTTATATCTTGATGTATTTTTGTCTTGCTCCGTTGCTTTACCATTCCCTTATTAAATGGTTTCACTTTATTACATTACCAACTTTCGGTATAAAAAAGATTATAGCATCAGAGAGTTTATTATTTAATTTCACTCCATTGTATGATAGCACGATGGTTCTCAATTGACAGTCATATTCATCATTTTGGGTAGAATTCGGTTCTTTTGTATAATTTTAAGCAAAGCCTGTTCCTTTAGTACAATTTCTCACTGAATCTACAATTTAAATTTTATTCTGCGCTTTTTAATCATCACTAATACTGTTTGATTGTTGTTTAAAATATACTCAAGTAGAAAGTTAATAATATTATCTCATTGTTGCAAATATACCCAATATAGAGCAGCATTTCTAATCTACCGAACTGTAATCAGAATCACTCTGTAAAAATTATATTATACCATTTCCATTAACTTCAGAATATGCTTTATTTTCACATCTGCGTCATTCAAAATCCATCAAGTAAAAGTTACAGGTTTATCCAACAAAAGAAGGGAGATAGAAGGTTGACAGCCCGTCAACCCGAAGGGCACAAATGTAGTTATTCTTGCATCTTCTGGCAGCAGCTTTGTTGGGACTGCCATACTGAAAAAAGACTATCTTAGTCTTTTTTTTGTATGAGAAGGGCCCATCATTGGGGCCCCATCGGAAATGGGCCCCAGGGAAAAGACATCAAATATTTCTAGGAGGCAGAAGATATGATGAGACCGATAATTCTATTCTGTGGAAGGTTGATGCCGGAGAAAATATGCTTTTCAGACTTTTGTTGGATGGTGATTTTTTTCTAGGGACAAAGTTAGGTTGCTGATGATCTGAATTTGGGACTACTTTCGAGGGCTGGCTCTGATGTAATTATTGTGAGAGTGGTCATAATTGTTGTTTATGTTTGTATCTTCGAGAGTCCTCATTGTACAAGTATTTATAAATGTTGTTGTTAGATAGGGACTGCTTAAAACAATGAAATTCAATTTCAGGTGTCAAATCAAGATAACAATGGCGGAGTAATGAATATAAGCTATCAATTATCCTTACATTTAATTGCCAATTCTGAAACGGTTTATGTATCGAATTGTATTATATTTATAAGTATTATCAACTGACACTTAAGAAATGACGTATTCGTGAGGTTCTCAAGATTTATTCCCTAAATTTTTTATGCATTATACTTAAGTGGTACGACACGTCCTCGAAATAATCAACCACTAAATTTTTCTCGCACCCTTTCAAGTCAAGAGACTGGTGGATATTCATATCGACATCTCTACCTCAAATTATAATCTATTATTGATATCATCGACGTACTCCTCTAGCACAGCGACAGTCGATAAATATTTGAAAGCTCTAAGGACGGTTTCAATGGATCTTCGCGTTGTAGATTCATGGAAGAGATCCCGCGATTGAGATCCTTGAGCACTAATGTCCTGCAGCCACGTATGATGGCCACTCCACCTGATCGAATCTGATTAGATGGAGTAGCTGAAGCGAGGTAAATGGATTGCTGAATTGTTTTATTGATCGATAGCTGAAGAGTCATGTAGTGTTAAACTCTAATTCAGTCATGTTTTCAAAACGTATATGTGCCTCAATTATATAAATAACTTATTCGCATAGAAAAGAAAAATCTAAAAATATTACAAAGTTCGTTTTTATATTTCTTTTTTTTTTGTTATACAATAAAGTACAATCCAAATACATGTATTTAGATTCTCCTTTATATCTTATCTGTTTGAGTTGTGTGTCAAATAATAATAATAACGTGGGGTACCTATATGGCAGATATGTTGCAACCGTGACACAATGAGTGTGTAAAACTGGGATATTCATTTGTTTGCTTGATTTATTTCCACTGACCATAGGGTCCACTCTTTATAACGTTTTATAAAATGAGCCACGCGCGATGGTAATTTGAAAAAGCCTAGATTTTATCTGGTATATATCCTGAAAGAGCTAAGATAAATTTAAATTACAGTGTATTATGTGTTTGTGTGATTGAAAGCCCAATGATTCTTTTATTTAATAATTTTGCATTTTAAATTTGAAGATTTGGATTTTTATCAACATCGAAATTTTTAGGAAATATTTTTTGGGAAATTTTCGACATGGACTTTTCTTAGAAATTAAAAATGGAGTATGCTACATTAAAAAAAACTGAAATTTTAGCAGAGCACTTAAATTAGACAAGGTTCATGTAAAAAAGTAAAATTTCAGAATTATGATGATTTAAATGGTTGTAAAGTGAGTTAGGATAACTGAAGTTTGGATATTCGCAGTTAGGATCAAGTATTCAAATAAGTCTAGATATTCTAAGTTATATTGTAATAAAAAAATAATGGTCCACTCACATTGCACTCGCAAGTTAACATCATCACTGGCACTCTCTCCTTCTAAATTTGCCGCCAAGCACCTGTAGCGCCCTCTGTGGTTCCTCCCGACGTTCTGCAACACCAGCGTGCTGTTCCTCATGGAGACCCCGTTGTTGGGGTCGTGGTGCAAAGTCTTGGTCTTGAACCGCCATCGGACTTGGGTCACTGGAGGGTTGGCCTGGGCGAGACACTCCAAGTACACGTCGCCCCCTTCGCGGATCAGCTCGTTGGACTGGCTCGCCGCCAAGGTAGCTGTCACGATGGGCGCGTCTGAAAACGGGAAAAATATGAAAAGTTTTACTTAAATTAACACTTTTGCTTCGCAGGATTTTTTGTTTCCGCCTAATATGTGATAGGAATATCATTATCGAATCCTAAGTTGTATGGCCGCCTGGGCCGTTTTAGTAGTGAAAGGGTTAACTGTAAAATAAAAAAGAGTTTGTCAGGAATATTTATTATTAAATTATTTTTAAAAAGATGTTGAAGTATACTGCCGTGGTCAGCTAAACTGAAGTATCTAGCCTGATGAATTTTGAACAGTGCCGGATTTAAAGATTTGCCGCCTGTAGGTTACGATTGATTTGCAGCCCCTGTCACAATATTCTCCCCCTTCGGGGAAAGGTAGCTGGTTAGTTTCAAATTAGGGTGGTATGTGCTGTTTAAAATAGATACATATATTAGAATCCTCTATGTACATCGAAAGCGAAATCGACGAATTTTTTTAAACTGTTCTACTTTTTTTCTTTCAACTTCAAAATCCGGGAGGAGGTGTTGCAATTGTCCTCGCAGCGCAGCGACCATGTTTGCTACGAAATATTAGTACTATATATACGTTTGCGGTTTACGCATTAATGTAAATTATTTCTTTCTTAAAAATATTCGTATCTTTATAATAAATTTTTTATGCCGAATGCCGGTCGTAAAATTTGCCGCCCCAAAAAATTCGCCGATCTAGGCTACAGCCTACTTAGCCTATTTAGAAATCCGGCCCTGATTTTGAACCATTGTTGCTATCAATCATTATTTTAACATATAAGAAAGCGTCCCGAAAAAGACTAATTATGTCAGAGCAAAAATGGTTCAATCCATTGTAGTGGTTACTGCAGTTTACCGGCCCAAGCAAGTATATGGCTTGAAACGCCTGTGGTGGCATCGCCAGGTCAGTGTTCTGCTACCGCGCAAGGTCTTCTGCGCAAGACCGAGTGATATATATAGCAGCTCTGACAAGCTGCTTTGCTGCTTCTTTCTTTGTTGACGTACTTTCGCGTACGCATTATAATTTATTTTTATTAGTGTTTACTCTTGTTAAATTTATTAAAATTGTTACTATTTATACAACCTAAGTATTTGGAGTCATTCTTTCAACACCCGAGCTATATTGGTGACTGCTTAAGTAGGAATGCAACCTTCGGTGATTTTGTTTTAAGAGACTTTCAGTGTGTGACGCCCACCGACTATGTCGCGACGTTGACCTGCACTCACAGGACAGCCTTCGTCGGTTATCTTCCTGGCCCGGTCTGGCCGCATGGACTAAAATTTTTTCTGTGAGGACTACGGTGACGACGAGGTTGCCATTCATAGCGGTACTTCTCTGCTGTCGACACTCGAATCTTCACGCCAGCGCCATGTTTAAGCTCGACTCATCTGTGTGGCGAGTGTCTTCGTGTCGATGACTTACGCCGTTATCGTTCTCGCCTGGTTCCTAGCTCACGAACTTGCTTCAGTTCGAGCCCTGGCAAGGTAGGAAAGATTTTGAATTTCATTTCTTGACCAGTATTTAAAAGTTTACAATTTTTTGCGTATTTGGTTAAGAATTGTATGGAAAAGCTATGTTTGCATGGGTATATAGGACCTCGCACTTCTTAAATTAAATTTTGAAATTTCAATTTAATTGTGCTTGCAGCTTTAGTGTATTTAAAGTGTTGCATATTATTGTACAATTGTTAATGGTTGTATTTGGTTATCATTAGTTAAACAATTAAGAGTTTAAATTTAATTTGAACTTTAAATTTTGTATTTTTGGAGATTTTTTTTTAATACTTACCCTTTTTGAAAAATGTCCGATAACGAGGAAGAAAAGAGTGAAGAAAGCACTGGAACGCCTCTTGAATCTAAATTAAATTCGGGTGATCCCCCAACGGCTGTTTGTCGAGTAGCTTTCAAAGCACCAGTTTTTTGGGAATCTGATCCAGCCCTTTGGTTTGGGCAAGTAGAATCTCAGTTTATAGTTTCTGGATTGGTTTCGGATACCACAAGGTTCCATGCGGTAGTAGCAGCCTTGGACCCTAAAGTGTTAAATTGTGTGCGCGACTTGGTAATTAAACCCCCTTCAAAAGACGCTTATGGAGCTTTAAAGAAACGCGTGTTAAACTTCTTTGAACAAACCGAAGGTTCTAAGCTCAAATTGCTTTTAAGTGACCTCCAGTTAGGCGACCGTCGTCCATCACAGCTGTTATATGAAATGGAAGCGTTGAATAGTGGTAAAATGCAAAAGGACGCTTTGATGGCTCTTTGGATGCAGCGGTTGCCTACCGGTGTACAACAAATACTAAGTGTTTGTTCGGACGAGGTTGGAGAGCTGAGTAAATTGGCGCGTATCGCCGATAAGGTTTACGAAGGGTTTCAAGGATCAACAGCACAATTAGCTACTGTTGGTACAGATAACACGGGTTTTGAAGAGTTACACAAAGGCATCGCGGAGCTTCAAAAAACCTTGACAGATATGCACTCGAAATCAGTAACGCACCGTAACAGAAGTCGTAACCGTTCTTTTGGTAGATCTAGATCTCCGTCCGCTTCAAAACAAAGAGAATATTGTTGGTACCACACCAAATTTCGCGAGCATGCACACCAGTGCAGACCACCATGTAAATGGTCAAAAAACTGATTTGCACGTCTGCTGCGTCGGCCACAGACCTCGATTGTGCAAGTTGCCGACTCTTTTTGCCTGAGCGTTCAACTAAAGTGCGATTTTTGGTGGATTCTGGTGCTGTAATTAGCTGTTTTCCTAAGCGGTTAACTTCTCGTAAAGTCCCTGGAGATCTGACATTATTTGCTGCTAATGGATCGGTTATTAAAACTTATGGTTACATTAGACTGGATCTGGATTTTGGATTGCGCCGAAATTTTGCTTGGAACCTAGTTGTTGCGGATATAACAACTCCGATTTTAGGTGCTGATTTCTTGCAAAATTTTGGTCTACTCGTCGATATAAAAAACAAGTGCATCATCGATAACGAAACTCTCTTCATATCTCGAGGATCTGTTGATTCTGGTCCTGTCAGTCGCTTGTCATTGGTAAGTGGTAATTCGCCATATGACGCGATTATTTCGAAGTACCCTAAGGTTCTAGGTTCGAATCCTGACGTCGATATCAAACCCCAGTTTCAGGAAACTTTTCATTTCATTGAAACGACGGGTCCACCCGTTTTTTCTAAGTTCAGACGACTCAATCCTGAAAAGCTGGCCGTTTTGAAAGATGAGTTTAGGGTTCTAATGGAACAAGGAGTATTGCGCCCCTCAAAAAGCCCATGGGCAAGCCCCATTCATTTCGTCCCCAAGAAAGATAATACTTGGAGGATCTGCGGAGATTTCCGTGCTCTTAACAAGGTTACCCTTCCTGATAGATACCCGCTCCCTCACATCCATGATGTGGTAATGAGTTTGGATGGGAAGAAGTATTTTTCAAAGTTAGATCTTGTTCGAGCCTACTACCAAATACCGGTTTCCCCTGAAGATATCGTTAAGACGGCAATCACAACCCCTATTGGACTTTTCGAGTACATAAAAATGCCATTTGGGTTACGTAATGCCGGTAGTACTTTTCAGCGATTTCTGGATGGTGTTCTCAGAGATTTTGATTTTTGCTTATCTTATTTGGACGATGTGTTCATTTTCTCTGAGGACGAAGAATCGCACAGAAATCACATTGAGAGCATTATCCAGAGGTTGAGTGATTATGGCTTGGTAATTAACCTTATAAAATGTGTATTTGGTGCCACTGAAATCGAATTTTTGGGTTTTTTGATTTCGCAAAATGGTGTTTCACCACTGCCGGAAAAAGTACAGGTTATCAAAGATTACCCCAAACCCAAAACTGTTAAAGAACTTAGATCTTTTCTCGCGATTTTAAATTTCTATCACAGATTTTTAACGGGTGCTGCAGAAAGACAAGCGTGCTTGCATGCACTTGTTAAAAACAGGAAGAACGATAAAACTTCGATTGAATGGACGGAAGATTTCAATTCTGCTTTCGATCTCTGCAAACAGTCAATTGCTGATGCTACTTCTCTGGCTTTTCCTGCGCCTAATGTTCCATTAACCTTGACAGTGGACGCCTCAAACACGGCAACAGGTGCCACATTGTTTCAAAATATTAATGGTAATAATCAGCCTTTGGGTTTTTTCTCTAAAAAGTTAAATCCTGCACAGCTTAAGTACAGTACGTTCGACAGAGAACTTTTGGCTGTTTACCAAGCTGTAAAACATTTTCGACACTTTTTGGAAGGCAGGGAGGTAGTCATCTTTACTGATCATAAGCCTCTGATCTTCTCGTTCAACAAAAAACTAGACAATGCATCTGCCAGACAAATAAGACATTTGGAATTTATTAGCCAATTCACAACTGATATCAGGCACGTTCCTGGCAATCCAAATGTCATCGCGGATTCATTGTCTAGAATTAATGTTATTAACTTTTCAGGATCCATTAACTATGAGGATTTGGCTAAAGATCAGCTAACGGATCCTGAGTTAAATGAATTCTTGAATAATAAGGTTGAAACTGGTCTTGATTTGAAATTCATGTCTTTTCCTGCTCTTGAATGCAAGATTGTGTGTGATACTGAAAATGACTCTTTTAGACCTTTTATCACACCAGCATTTAGGAAACAAGTCTTCGACAATGTGCACAACATTTCGCATCCCGGCTCTAAAGCGACGCTGAAGATGCTGAAAGAACGCTTTGTCTGGCCATCAATGCAAAAGGACTGCTCAGCATGGGTCAAGCAGTGTGTGCAGTGTCAAAAAAACAAGGTAACAAGACACGTCAAGTCTCCCCTAGGACAGTTTCAGCTCTCCGATCGGTTCTCCCATGTGCACATAGATGTGGTTGGCCCATTACCTCCATCTAAAGGTAACTGGTATATACTAACTATGATTGACAGGTACTCAAGGTGGCCAGAGGCTGTTCCCATTGAAAATCAGCAAGCTGAAACGGTCGCATCAGCATTCGTCAGTCAATGGATCTCCCGGTTTGGCGTGCCTGATGTGCTGACGACAGATTGTGGAAGTAACTTTGAGTCGACGCTATTTCGATCGCTGGCTGAACAACTTGGTGTCACTAAAACAAGAACGACCTCTTTTCACCCGCAGGCAAACGGCATGGTGGAGCGGTGGCACCGGGTGTTGAAGTCTGCGCTGATGTCCGTCGATCCAATCCACTGGAGTGAGGTCTTACCAATGGTCTTGCTGTCTCTTCGAACCGCTATCAGAGAGGATTTACAGGCATCTCCTTCGCACCTTGTCTACGGCAGTTCCTTAAGGCTGCCATGTGAACTTTTCCGAGGACGTAAGCTTTCTGGAGTGCCCCAAGCAGATTTCGTCCACCTTCTGCGCACTCACATGGCAACTTTGAGGCCGACTCCAGCAACTGATCACGGGAAACATTCACCTTTTGTGCAGAAAGACTTGGAAAACTGTACTCACGTGTTTCTTAGGACTGATCGAGTAAAGAAACCATTGGAGTCTCCCTATCAAGGACCTTTTTTGGTTACTAGACGAACTAATAAAGTCTTCACTATTTTGCTTGACAGTAATAAAGAAACCACTGTGTCAATTGACAGAGTCAAGCCGGCTTACATTTTGCCGGAGCGGAGCGCTGACTCTGGTGATGCTCCCACTTTAAACAGTTCCTCTCCCTTAGTGCAGACCAAATCTGGTCGTATATCGAAACCGCCTGTACGATTTAAAATTTAGTTACGGCGTTTCTGGGGGGGAGTACTGTGGTGGCATCGCCAGGTCAGTGTTCTGCTACCGCGCAAGGTCTTCTGCGCAAGACCGAGTGATATATATCAGCAGCTCTGACAAGCTGCTTTGCTGCTTCTTTCTTTGTTGACGTACTTTCGCGTACGCATTATAATTTATTTTTATTAGTGTTTACTCTTGTTAAATTTATTAAAATTGTTACTATTTATACAACCTAAGTATTTGGAGTCATTCTTTCAACACCCGAGCTATACGCCATATTGCCAATCTTGTTTTAAATTGCGTGGTTTCAATAAAAATATCCGTCAATACTAATATTTTATGCAGCTACCTACAATTATACTTATTGGGGTCTGAATGATAAGATATGGCTAGAAAGGCAGTCAGAAGGTCCCAGGTTTGAATCCCGGCATGTGGGCACATATATTTGTGTTGTCTGTTAGTCTGTATTTGTTTGTTCTGAGCACACTGCGACATACGTGCTCGGTAAAATCTGTGGAGTCGAAAGTCCCAAACAAGCGCACAATGGGGCCTACTAGTTTGGTTTGGTTGACCGCATGGGCACCAACCTCTTTACTTGAACAAGGTCGTAAATTACTAGCGTTCATTGGAAAAACTCTTTCTTACTGAAAGTCTTAGTGAAATGGAAGCTGTTTCCTTCGCCAGTGTGGAATAATAAGAACGGACAGTGTGGCATAAAAAGAAAACAAATATTTGTTGTGCAGTACAAACAAAAATTGAAAGTTTTTATAAGATTGAAACTATTATGTAAAAAAATATATTTTCTACTTTTATCCGTTGTTGTGATGTAGTAAATTTACCCTAACTACAGTTTACATTTTACAAACAGTACCTCATTTACTTAATAAAAAATACTGGAATTATATTTCACATCAATAATTATCGTCCAAATAACTCTATATATAACACCAAATTAATTACTTAAAAATTCATTAACATTTTTCAAAGCCCATTCAAGCAAACTTTATTAGAAATGTTATTTAATTTAAAATAAATGAAATCACCCATTAATAAAAAAAAATATTACCACCTTTTTAATTAAGATAAAGAACAAGGTCACATAAATCATACGAAACAGATTTAACCTTTGGCGCGTCATGAACGCAAAATTAACTTTATGATAAAAGTTTTCACTCTAACGAAATTCGAAGGAGCAGCAAAATTTAATTAAATAGTAATATCTGCGTCGCTGACTGTCTCAAACAATTATTAATTAACCATCGCCTCCTGAAATGTTGAGATATTACGGGTTGCCAATTTAGGTTAACTCCTCTCTTCGCAGCCGTTGGAATGAGAATATCACGAATGTAATTACTTTTAATCTCGAATAGATATCACTAAACGTTTTATTTTGGTTTATATCTGGCTAAATACGAGTTTTAACTCAGAATTTTAGTTTTTTAAGCAAGGTTAGGTTTTTTTTTTGTTTTTAAACTATTTACGTTGCTATATCAACTAGAATTAATAATAATTATTCATTTTTATGTAATATTACTTTTTATCTTCTCGCAAAAATGTAGGTGTAGGTGTAATGAAACACGAAACTATCTAATATACGCACTTGTGCTTTAATATTACCTTATGCACATTGGTTTCTTTAAAGCTTAATACGCGATTTTAGATTAGATTAAATATGATATTTCCCCCGGAAATACAAACATATTTTTTATATAGAAATGAATATTTATTATTTATTCTATGTGCGTACCTTTTCATAGTTTCATATTACATTACAACTACATTTTTCACGAGATGGTAAACTACTATATCGAACAAGATAATAAATTAATCTTTCCAACCATGAGCAACTACTAAGTAACATTAAAATCTAGTGTGTCATTTTCTCAAAATCTAGTGTAGGTGTAAATGAAACACGAAACTATCTAATATACGCACTTGTGCTTTAATATTACCTTATGCACATTGGTTTCTTTAAAGCTTAATACGCGATTTTAGATTAGATTACAATACACCTACATTTTTCACGAGATGGTAAACTACTATATCGAACAAGATAATAAATTAATCTTTCCAACCATGAGCAACTACTAAGTAACATTAAAATCTAGTGTGTCATTTTCTCAAAATCTAGTGTAGGTGTAGGTGTAATGAAACACGAAACTATCTAATATACGCACTTGTGCTTTAATATTACCTTATGCACATTGGTTTCTTTAAAGCTTAATACGCGATTTTGGATTAGATTACAATACACCTACATTTTTCACGAGATGGTAAACTACTATATCGAACAACATAATAAATTAATCTTTCCAACCATGAGCAATTACTAAGTAACATTAAAATTTAGTGTGTCATTTTAAAAATATTTTTTTGCACGTGATTACAAAAAAAGGTGTATCGAAACCTCGCTTGAGAATTAAATTTTTTTTTAAACTCGAGGAAAATTATGAGATTCACTCCGCCTCGCTCGCCAAATAAAATTTATTTCCACTCGTTTCAAAAACTTTCATTTAGAAAACTTGTTGCATAAATAACTATTTTAGATATTTCCAATTTGTTATTGAATGGTTGGTTAAGGAATAATATTTTATTTACATTGTAATAAAGTAGCTTATTTCTATTTAATCAAAAACTGTCGTATTTTTTTTAATTTTAAAGGGATAAACGGGATTTTATGTACTTTATAACGAAAGGGAACAAAAACAAAAGCTTGTTATCCTATAACAGATTAAATGGTTCATATACTTGGATCAAATTTATATTTTTCAGTCCGTGCAAAGAACGGGTATTTATTTCTAGTTACTCAATGTAAGAACTCATTTAGAGTTCATTACAAACCTAACAAAAAATAATTTTTAAGCGATAAGCACTTGTAAAATGCCCTAAAAGATAAAATTCTTATTAAATACACTGTCGAAGTTTTTTAGCGTAAAATTATAAGATTTTCTTACCTTATGCATGGTGAATTCTTTTTATAGCGAATAATTTTGCGGCACTTCAACGTACCTTAATTACAACGAAAGAAAAGTACAATTCAACTTAAAATTAATTTATTTAGTTATAAATTTTGACAAGCTTTTCACACTGAAGTTTTCTTACTAATTAATTGTACAAAATGTGTGGTACTTTATGTGTGGTACTTCTTGTGGTAATTTATGTACCTACAATAAAAATGCTCCTTGAGTCAAATTTACATGGATATTATACTACTTAAATGCCGTTATAAAAGACTTTGTGAAGCGTAATATTTAATTTTTCTTTGACAACACAAGAGAGACGTAACAGTTTCTTCTTTATTTCCATTATACATTAGAAGCCCACAGGTATTCCTCATAGTGCCATGAATAAATTAAAGTTTATATTCAGATTCCTCCTCAACAGGTTAATTTTGACAAAAGCTTTAGCGTCTACCTGAATTAAGCGAATATGCTAACCCTATGTTACAATATAAATGTAAGGTTTCTCAAATAGCGGTTTTGAATACCAGAGCACCATATGTTTAATTATAATTTTAGGAAGTAATTTAAGGAAGGTAGAAAATATGTTAAGTAGTTTTAGGTTTTGTTTATCTTAGGAAGTTTCTATAAGGGCGTCATTGGCTTAAACTATAAATATTGTGTATGTGACAAATGATATGTTTATGCAGAGTGCTTAAAGTTAAACTTGGATTTTATGTATTGCAATTTATGTACCTACAATAAAAATGCTCCTTGAGTCAAATTTACATGGATATTATACTACTTAAATGCCGTTATAAAAGACTTTGTGAAGCGTAATATTTCATTTTTCTTTGTAAACACAATCCGTCTTAGGAGAGATAGGACATAAAGAGACGTTGCTCAATGTTGTATTATATTTGCATTTTTTAATTTTCATATCATTCATATTCAAAATGTAAAATCGAATTCTAGATGACACAATTCTTCAAATGGAAACATTTAAACAATATGAGGACACAGAAATTTTTGTGTACTATTTCAAACTTAGTTAATATATTTAATACACTTTAAGGGAAAATCATTATACAAATCGAGTTTTTTTTATGTAATCTTTTAACGTATCATTTCAAATTTCATTTATCAAATTTTAGCACAAGTAGATATTATTTAGCAAGTGCAGAATGTACTAAATATAAATGGTCTAATTTCAAATTCGCATTCTCCAAAGTATGACTAAGCTATAGGTCTGGTCCGTTCATTTGGGACTTCGTCCAATTAAATTTACTATTGTCTAATGTTGCCAATGAACAGCCTGGCCCCTATAGCTTAGTTATACTTTTGAAATTGTGAGTTTTGCAACTAGACCTTTCATATCTAAAATCTAATAAAATCATAGATATCATAGTTAAAGTATTAGATTAGCAAATCACGTGACCTCCAATGCTAACTACGGGACGCGCAAGGAGACCAGAATAGGAGGGCAATGGGGCCAGTGTTGTCACCAGTTTTAGGAGAAAAACACTACGAAAAAAATACCATTTAATTCTAAAAATACAAAAACATACCATAAAAATACTAGCAAAGCGTATCACGTTTTTTTAAAGTCGCTAAAAAGATTCCAAAATGCAGCTAAAATTTTTATGGTCTTGTTTTGTAATTTTAGAATTAAATGGAATTTTTTCGTAGTGTTTTTCTCCTAAAACTGGTGGCAAACCTGGCCCCATTGCCCTCTTATTCTGGTCTCCATGCGCGTCCCGTCGTTAGCATTGGAGGTCACGTGATCTGCCAATCTAATACTTTAACTATGCTATCTATGAATTAAATACACTGCTTCTTTAAATAAGCTTAGTTTCATAACATGAATTTCATTTAGTGTTGGGTGTAAAGGTGACTTTATATTATGAAACGTAAATAATTTTTTTTTTTTCAAAACGAAGATATATTTTTGACGGATTTCGATTCACATTATACCAAATCATATTTAAAGATGTTACATATACATTATAGTTATTTATTGTAATTTGGATAACTTAAATGATTTCTAACTAATCAAAAACAAAAAGTATTCATAAAACCACATCCACAACTAAAGAACCGCATAAAAAAATTAAATAGTTTTCATTTAAGTTTTAGAAGAACATTGGCCGTTAACTAAAAGTGTCACAAGGCACATTCAAATTCACAGACAAACACGCATTTAAATTTAGTTATCAGTCATAATACTATTCGACGTAGTTTCTTTCCAATAAAAATTGGAATGCCAGAAAAATAAATTTTGGAAAATAACACAACAACTAAATGTCATTAGTAGGTTGATGCAATTGATTATGACATTATAGAAAGCGGAAGTCGAAGAAGAAGAGCTCAGTCGAAGAAATTTTTTTTTTTCGTTATTGTTGGTTTGTCTTGTTGATTTTCGATAAATGCCATGGCAAGAAGCACTTTCTTTTTATAGCTGGGAAAATAGGTTAAATAATTATACAGTGTTATATTTATAAAATAACGTGTTATATATTTAATTTGTTGTAAAATGTTAATTTATAGTTTAATGAAGTTTGATAATATATTGTTTACTTACACTACATATTAATTTTCTAAAATAATTTTAGCGGCACTTTCCAAGAGACTAAATTCTATTTTTTATTCAATTTAATTCTCAAAAATTATTCAATTTAATTCTCAAAATTTATTCAATTTAATTCTCAAAATTTATTCTATATAATTATACAAAAACTACTGTACTTTTTACATAAATATCTTTATTTGTGCATGTTATCATCAAAATTGCACCCGAATTTTTTTATCGTGCGAGCACTAGAGCCTGTAACAATTCTATTAAAACAATCAATCGATTTTTCATTATAACTCTTGGATTTCCATTAAGACTCTTATTGGAATATTGCAACAATTTTATTATTTACTTTTGCCGTATAAGATATAAATCATTAGTTTTTAATAATGAATCTGCTAAAATACACTGCTCAAAACAATTAGGGGAGCACCGCGTACTTTTGTTAACCCTCCCAGTTTCAACGTTTTATTTTTTATTCTAAAAATCTAAAATTTGTGAAATAGATTCATTATACATCCAGAATGATATGGTAAAAATTAGGGAAAAAAATCTAAATTTTTTAAAATAAAATTTAATGGGGGGGGGGGGGGGAATTGGAATCATAACTATTGAATAAATTATAACAATAATTTTTTCATAACGTCATTTGTTAAAAAGTTAAAATGAAATTTCAAACATCTAAGAATGCAAGCGTTAAGAATTTAGGGTCAATTTATTTCATAAAATGTTTTGGGAGTGAATTTTATTTTACCATGTTTTTCATATTTTCATTTAATTAAAACCAACATTATTTAATTCTTCAAAAGACATGATTCTTCCATCTAACGATAAATAAGTGCAAGCTCAACTTAATGAGAAAAAAAATCGCAAGCTGATGATTCCAAATGGAATCATTGGTGGTGAAAGGGTTTAAACCATGAATTCCCCTAATTCCTTTGAGCAGTGTATTAGTAAATGTTATTTTATAGCCGTGAACTAGGTTACTCCAACTTACAAACTGTGCCTAACTTCTCGGGTGTAAATAAGAATCCCCTAATATTAAGTACGCACCCAAAAAACGCTCTTACACCGAACGAGGAAATTTCACGATAAGTATTACGCAGTTTGCCGTGTTGCCAAGATTACCCCAACTCTATCCACTGAAGTAGAACAACCACATAATGACTCAAACCTAACTGTAAATAAAGTAAGGGTAATTCCATGCAAAATTATCCTTTTTGTAGTGTAAGTCACATGTGTAAAAAGTGATTATCACTACAATTTTGAACATTCGATGACAAAAAATTAGTGGAATATAGCTGATCTACACTTATTGAAACAATAATGTAACGTGATTTATTTCAAATTTAAAAAGTTTTTATTCTACTTTTAAATTGTGACTTACATTACAGTTACATGGAATTACCCAGTAAATATTTAAACTAAAACTCCACTTACAATACACATTGAGATTCAGCTGATCTTCCAAGGCACTGTCCGCATTTACAGGATTCTCCGCTCTGCAAGTCAGTATCTTGTCATGGTCTTCACTGGTTGGCGACAAAAACAGTTTGCTGGTCGTGACATCCCCGTTGACTTCATCAGTGGCATACCTTTTGAGGTCTTTGCCATCCTTCCACCATGTTATCCTAGCCGGAGGTCTGGAGCCCTTGCTAACGCATGTGAACTCGATGCGTTCCCCTGCCGAAATTGAGCCTTGTCGAGTGGTGATTAACACGTCCGATGGATTCACTGCAAATAGAAATTTTTTAATGCAATTTTGAATCTTCGATTAGTTGGAGCGACAAATAAAGATTGTTTTTATAATCAAGAATGTACTTGATTGTGGATTTTCATATCCTGGTAACGGTAATCTACAATGAAATATATGCTAAACTAGCACATTTATACCCGTTCTTCGCACGGAATAAAAAAATATCAAATAAATTCCAAATATGTGTACCATATACCCTGTTATAGGATCATAAACTTATTATTGTTTCCGCTCGTTATAAGTTATAAAATCCCGTTTCATTGGCTTAAAATTCCAAAATGAAAAATACGCTATAAAATGCACTCATAAATGTAATCACAATTCCCTCATAAATACATAAAACCTTTTAGCTCATTTGGCGCGTTTTGGGAAATAATTTGGCGAGAAAATAGATATAGCTACCCACACCCATTATACAGCTCTAACACAATGACCTTCGAACAACCGACCAGCTTATAAATTATTTATAAAAGAAATTGCCTATTTGGCGAATTTTAGTTAATAATTTGGCGAGTTTGGCAACGTATTTGGTGAAAAAATAAAGACATAAAACACTAATAGCTCTAGTGTGATGGCCTTTATTAACCATCATAGTTCCAGTAATAGCTTAACTATACATTTATTGCTTCAATATGCATACATGCAGTCAACAGAAAAATCAATGAAAAAATCATCAAATAAACCCACAATAAAATCCGGGAATGAAGACTGGCGGAATTACGTCACTTGAAACATGTCAATTATTTTTCAAATAATGAATTTAGTTTCTGAAAGTAATGGCAAAAGAATAAAAAATAAACATTTTGAATTTTAAATGTTTTCGTTAAAAGTTTTATTTAATTTTTTCAGCCGATGGCATCAGGAAAGAGAAAAAATGATCGGATTTGAGCGAAAGTGGTGTATTTTTTTCAGAATTCGAATCTCTAAAAATGGAACAAATATGAAAAAACTAAGCCTCAGGTGCACACGTTAGTATTAAAGGGAATCTATCTTTAAAATTTCGAATTCCTGTGGGCAGTATAAGTAGGTCTTTTACGATCCGATAACAGACACACACACAGACAGACAGACTCTTTCTTTTATTATTATAGATGTCCCATTTAAAGTATTAGAGTATATTTTTATCAATTAAAATTAGGGCGTTTTGTCCTAATAACTGATTAGCTCTCTTCTAATCACTAAACATGTATAATTTAAGCAGGTTTATAGCAGAATACGATTCTTTACGACTTGATTTCATATTTTAGTAACGTATACAGCACTGTCTTTTCAAACAGTAAAAACGTAAAATTAAGTAATAACTGAACCGTTAAATGAACGAACTGAATCCAAAATGACCTTCAAACAATAGTTATTTATGCAACTAGTGTGAAAAGTAAGGCTTTTTTAAACGAGTTGAATAAATTATTTCACGAGCGAGGTACGAGCGAGTTAAATAAATTCACGAGTTTAAAAAAGGCTATTTTCAACGTGTTGTCATACAATATTTTTTATAATAACGTGCAAAAGAGCATTTATTAAATTGACATTTATTGATTGGCTTATTAATTATTTTATTATCACGTTCAAATGATTTGAAGGTGATTATTTATATTAATGATTATTTTAAAAGCCGCCGAATAAATATCACATCACGCTCAAATAAAGAATTTTAAACCAATCAGATTATCTTATTTACTTTGTCGCACTAGTGCGTAAAAGTAACTTTAAAAAAACACGATTTAGTTAAAAGCATCACTTTTGCCAGGATTATTGATTTGAAAAAGTTTAGTTTTTTTTCACGATATTATAAAAATACTCTTTTTTATTTGACTTACAAATAATTACATTCTGATAAAAAAAACTTACAGCTGATATCCAACTTGACAGATGACGTAATAGGGGTAGTCAGATTTGTATTTGAAGCCGAGCAGACAATGTCCGTGAGCAAATCTTCTCTCTTGAGGTTGTCTATGAACAACTCAGTCCTCACAATTTCTTTTTCTGTGTCCACGAAGGTGGTCTGGTCAGTTGTGTCTGTCCTGGCCCCACGACGCCAAGTTACGGTGGGTAGGGGAAGACCTGAGGCACAAAATGAATTAGTTTACAGTGAAACTTCAATAGAGTACTTGACTGCATCGCTAAAATACCTTCCAATGTTATTTAAGTTATACAGTCGAACCCCGTAAACGTGAAATCGAAGAGAGCACCCAAAAATTTCGGGTTAACCGAATTTCATGTTAACCGTCAAGAATTTTTTGCATTGAACCAACCAGTGAATAATTTTTTTTTAAAACACTACTTCTAAACATTATTCTAATTTTATAATGTAATACAGTAATAATACATATATACAATAGGGTACTTGACTGCATCGCCAAAATACCTTCCAATATTATTTAAATTATAGTTGACAGTCAAAAATAACAAATGCATATATTTTTTTTTGCGAAATAAATCTTTAAATCATTAAAAAAATCATTTTAAAAAGGAATTTTTTTCACGTGATCACAAACACAACGGTTTGGATGACGTCACTAGTAACTATAAACAAACCGGCGTGATGTTTTTTTGTTTTCTGATTAAACTTGATTTAATCTAATTAACTCTTGAAATAATAAATATTGAGATAATGTAAGGCTTTTTACAGAAGCGGATATTTCAAATTTGCCTAAAATCGATTCCAATGTGGTGTTTCAAAGTTTGTTTATAGTCACTAGTGACATCACAGATACCACGTGACAGCCGGGAAGCGTTTTCGGGAGTGATTTTTCGTCCTAATTTTAAAATACATTTTTTTGCCTTTTTATGGGGTATTTGAAAAAAAGAAAAAATACGGGTCTAATATTTTTGGCACAAGAATATTTAAAGCCAATAAAAATAAATTAGTCAAGTACCCTATTAGTAACTCGATTAATAATGTTCTTTTGGAGTAGTACATACTATAGAAAAATTAGGAAATTTTTTTTGAGGGACAGCAATTAAGAATGTATTTTTAAAAATCGTTGAAATGGTGATTTTAGCTACACCATATTTAGAAGCAATTTCCGTTTTTTTACACATTTGTCGTCAATATCAATATTTTTTTTTGTTTTGTTTCTAAAGAAATATACTGCTGCTTCCGATTCATTTTCAATAAATATCAATAAGTTTCAATGCGAACCCCTTTTAATTTCATATGTTCTTTACCTTTGACCTCTGTAGAGAAACACCTATGCTTCTCATGACGTAATAGATCATCCCACACTTGCCGAATCATTCATTGGATTAAAATTGACGAATCATGGGAGATCTCGTGATTTTCTCAGAACCAGAAGTAGAATAAATTTATTTTTATAATGTTCATTGCCGTTTTTTTATGTTTTGTTTCATTTGTCATTCAAAATTGACGAGTTCATTTTAAAATTGACGAATCATGGGAGATCTCGTGATTTTCTCAGAACCAAAGTAGTATAAATTTATTTTTATAATGTTCATTGCCGTTTTTTTATGTTTTGTTTCATTTGTTACTCGAAATTTTAAATTACTAAGGGAAAAAAAAAGTTAGATCCTGAATTTTTTGTTCGGGTTAAGCGTTATTTCGCCTAAGCGATTTAATATTAAGCGTTAAGAGTTTTTTTAGCATTAGCTCAAAGCTTTATGGACCGGTGAAAAGCTTTCAGTTCATCTTAAGCGAAGTTTCGTGTTGAGCGAGTTCGCGTTAACGAGGTTCGACTGTAGTTCAAACTCAAAAATAACAAAAGTCTATATATTTTTTGCGAAATATATTTTTAAATATAATAAACAAAAATCATTTTAAAATGTTTTTTTTTACGATATTTACCTAAATTTTACTACTCATTACACTTTGACAACGCATTTTCTTTGTATACCATTTTTAAGTACAGTATTGCTCACATTGGATGATAAAACTTACCTAAAAAAAATGTCAAAGATTTTTTCTTTTCAAAGATTTTTGATCAAGATGCTCCAGGGTGTTTAGAAATGATAGAACACGTAGTATGTGGATCCCTTGTTTTTTTTTATTGCAGTATATTAGACACAATGAACTTCTCTAGGCACACTATTATTTCTCCGGTTAAAAAAATGAATGGTTAAACATAATTATTTTTAATCAATTGTATTTCCTTGTTTGTGAATATTTTTCATTTGCCTTTGTTAGATGGGGTATAAATAGGTTGAAAGACAATGCCTAATATAGTGTGTACATTAAAATGAAATTCTTTTTGATCAATAAAAACTGAATTTTGAGAAAATTGGAACCTTCGCAATAAAAAACTATTTTCTCGAAAATCATTTTGTATGATTGCGTTAAACCAAAATATATTGATGCCGCACTTGAGCTATCCATGGATTAATGGATCCCTTCACTTTCAAAATAAAGGACATCCGTCAAGCTCGTGCAGTCGTGGTGCTTTGATGGATTGTATCATTAAGCCCTTTTTATCATAACCATCGACCCATACTTTATTGTTTGTGGTGACTGACATAACGGTAAAATATAAAGGAGTCATATATTTTTTATTTTCTCTTCACTGTGATGGATACATTTATCGCTAGTATACAAGGATATTGTTGATTTTAATTGTGCATTTGATTTCGTTTCAAATTCAAAAGCTTAAATTATTCTTATTATCAATATTTTTCTTATTATTTTCTTATTGTTATTGTTTATTATTATTATTATTATTATTACTACTATTACTATTACTACTATAACTATTATTATTACGGTTAATATTAGTATTAATACTATTACTATTACTTTGCATTTGATTTCGTTTCAAATTTAAAAGCTTACATTATTCTTGTTCTTATTATTAATAAACTTTTTTTATTTATTATTTTTCTTATTCTTATTATTGATATTTGTCATTTTATTCTTAATATTAATATACTTCTTAATTATTTATTTATTATTATTACTAGTATTACTAATATTACTATTATTACTATTATTATTACTATTATACTATTATTATTAATATTATTACTATTAATATCACCATCTGCATTATCATTATATCATCATTATCATTATCATGATTATAATTATTATTATTGAAATATTTATACAATAAAAAATGGTAATACAAATAGTGACATTTATTTACAAGATACTTGTGTTTCAAAAATATTCCGTTTCCACTCATACCTTTTTAAATTGATTAACAAAAATGCTCTAAGACCAGGTATAACTTCATTGCATACATATAAAACACATTGCACAACATATAAATTAAAAAAAAATTTCTTCTGAAAAACGAATTCTTTTAAATGAGGTTTGCAGATTATTTATACTTTATAGCAAACAATTTCCTCATGATGGTATTACTTTGAAATCATGCATATTCAAATGTGTTACTCAAATACTTTAGCCAATAATGGTTTTGGTTGACATGTTTTTGATTCAAAAAAAGATAAGGAGTTTATGGCCTTGACGTTGCAAATTGTCAAGTAGGAAATTCCGTCTACTCAAAGCTGCACGAGGCAGATCTGAAAATCCACGCTAAAGCACCATCTCTTACGGTCTAGACATTTCCTAAATCCTATTTTTTTTCTTGGATTCAACGGGGCAAAGGAGAAAAGCAATTGGTTCGGAATTTTCTCTTTTTGAGATATAATTTTTTTTCTTCTAACGCAGTAGTGATAAAAATAAAAGAAAAACAACGTGTTTTCAGTGTATGTTCTTCGTAAACTGAAACCTTTATAAAAGAAAATTTGATACTTTTTAATTTTTACTTCACATTAATTAGATAGACGTAAACCCTTTTAAATTTTTTTAAACACTTTAAAGGAACATCTTTAATGGTACAAAGATTTTTGGGTACGACTTTACATCACTTCTGGTGAAAGCTTACTAAACTACAAAGATGTGAGGACCGCTTCATAAAATGCTGTTTAACTTGGTGAAATCTTTCACAGAGTCCAAGCGCATGAACAATAGATTTTGTAGTTCTGAAACATAAACGATTATGAAAAACATGGGATTCTATTTAGCTAGCAATGAGTAATTGGTAAATAGACGTTCTTGTAGTAACTAAAGGATTGCAAGGTCTACTAGCATAGCCTTAGGACTACCTTTTAACTTGGGTGTAGAACCATAAAACAATAATCGGTAAAATATTATAATGTTATACTATAGTAAAAGAAGTAAAATTCCATTGTAAATTTGAGGCGGCTTTGATTCTACTTGTGTTTTCTCCGTTATGTGAGGCAATTTTACTCAATTTTGGGGTTAAACATTCCTCCGTTTTGTGGTAACCTTACTCAGTTTTTGCAGTGTATGCTCAGGTTTTGCTAAGTAAACTTACTAGTTTTTGTGATGTAAAGTAACTCAGCTTTGGTGAAGTTTACAACATTTTATGCTGTAGAGTTACTCATTAAATCTGGAGTCACCGCTGTTTAAGAATAACGTTACACCAATCGCTTGTCAGTGAGGGGTTTTAATGAATAAAATTTAATTATAATTACAATTAACGGTAAACATATTTTATTTAAGTATAAATCCTATTAAGATTGTTTGCCATATTGAAAGCTCTATGTGTTTCAAAATATTCACCATCAATTATGTCTCGAATTTCGTTTTCGTTTAAAAATAAAATATTTTATATTTTGAAATTTTTTTACGGATCGATATTTAGTGTCTCTCTGTAAAAGTATTGTAATAAAACATGTATTTTTCTTCAACAACCATTTTTTTAACAATGACTTTAAGGATTTACGAAGTTTGTCTCGTATCACTGCGCACTTAAGCAAACCCCATACAAAAAGAAATCTTAATACAATTTCTATTTTAAATTGTATCATTACGTGGTTAAATTATTCATACCAAGTTATTGTTGTGTTGTTGTTGTTGTTGCTGCTGCTGCTGTTGTTGTTGTTGTTATTGTTGTTAGCGTTAGTGTTAGTGTTATTATTATTATTATTATTATTATTATTATTATTTTAAAGTTCCAAATAAATTTTTTGTAAGATCTTCGTCTTGAGCCTATGTTTTTCTTGTTGAAATAATAATATATTAATCGGATTGTGTTTTCTATGTGAAATGCTGTTGGATTGTTGGTGGTCACTGACAGTTGGTTAGTGGTGTTAAACTGTTATTTGGAAACAGTTCAACATTTCAGGACATTTTTTTAATTCAATTAAGCTCTTAAGGATAAGTTATTTTCATATATAATTGCAATGAATTTTGAACAGTAATTACATTATGTAAAAATTAATGCAAAGGTTTTAAGGTTATAAAAAAAGGGATTGTCAAATAGAATGAAGGAAAATAACCGTTCCCCCAAAACAACCTATTTCGTACATATCCATCCTACACTCCCGACCAAGAAACAGCCCGCTTTTGCAGTTGTCATCCCGTTTTCTCCGCTTTTTTTCCCCTTGAAATGTCTTAAAAAGGATGGAAGAAAAAGGCTGAGCATATGGAAATATCCTATTTCCAGAAATCGTCCATTTCCAGAGACGTCTGAAGCTGCCCATCAGCATAGGGCCAAAAACTGCGCAGCATATATCGTGAGATGCCATATTGCCTCGGCGGCGGGAGAAATGATAATGGTTATTATTACCTTCCACGGCCGGATGCCGACATGTATCATTTCCTATTCCAACATACATGGCACTCGTATCCCCTTTGTGTTTTTGCATTAGGTTTGAAATGTATCTGTACTGGGTACTTCGTTTCCTGTATGGTATGTATGTGTTATAGGGTTGATTGTATGTGTGATTGGTAAAATGGATGTTGACAGCTGCATAAGTGAATTATTATCGGTTGTAGCCGGTGTAAATAGAATAAATGATGAATACATGTTGTTTATATATGCATTTAACAGACTTATTTAGTATTTTGTTTGAATTTGCTTTTTGGATTGTTTTAAAAGTTACAGCATGTGGTGTTTAGGAGATATTTTTTTATATTGTAAAAAAATAAAAAATAGAAAAATACAATTGATCTGCATATCCAAATGAAATATAAATAAGCTGACCAAAAGATGGGATTATTACTTTATTAGTGCTCTATTAACATTATCTGTTATGGGCTTATTTGGTGGAAAATATTAACGATTTTTATTAAATTGCGCGCCATATGGAATTTTGCTTTATTTCTGATTATACAGTCCTGCACAAAAGTTTAGACACTACATAAATGTGATGCTTTACAAATTAGTATTAAAAGAGCAGAATTAATCTTTATTACACTTAAACATATGCACACATGTATTCAAAAATATAATTTTGAAAATGAAAAAAACAAATATGTGGCGAATTCGCCGCAAACATAGAAAAAATGACCAAAATACGTTGCACATAAATTTAGGCACATATCGATTTTTTTTAATTTTTGGAAACAAGTGAAAAGTTTTAATAGTCAATAAAGCTTCCTCGTTGTTTTATCAATTCAAAAACACGTTTTTTCATTGAAACACAAGATTTTGCAGGATTTCAGGCTTTATACCATATCACGCTGCTTCAATGGCTTCTTTAAGTTCAGAAACTGTGGTATACTGCTTTCCGTTGGCATATACTACTTTTGTAAGAATCCCTCATGCATTTCTATAGGATTACAGTCAAGACTATATGCAGGCCAATCGAGAACCGTGATTTTTTTTGGATCGAAATCAATCTTTCGTTGAACTGGATGTGGATAGAGGAGTGTCTTCGTAAGGATAGAGGCGTTGTCTTGTTGAAACTTCCAGTTGGGTCCACATAAAAACTTCCCAAATGGTAACAAATTACTCTCGAGCGTTTCCAAGTATTTCTCAGAGTTTTGCTTCGCTCAGAGCACCTTTGTAAGCGCTAGGGAAGTCTGGCTGTTGAAAGAACCCCCCCCCCCCCAAAAAAAAAAAAACCATCACTGAACCTCCTCCTTGACGTCGGCTAAACTGAGTCACAGCACCTTTACGAAGATCATGCCAGTAGTAAGAAAACCCGTCTGGGCCATCCAAGTTCCATTTTTTCATCACTAAAGATTACCTCTAGCCATTCGTCACTATATGACATGTGCTGCTAAGCCCAATTTAGTCTGGCTTCTTTGTGATGAGATTGCAACCGTGGCTTACGTTTAAGTTTAGATTTTTTTTAAATTCACATTCCACAATTCTTCTACGTATAGTTTCTCTTGAAATCTTGGTGGCAATTTCATTTTTAATCTGATTTGCAGAGCAATATCTGTTTGAAGCAAGTTTCCTAATTTGCCTATCATCTCGTTTGCTGGTCGCTCTGGGCCTTCCAGACCGTGATTTTGCCTGGTATACATCACCATGTGCTAAAACTTTATAAATACCTCTTTCTATTGAAATATCAGAAACGGATTTACCTCGGCTTTTTAATTTCCAAATTCTTATGATCTCCGCAAACGAAAATTGCTTTGACTTCGACATCCTTATCAACAGTGAAAACTATTCCAAACCTTTTATAGCAGCTTTGAGACACTCCCCTTTGATAACGCAGTCACTTCCGCTCAAGAATTTGCATAAACATTACTTTTGTGTTTATACTTTTGAGGATGGCAACTTTGCAAAATTCCGACTTGTTGATGTTAGACAATTTTATTTATTTTTTGTTCTGGATTTTTTTGTTACTCTTTTTTCTTACGAGTTTAACAATATAAACTTAAAAGAATTTAGTGGGAATTAGTGAATACTATTGATATTTTCAGGAATTGCTTCTGTGCCTAAACTTTTGTGCAGGACTGTATTATGCATGTTTCTCTCCATTTTGTATTTTTGTATTTGGTGTGGGGAGTGTGTGCATTGAGAATTTTTATTTCCTGTGCAGTGTGTCTTAAAGGCATGCTTTAATTTTTTATTAGTAAAATGAATGATAATCAAGACAAAATATTATTTATTGGGTAATGTTGCGCAAATAAAATAAGTGATAAGTGTACGTATCTCAAATTTACAAACTTATTAAATTTATAGGAGGGGGTATATGTGGAAACCAAACGGCTGGAGGTATTTTTACCGTATTGTCTGCCGTAAATAATTCCTATTCGTCATGTTACAACTCTAAGAATCAGTCGAGAGTTGTAGAAAAATGTTATACGCCATTTTGTATTTCGAAATTTTCCTGAAGTTTTTATAGGTAATTTTGAAGTATATTTATCTAATTTTTTTAATAAGTAAGGTAAGGTAATTCGTTTCACAGGGTTAAAAAAGATTGTTTTCAAAATAACTTAAACTTCTACTCGTCCGAAAACTAATAAAGTTAAAATATGAAGGCGGGGCAGGTTTTATAAAATTTGCTTATTCCCACGTGGAAAAACTTACCCGAACCTTTAAAAAATATAAAATTAATATGAAAAATGAAGTTTTTTTTGTAATAAACGAACAATATATGACCAAATCTTATGTTCTAAATGCAAACAAGTGTTGTTCCAAATTAAAAATAACCAACATAGTAATACAATCAAGACTAACAGAAACTCGCCCAGTTCTCAAGCAATGTATGCTTTTCTGGTAACTAACAGGAAATGAAGTAGTTACCACGAAAACATCCAAAAACCATATTCCTCATGAATGATTACACTATAAATAATGATGTATCATGCTGCTAAAAAAAGGGACTACTGACTAAAATTGGACTTGCTTGCTGACTACAAAAAATTGAGAAATATTATTACTTAACTTTAGTGCACGTAATAACTCTGATTTTTTTGTGAAACTTTTAGCTATACTTTGGGCAACCTTTAGCAACGGGCACCAAGCGATGGCACTATAAAAACGCAGAAAAAGTTACACAATTCATTTGAATCCATTTTAATTCAGGTGCTAATGTGGCCTTTATCAAATTTTTCTAAATTAATTATTGGTATAGTATTATGACACTTTTTTGCAATATTTATGAATTTTTTTTTATTTATGCACTCTTCTTATGTTATTTTAATGTACAATACAATTTACAAAAAAGTTAGAAAATAGTTTCGTTACCTTTGTTAAATCTTTTTAAGAATATTTGTAAAGTTTGCCCCATTATTTTTTGCCAGAGTAGTAAAATATACCCGATATACGGGACACGTTTTTTAACCAAATTGGATCTAACCACTTGCGGTGTAAACTATGTTTTTTTTCAAGTTGTAATTCCAGTTTGTACCTAAAAGTGTAAGAAAGACAATGATATCTTGCTTTCTTCAAAAAATATACAACCAAAAAGAAAAAAAAAACTTTTGAAAACTAGTCCCGGTCTCCCCTACTTGGCTTATGTTACAGAATATTTTTCATTCAGAATATAATTCAAGAGAAATTTAAACTTCTCTTTCGTATAAAAAGTCAAAATCTAAAATGATTAGAAAAATAAAAAAAAAGGCGTATCACTTGTCACCAAACTCAGCAAAAGAATTGAGACGTCACAACCCGTTGAAATATTAATTTTCGTTTCAGCATGTAAAAACGAGATTCAAATTCTTTAAATTATTAAAATATTAAGGTTTGATCAAAACGAAGCTCCGGTACTGTAAAAAAATATATTTATTGCAGTTACATTTGATACTCTATACGATATTTAATTTGTAATTATTTATTTAAGCAAGGAAAGAGAAACGTAAAAGTATCTCAAGTACTTGAATTTCTTTGTTCGTGCCATCAATTTTTGGATAAACATAACATTGTAAAAATAAATATGTTAAATATATGATCTATATCATTAACATTTATATATTTTTTTTATACAATTGCAAATGTTTATGTACGCACAGTAAGACAAATCATGGCAGCTTCGTAAATTAAACAGTACTTTTTTTATTTTACAGCACTGCAAGAAACACAGAACTCTACAGCCTCATATTTAATGAGCCAGCCTATCACAGTGTAATTGGGTACCCACGTGACTTTTTAGACATACATTAGTTATTTTTAAAAACAAGAAAACGTTTATAGTATGACTGTGTTTAGAACCGAGAACTTTCTCGATGGGACCCCGATGGATTACCAACAGATTTCGACAATTGTTTGTTTTATTGTTTTCATTGTTGACAGATTCCAGTAAGTTGCACTTCTTTCAGTTTACAGCATATGCTGTTTATTATTATTTTCAGCATTATTAACTGGTTTATTTTAACTTTTTTCATGGTGCACTGTTAATTAAATTATCTTACTATATTTGAAACAATTTTAAAAATAAAAAATAGATGTTAATTTAAAATAATAAATATTCCGTTCTTTTATAATGTTAAAATAACGAAAATTACACTTCTAATAAAATACCAACAGCATTTTCTATCGATTGTGTAAATACGAATAAAATAAAATAACCCAATACCGAACACGTTTAAATGTGTAAAATCTAAATCGCCATTTCGATGAATTGTAGGTAGTAGTGGTAATTGTAGTATACAACACATATTGTCAAAAGCTTCTTAGAGTGATACAATAGAACTTCAAAACATTATCCCGTATTAAATAAATTCAATTTAAACACTCTACCTCTCAATAGCCATTGATAGAAAGATCCGAGAACCTTAACTCTCCCGAAAGCAAGCCCATGCTTTGTTCCGTCTACATTCATTGTAGAGCAAGACAAAGACAGCTTTAAACCCTTATCGCTCTGACCCAGTGTATTCTGGAAGCCAGAAGGAAACACGAGCTCCATAACCCCTTTTATAACTTTGTAAATAAATTAATCTTCTCGATATGGAATATAGAATCTTATTGATTCTTAGCTTTTAGGATGCTGTTGGTAATCTGGAAGGCTTAGGTGCTAATTTATGCTCAGTCATTTGAATGAGCAAGCGATCCACTGTAATATTTAACATGATTAGTTATGTCGGGCGGAATTTTAATAGGTTGGCGTGGCAAAGCTCTAACTGACATATTATTGCTTTTAAACAAATAATTATTGATTGTAACAACAATAGTTGCTAATTAACTACACTGTAAAAAATAACTATCTTATTTCTGTTACAGTATGATAGTAAAAGTGCTGACATCATATGTGCTGGGAATTTGTATGTGATGTAAAAAAAAATTGTGCGGTATCTTCAGAAATGTTTGCTAAACTGTCACCTTATCTGTTTAAATGTTAATGAGGTAAGTAATTCATGTAACTCTGTACTTCAAGAAAACATCAATTTTCTGTAAAACATACATTACAGCACTATGATGTAAAAAAATAACCACAAAATTTGCAGAAATTTTACATTATTACATTATAGCTATCCATTATATAAATTCTTGGATTTAAAGCTGCCAGTAGTAGTATCTGTTCATTAGTAAAATGTGAAATCCGTTGATGGCTCAATGGTGGTGTGTTCATACATTGTTCAGAAATAAATATTGACAATGGGATAACTTTTTAGCAAAGTAGTAGAACAAAGCAACAACCAAGATATTGCGATTCTTGGTCAAGTCAAGTGAAAACATATTTGTATCCACCATCGAACTTGCTTTCTGACGTATCAGCGAGAGTAAGTGTACCACTTGTTCAATCTTTTGGTCACTTTGGTATTTTAGATTTTCATTGATACTTGCCAAACAAAATTTCAGTTACAATTTTGTCAACATATGCTGTAGAAGGATGAGTTGCCTGAGGGCAAATATTAATTCAGGACCTTCTGCTAAACGGTAGTTTTGAATTTGGCAAGACTTGTTGGCGTTGAGGAATGGCAGAGGGTGTGTGACCTATATCTGTCTTTTGAAGAATATTTTGGTTTCTGGAATGGCTGGGAGAAGTTCTAGTTGCTACAGAATACGTTACTCTGATTTTAGTTTGAAGGCAGATGACAAATATTTAGTTTGCAGAAGGCAAATACAAGTAGCCCCCTAACAAAATTAAACATATTTTAATTGCTTAAAATTAGTGGGAAATAAGATTTTGTTTTATGTAGAAAAATTAAAGTTTGAAAAGTATAATAGTTACTTTTTAGGTAATTTGTATCAATTATTGTAAGTTAAAAGTAAAAAGGTTATTAATGGTGGTGTATTTCACGTTTTCTCCTTTTAAGATAATATAAACAAAATGTTTAGTAGTAATTAAAATGTATATATATATATATATATATATATTTTATATATATATATATATAATATATATATATATATTATATATATATATATATATATATATATATATATTATATATATATATATTATATATATATATATATATATATATATATATATATATATTATATATATATATATATATATATATATATATATATATATATATATTATTATATATATTATATAAAATATATAATATATAATATATATATATATATATATATATATAAATATATGCATTTGGAAAATCCAACATTATAAGAGATTATTGAAGAATTTCATACTGTAAAATAAATGTTTTTTTTAACAAGCTAATGACTTAACAAGCTTATGATTGACTAAATAAATATTTATCTTTTACATTACTGTGTAAATCGAGACATTTTTTCAATTTAATTTGGAACCATTTTTTCGATATTTTGTAAAAAAGTTTTTAAATCTTAATCAAAATTTTAATAATTAATGTAACGTTAGGAAAAGTAATTCTTTCAAATCGATATTATTTAAGTGAATTTTCTATATTTACCATTTCCATACTTTGCCTATTAATTAAAATATTTATGCGATATGTTTCATTAATTAGTTTTGCTTTACACAACATAATAAAATCAAATTTGTTATTATTTATAAAAGCATTTACACTTGAGTGATACATATGTTAGTTATATACAAGATATAAAAAAAGCCTAATGTTCGAAATTGGTTTTTATGTTTTTTTTTCAATTAAAATATTGCGGTTTAAAGGAAATATAAAAAAAATGGCTGAAACCTTATAAACTTGTTTCAACTATACGCAGTGAGACATAAAATTTTAATTAATTTCTACAAAACAAATACATTTAAAAATAATATTTCAAAAAGAGACTTTTAGAGATTCCTCAATATTTTTTAGCCTGGAAATTAAAAAATAATTAAACTACTTCATAATAGTACTGATTGTAGTTTGCTAACAATTGATATTCTCCTAGACGAATAAATATATTTTTATACCTAAGTGAACTTTATGCATCGCTTACCTCCATAAGATTCACAGATGAGAGTTAGAGCCGAACCTTCTTTGTGGGGACCTATTGTGCCAGATAAGGTTTTATTATCCTTATCTTTTATCAACAGCTTATTTGTGGGCACTGAAAAAGAAACATATTTATGTAAATTTTGGTATTGGATTTAATCATTAATTATACATTCAAACCTTATTGGCAAGTCTTAGTTATGGAATCTTATAAAAATATAATTCAATTCCAAATTGCCATTGGTTTTAATGCTTTGATTGTATAATATAATTTATATTTAGCAAGAAGCATGGTGAATACGTAATTCGTTTAGTACTGAAACTTAAAATTTTGAAGCATCTCTTTAAAGGGACACACACAATTTTTTTTAAATTTTAATTATGTTTTAAATTTTTAAGATACATATATTAAAATTCTTAAAACATTATTTCTTTTAAATATGGTAAAATTATAAATTGGTTAAGTTATTAAAAAATGCATTATTTAAATTATTTTTAATTTAATAAAAAGGGTAATAATATCTACTGCTTTTATAATTTTTAGGTTAAAACTCATTATAAATTATAAAAAATAAATTGTTCTTAAAAAAAAAAACACAATTTTCGAGTCTTATTTTTTCCCAGTTTCTCTTAAAAAAAACTTTAAATAGAATTAAAAATATATAATGCATAACTTTTACAGATTACTTATTTCGAAAATAGTTTTTATATTCTGTATCAGAAACTTGTATTTAGGATACTCTTTTTTTAAACCAGACAATAACTTTAAAAAAAAATAATTTCGGTTTTTTATCATTCGCAATAAAAGTGCACAATAAACATTTTATATAAGAATATTTAGATGAGTCAAATTCATTATGCTTATCTCGATCTTACATCAAACATACTCAAAATGTTATTTTAGGTCCGATAAATATTTCGTATTTAACTTTATACAGGAACTTACTTTAACAAATCTCTTTATAAATAAGCACGTTTGGTTTTGATATTGCACAATAAAGGTAAACAGTGTGTGTATTTCACTTATATAACTCAATATAAATTGATGATATGTAAATGGTAATAAGCGGATTCCTAAATTATAATAAAAGGATGACAGATTGGCACTCTAGACTGATAACTTTTAGCTTTACATAATACATTTCACATTCAATATATGTATATTTTGATTTTTGGAAATATTGCTTAAATGTATTGCTTTAAGAATACAAATATTCTTTTTCTTATTTAAAAGAGGAGTATTGCCAGAAAATAATTTGTGTCATTTATTGAAATGAAATGGAAAGCATTTTTGCTAAGAAATCATTTATTTAGGTTGTATATACTTATAATATTACATATCTCATCAAATATTCAAAATCGTGGTCTCGGTGAGTACATACACTCAGAAAAATAAGTGAGTCATTTTTTATTAAAAATGAGTCAGTTAACCAAATTGTTGACTGCATTCATGTGTCAAAACTGACTAACCAGACCAGTAAGACTACTATATATGTATATATAGCTTGATACTTGGTGAAAAAAAAAGCTAACGTTGAAAATCAGTACCTTCGCAGAAGTTGGCATTTCAAAACTAATGTTATTAGTATTTTCCCTCTTAACCCTTTCATTTCTAACAATTCAATTTGGAATCTTAAGCTTGCGATTTTTTTCCTCACTAAGTTAAACTCGCGCCTGTTTAAATTTTTTTATTAAATTATCCATACATTTTTCTATAAAGTTATATTTTCTTTTTGTATCGCTAGAAGAATCATGTTTTTTGAAGAATTAAATAATGTTTGTTTCAGTTAAATGAAAATATGAAAAACATGGTAAAATAAAATTCATTCTGAAAAATTTTTATTAAATAAATTGGCCCTAACTTCTTCATGCTTGCATTTTTAAATGCTAAAAAATTGAATTTTAGCTATTTTTAACAAATAAAGTTTCGAAAAAATTATTGTTATAATTTATTCAAAAGTTATTATTTCAAAACTTTTTTCCTTAACTTTTAATTAATAAATTAAGATTTTTTTTCACCCTGCGTTTTACCATTCCATTCTGGATGCATAATGAGTCGATTTCAAAAATTCTAGATTTTTAGAATAAAAAAGACAAATTTGGGACTGAAAGGGTCCTCCATCCCTCTTCTTACTCACCAATAACGCTTAGCTTGACGAGCCAACTCAGGGTTCTTCCCCTTCGGAAGTCGACTCGACACCGGTATTCGCCAGCGTCAGCCTCCGTCGTCTTTTCCAGCGTCAGCGACGCCGCGGTAGGACGCTGGCTGCTGGGGTTGAAGCTACCGCGACCGCCCAGCACCTAAAGTAGAAAAGATTTAACCCTTTTTGCACTGAATTGAAATTTTATTTTAATTATTTGAAGTTGCCTATTTTAAAGCTATCTTTTTTTCCCAACGCGGCTGCTTTATTGGCGTTCAAGCTTTTGCAGACTTGACAATTCCCCAGAACAGAGAGTCATTTTTTCTGGCAACATCTAGGCGGCTCTCACTACCAATTTTTAACATCAGATTACAATGAATCTGAGCTCTCTGTGGGTGTTAAAGTATGCCGAGATTTAATATTTCAGAGAGAAGAAAGCCAAAATGGGTACTCAATGAATCTTTTACATACACAGAATCATATGACATGCTTGCCGATCATTTTCCCATCCGGAACTCAACCGGGGATCGAATCGGCAATCTTGGGCTTATGAGGCGGACACGTAATACCTCTCAGCCACTGAGCTGCTGAATTAAAATTTTATTTCAATTATTTGATGTTGCCTATTTTAAAGCTATACGTCCAATTTATAATATTATATTACGATAAAATAGATAGTTGGAACATAAATGCACTTTGTGACGAATTTAAATTAGGTTTTCCGGCTTTCTATTTATACTAATAAGTAAATTACATTGACTAAGAACTAAATTTTGTCGAATAAATCTGGTTTACCATTTAATTTTTTTATGATTTAAAAATCTATACTGCATTAATAAAATTCCCTATTACCATCTATTTTCCGGTAAACAAACAATGAAAAGTAAAACAATGGTTATTTAAACGGCATTTAATACCGTAAGGGCATAGCGGTTTGGCACATGAAACTAGTTAAAGTTTTCTGAAGAATTTACTTTACCTCTGCAGATTTCAATGTTCTAAAACCGAACAATGCAATCAAAAAGTAACGCCTTGTCCATCAAAAGAAATGTAAGCAATATTTTATGGTCCATTCAGACGTTCAAATTGATTGAAGACAATGTACTTAATATGTAAAGATGACAGTTTTTTTGCAAAACTACCGCTGGATCTGTACAATTATTTAAATGTTATGCACGCAGAAGCATCCATAAAAATTTGTTGAATGCAGAAAATTGAAATCTATAATAATAAAAGAAAGAGTCTGTGTGTCTGTTTGTCATCGGATCGTAAAAGACCTACTCATACTGCCCTCAGAAATTCGAAATTTTTAAGATAGATTCCCTTTAATATTAACGTGTGCACCTGAGGCTTAGATTTTTCATATTTGTTCCATTTTTAGAGAAAATTTGAATTTTCTGAAAAAAATACACCACTTTCGCGCAAATCCTATCATTTTTTCTTTCCTGATGCCATCGGCTGAAAAAAATTAAATAAACTTTTAAGGAAAAACATTGATGATTTTTTCATTGATTTTTCAGTTGACTGCATGTATGCATATTTAAGCAATAAATGTATAGTTAAGCTATTACTGGAACTATGATGGTTAATAAAAGCCATCGCACTAGAGCTATTAGTGTTTTATGTCTTTATTTTTTTGCCAAATACATTGCCAAACTCGCCAAATTATTAACTAAAATTCGCCAAATAGGCAATTTCTTAAATAAATAATTTATAAGCTGGTCGGTTGTTCGAAGGTCATTGTGTTAGAGCTGTATAATGGGTGTGGGTAGCTATATCTATTTTCTCCCCAAATTATTTCCCAAAACGCGCCAAATGAGCTAAAAGGTCTTATGTATTTATGAGGGAATTGCGATGACATTTATGAGTGCATTTTATAGCTCATTTTTCATTTTGGATTTTTAAGGCAATGAAACGGGATTTTATAATTTATAACGAGCGGAAACAATACTAAGTTTATGATCCTATAACAGGGTATATGGTACACATATTTGAAATCTATTTGATATTTTTTTATTCCGTGCGAAGAACGGGTATAAATTTGCTAGTATAAAATAAATTCGTAATTTATTGTATTTAATTTGCTAAAAAAATACGTTTTACAAAAGAGAGGAAATACCTTATTAAGGGCCTATAACCATTACCTGGCATTTCAATGAGCGAATCAGGTCACTTTAAAAAAAAACCCCAAGGGTTTGAATTTTATTTATTAACGGCTGATTGTTTTCAATGTTACCGAGAATAAAAACTGCAGAATTCATGACCTAATTAATGAAGTAAATCCTCTAAATTAAAGACAACGATTCTATAGCAAAATATTTCTTATGTTTTGTTGTCGAAAATGAGTTTCGAATTTGTTCATGAAGAATATAAATGCTTATGGATTTGAATAACAAAGTTCACTGTGTTGGGATAAATAAAATTAAGGATAGTGAATTACAAATTGTTGCAAAAATAGAAATTTAAAAGTTCAATTCTATCAAATATGAAATCTGGGTCCTGACTTTTTGTTTTTGACCCTATTAATAGGTTGATAGAAACTTCATTATGCGGTTTCCCACCAAAATTTATTTTGTTGCATAATTGCTAATTTTTTAAATTGTGTTATAATTAAATGATTTGTTAGGGCTGTCATTTTTATTGTATAAAAAGTTGGTTACGTAATTAGAGATTAAGAACATTTTGACATTAATCTTTAAAAAATACTATTAACTATGTTATTAAAATCCCAACATAGTAAATTTAAATTCAACATAAATGTCATTTTAATCTGTGTCGAAGTACAATTAAATGAATATATTAAATAAATGAACATTTTTAAAACAACAAAACTTAAGCAAAAAAGAATTTTTTAAAGTTGAAGAAAAATACTTTTTATTTTAGTTTTATGTTGGTAAAAAAAATTGAACATTTTGTTTTTTGATCAGTTTTCATTTTTCATTGAAACTACTAATTTTGTTGTGAATTATTTTTTTCTACTTAAATCTCAAAAATGATGTATTCGTTTATTGCGGCATAATATATAATAGATTTTAGCACTTAAAACATGTATAAATATCAAGGATATTTTTTAGAAATTAAGTTCTAGATATTGTATTAATAATAAAAAAAGATCCATACATAATTCACATACACCATAGGTGAAAACTTAAATAAAAAAAATAATTTCAGCCCTTGATCATTTTAAACTAATTTTATCAGCATTTTCTAACCTTAGGACAAAGTATTATTAGAAAAAATTATTTTTTAGTGTACGTTAAGTTGTGTTATAATTTCTACCTTAATGTAAAAATGTTTTTTCGTGTTTTCTATGTTGTGTATTTTAAAACAATTACAAAAGCAGTATTATTTAAAAATTGATTATATATTTACAACCAATTATACTATGGTATAATTAAGGCTTAGATACATTATCATTAAAGCAAGTGAGTGTAGTCTGTTGATTGATCGTGAATAAAAATGTTTCAATGAAGGCCTGTAGCATACTATTCATTGTTGATATATCACCTTACCTCTTGAATTCATTAAAGAGTTATCGATCTCATTTTCTAGGAATTGATTAAAGGTCTAATTTCAATGATGTTAAATGAAATACTGTGGTAAATTGTAAAGTTAACAATGAAATAATTAGGTTTTTATTGGCTGTTAATTAATTTTATGTAAAAAAACAATTTTTGAAAATTTAAAATTAATGTTTACATTTTTCCGGTTTTATGGAATAACGTTACATAAAATGTTTACATTGAAATTTTAGGGACAACAATTAATTTATATATGTGTAGACGTTAAACTATGTTGTGTAAAAGTGGGATCTCGCAATGGCAAAATGTTATGCAATCACACTTTTGATCCCTCTATGTAAAAGAAATGAGTGTATCAACAAATGAGATTAACAAAAAAGAATACAAAATGAAATGAATGTTTTGTTTAAAACTATAGAACTTAAGTAGAATTTAATAATTGAAGAGCTTAGCGGAAGAACGTGCTAAGTGACATTTTTGAAAAAATTGAGATTTTTGTATCAATGAACTTGGTATTCTCTTCTTTGTGTGAAGATCACAAGATATCCCCTTTTCATAAACTAAGTTAAGTATATTTTTTACCTTTTGTAAGTGCCGTTTTTAACCCATCTAAGTGCAAACGAAAAACTTTAAAGTTCATTTTCTCGTTTTCACCTTCTTGTCACTTAGAACGATCTTCCACTAAGCTCTTCAATTGTCATATATTTCATTTATAAAAACAATCACTTTTACATGACTCGGTATGATTACCTTGCTGGCGAAGTGTTTGGCCTCTCCGTTGGCGCTTCTTGCGTCCAAAGTGTAGATGGGATTTGGCAGGTCGAGCCTGTACCACAGCACCAAGGAGATGGAGTCGTCAGGAGAAGGGGGACTCAAGTTGCACGGCAACGACACCGTGCTACCGATTACGGCGTGCATCTCCGGGTACTCTGCAACACAGGAAGGATAAAGGGTAAATTCCTAGAATAAGGTGCGACTTTGCTTGGCGTTATTTGGCGATTTTTCAAAGCAGTTTAAGTATTTATTTTTTCTGAACCATAAATCATAATTGGTTCAGGGAGGAATCACCCATAGATTTTTTTTAGTTGTCTTACTTATTTTGTTAAGGGAAGTAGAGACAGCATACCGTATTCCACGCCTTAAAGTTATTTCTCATTCTCAATATAAAGTCACCAATAGGTTTCTACTTCTAGAAATGTTTTAAAAATACAGCATTACTAAAATTTGCAGAAAGAACTTTGAGTTCTGTGTTCGAGTTTGAATAAAGTATAGTTTTTGTTGAAACTATTTCTAAACAGTTCATAAATTCAATTAAATGTATATCTGCAAAGTATTTTATTCATATCATTAATAGTTCAGTACCACTATCAGTACAGCTCAACACATGAATATGAAACACACATGTGAAAAATTTAAAAGAACTGAAACCTGGAAACATTATAATAACCAACACATGAGAACCAATGGTTACAATGATGGAGAAATTTAATAAATATCCAAATAATGACAAAATATCGCTAAGTCACTAAAATCACTTGAATGTCCTTATTTTGAATAAAACAGAGCACCAAACAAACCGAAATATATCACTCATCCGGTTTCAGCAGTTATACATGCAAACGTGCCTACGGCTTTGTAGAAGAATCACGTACCGGCCAGGACAGCACATTTGTTCGATCATTATCCACCGAACTAGATTCAATTCATGTAAGTCGGATAAAATTTTAATATTAAAGTTATTTTATTGACGATTAGCCTACTCTGTTAGAATAAATTGGGAAAAATTGCTTCAATTATTTCAAGTTTACGCCTGTATATAAAATATCAGATATTTAGAAGATATAGGTAGGTTTACTACAGAAACCCTCACTTAAACCTGCTTCAAAACTTTGAATAAAACAAGCTGTTCCATAGGTATGACTTCGAGACGGATTTCGATATGTATACTCATATTTTTGTGCAATTTTTAAAAAATTATCTGTCTTAGTTAATTAGCTTATTCAGTACATATCTCTTTTTAAGAATGGAATTGAAGAATAAGTGTGCTTTTCTGTGTGAAAGCATCTCCCCTTACATACATAAAAGTGCTTACACAATATAAATATTTTCTAAACATAGAGGGTTATGCGTAATAACAAAATGGGCGTTTGGCCAAGCCTAACACAACAGTTCAGCCTCGATTGCACGTATACTTGCAGTAACTAGAGGCCCTAGGTTCATCTCGTTTTACGACTAGAGACCATGTTTTTTTTTTGTTTGTTTGGCTGTGTTAATACTTCCTTATACGTGATCGTTTCAAGGTAAAGGAATAAGAGGATATACGGAGTTATATACGCTTACTATCTATATACACGGTTCATGTTTGACAGCGTTGTTGGAAATAACAATGTGGAATAACCTATTATTTTATGCTGTTTTCATATGTTTGTGCGATGAGTGTTTATATAATTATATACATATTTAATGGGGCTGGGGAGCCCAGTCGGTTAGGCATTCGCCTAACATGCGGAAGGTCCCAGGTTCGAGTCCGGGCATCGCTAAAATAACTTCCGACCTATAAACAGCCCGTGCATACAAAATGGCCAACGAATAATACCCCGTGTGGCGGGAGTACACGTTAAATATCCTTCAAAGTCCTAACACTGCGTACGATGTCGCCCTTAACGGTTGCGTTGGGTGCTTACTCAGGTGTCAGCTCGTCACTTTACTGTGGTTCTAAAATACGACCCCCGTCGCCAATAGCCCTCGTGTAGCTCTAGTGCGACGATAATTCAAACTAAACTAAACTATCCATATTTAATATTTATATTTATTATTTTGACATGATAGTTCCAATTCCAAAATTTGAAATTATGTCCAAATTTTCTTTTTTCTATTTTTTTAAAACTTTCACACGGTGTGAAATTTAACAAAAAACGTTGGTTGTTTTTGCACTGATTTGCACAATAAGCAGGAATACCTATTTTGTATTAGTTATAACAAATTCTTTATTTCTAAAATATTCCAGATCAATTTTAGTACGTTTACAAAAAGTTGATTTATTTTTTAATAAATAAACTTCGTTGTAAGGAATAACATTGTCACAGATTTTTAAGAACAAGGTGGTCCGAAACGTGTTTTTACTTTGGTCACTTTCTCCATATCGACTAATTACAATCGAGACATTATATATGTGCTAAAAGAGGTGTGGTAGTCCGTATTAAAAAATCTTCAAACGCAAATTACATATTTAAAAGTACTGTTTAAGAAACGTTCTAAATCAGAAAAAATCGTTTAAAGATAATCTGATGTGGAGTGTTTATATAGATAGCGTAAATAATATAAAATAATCTTTGCTCCAAAAAATTTAACTAAAATGCTAGAACTTTAGTCAAGTTAATAAATAGAATTTAAAAATTGAAATTTCTCGTAAATACGGGCTTAATAAATGTTTTTTTAGTATTTTTCAAAATTTAATAAAGTCGCAATATTGGAACTGGTACAAAAAAAATGTTTTTTAGGGGGTCTTTTCTTCAGGGGGTCTTTTCTTGATTTTTCTTAAAGAAGAAATTAATATGTTTAACATATGTCACAAATAAAAATATTTAGAATGTTGTAAAACATATAATTTCTAAATGTCTAAATGTAGATAACATTTTTATTTAAATTATTATTGAATAGTTAAATGTGTTAAAAACCAAAAATAATATCATTTTTTTAATTTAATTAATGTAATCACATTTTGCGTTCTTAAATTGCTAATCAAACTACACAATTATAATTAGTAATGCTTCATTTTTGAATTTTTAGTGTATCGATTTCATAATTAGTGTTTCCCTTATTTTTTTAGGTCAAGTAAACAAAAAATAGTATAAAAAGACTGTTAAGTTAATTAATTTATATTTAAATAACATTGGCTTGTTATGAAGAATCAAAACAAAACATTATAATTGGGTTGTGTGAAAACAATCATATTTTCCTTTTGAAACTAAATTAAACATTCGAAATAAAACTCATTTATTAACTTTGTATAGATTAATTCGAATGATAAAAATGCATCTTAATGTGACTCAAAGGAAATAAGCTAATTTGTATTTCAATACAAGTTATTAATTTAAGGATTTGTTCGATACACAAGTTGATTACATTTCAATAAAAAATAGGTTGTGCTGTTAATATTTATTTCTCCTTACCAATCAATACATTTAAAAAAGCAATTTCAGAGATTTTACATTGATATAAAAAATAGGACAAAATCTAAATAGAAAAGATACATATAGAAATGAGCTGGAAGAAAGAATTTTGTTAAAAGGACAACTTAACGTTATTTTTGAAGTATAACTTTAATTAGAATTTGTATCTATTTGTTTTTGAACAAACTTATTATCATTTAATCAAATAGTTTATGCTGCCTAGAACTGAAATATTAAAAATTGTTCAACCTTAGTAGATTGATCGTTTTATTCATTTCAAGAGAAATAAATTTTAGAATTTTCTTTTTTTTCTTTCATTGGAAATAAAACAATATAAAATAATAGTAAGCAGTGGCAGATCAATCCGGGGGGCGCCCCCCCCCTTAAGTTCTATTGACCGTTTTTTTTTTATTATTGAAAGAAAATTAAGACAAAAATTTTAATTTATATTCTTTTTCAATCAAATTTTTTGATAAAGCATTAGAGCAGATAACTATTTACTATTTTTACAGTTTATAGTAAGTGTATTAGTTTTTATCGAAAACGCACTTTTGTTAGTTCATGTATTATCTGGATCACGCATAACATATGAATAAACTTCTAACGTCCAACTTAAAAAATATATATTTATTTTAATAAACTAAAGCAACTAAATATTTTTTTCTGCTACTGAAATTGATAAATGCGGTATACATGCGTTGCTTTACAATAATTATTAGACGTTTGAATTGTCAACTTGAGAATGCGGGCAACAATCTCAAGATGGTGACCATAACAATACGAAAGATGATGCTTTTCCACAATTTTAGTTTTATCATACTTATATATCATAACTTAAAGAAGCACACAATAAACTAGTGAATTATTATTGGATTCGCAAAAATTTATGAAATTTATTACAAGTATTTCAATTGTTTGATACCGTAATTTATAATACTCCGGCATAAACGTATTAAGTGTTTTTTGTATGATCATTCATGTTTGTCTTCAAATAATTTATGGAATTTCAAACCGCAAGCAGGTATCTTTTAGGTCTTATATTGCGGTTCTTTTTTAGAATTAATTTTGTGGAACGGTCTATTTCTAAGACGGGTTAAGTCCACCCAGCCAAAATGTGTTTAATCATCTAAAATTCTAAAGTAATATAATTACAAAGAAGTATTTACAACCAGAGAAGAGGTGGGTCACAAAAAGTTAGAATATTTTTTACGTATTTATTTAAGAAAAGGTGGAATAACGTCGCACTTAAGTGACACCATAGTTCGTGAGCTGCATCAAGGTTACTGTAATTTATAAGGGACTCATAATTTGAAACACTGTCAAGTGACGATGCCGACATCAGACCTGACATCCGAAGCAATCTTATAGTGACGCGGCTCCTAGTTAAAATCACATCAAACTTAAAAATGCACCAGTCCTATACATACATTAATTAATGGTGATATTCCAGAATGATTGGCTTTGACCACCTGAAAAACACAGATGACCCAACCCGTCAAATGAATGTCAGGTTTTCTAGCAATACACATAATTTTACGACATTTTTAAATTTTCAGTATTTTCAGTAGTCTTATAAAACTATTTACTGTAGGAAAAAAATGAAATATAAATGATAATGAATAAAACATTTAATAATTTGTTTCTTACTATGACCTGTCATCATATTCAGCTAGTTTATCAGAGTCACTGTGGGCTTTGGGCGGTTTTAAACAACGAGACAGTATGGGAATAGCCTTTGTGTAGCTCTAGACCGACCTTCATTCAACCAAAACCAATAGCTTTCAAGTTTTTCTTATAGGTAGGTTGGTACATATATTTCCGGTTTGTGTGCTTAATCAGAAACCCGCTTATAAACCTTCGTCAAGTAAAACAAACACAGACAGAATGTTTCACTGACACAGATAAAGAAAGTACATCCAGTGTGAAGGCGGGAATCGAACCCGTACCCGGTACAGTGTGCAGACTGTTAGCTTAATGGGCTGCGATCAAATCCACTAGGCCACCCGGGACCAAGTTTTTCTTACTTTAATTTACTATTGCCGAACTTCCAGCTGCTTATTCCCATCCTTTTCAGGAAATCAAAAAAAGGAGAATCCAGTGGCTAGGTCATGTAAAGGGGATTGAAACTAACAGAACAATCGAGAGATCCCTAAATTTGGCTTCGCTAGAGCTCCTCACAGAGGCAATATATAGGCAGCCGTAAACCAAAACAAACCCCCTAAAAGAAGACTCTAGCGATTGAGATCGATCTGTAGGAACGATGAAGAATAAGACGGATTGATCAAGTGGAAGAAGACCTAAAGAGTTGGGAAATTACCTACTGGGAGCAAAGGTTGTCTTGCATGGTAGAATGGAGAAAAGTCATAAAGGGCGGCTAGGCATGGCCTACTCAATTTTAAGGCCACAGAAGCTCTTTGTAAGGATCGGATTGTCGACTATTACGGAGAAAGGAAATACGAAACCTATTCACGCACGGCTGACTATGCTTTTCAGGTTATTCATTCCTCTCTTTCCCGAAGGCAGCGTGGACTTTCCACAAGTGTCAGATGCACACTGACAGAAATTCCTGAAAAACGTGGCTTTTGCGTACCATGGTTTGCGAATCCCTCTCTTCGTCACTGAACCGTGACAGCGACTAGAAGAAATAATTGAGATCGTTAAATTCTGCTGTTGTATTTAAAGACGGTTTTGAATTTTTTACATAATGCAAAAACTATAGTTGTTACTCTAGCATACAGTTAAAACTTTTAAGCATCAGAACACACTTTTTTTTATCTTACTAATTCATTTTGGTTTAAATTCGTAAATTCATAAAGAGAGTAAGATTGTGGTTAAAGTAATTTTCTCACTTAAATTAAATAAGTAATTTTCTCAATTTAAAAGGCACTCATTAGAAACCTTATCCATTGTTAACAATCTCCGTAGAAGAGACATGCATTTCATATTTTCTAAAGGAGTCTCTCTCTCCCCTCACATTAGCCACTACACACTCCAATTCCCCTTCCTATGTGTGGAAGTACCACCGTACGCACCTGCCAAGTGTGCATTCACCACACAATATTCTCGAACCGGACGGGTAGTATGACGTCACCGAGTGCTTCTCTGGCCTCATTAGTCGAGTCGGGTGTGGGTTAAATCGCTTCAAGTGCTATAGTGTCACTGATGATGATGACGACGACGATAGTAGATTTAACACAGACGCATGTCTTGTAATTTTGAGCCGCTGCTCCGTCAAGTGAAGAGGCATGGACCAAACAACAAAAAAACGACAAACAGCCGACCCGGCGGCGCAACGGTTAGGGAGCTAGCCTTTGGAGCCTCTGGGTCCGGGTTCGAATCCCGGTAAGGCATGGATGTTTGTGTTTGTCGAGTATATGCGGAGTACGTGCTCGTTAAATCTGTTGGGTCCGAAAGTCCTCCAAGTTCACATACCAAATCAATACCTCTGGGGGTGACAAGCCAATTCTGGGGATCCTCTAGTTGGCCTCTGTCTCTAAAAATTAGATGGATCCACTTATGTGTGTGTGTTGTCTGTCGTGACTGTCTTACTTGACGAAGGTTTATAAGCGGGTCTCTGACCAAGCACACAAACCTGAATATATATGTCTACCAACCAACCAACCAACCAACCAACGACAAACAAGTAAAATAGGACAGGGTTTGTTTTTACTTTACATCCTTAGGTTTTTGAAATAGAAGAAATATTTCTGCCATTCAATTACTTCGTAAGATGGGAAATGTAGAAAATGACTGCGGACGGTATCCTCTTTTATTCTTCTTCAAGTTCTTTAGAATTTATAATGGTAAAAGTTAAATTAGCCATTTTTTTCGAGTAACGGTGCTTTTTTTAAAGAAAATTTCTTTTTTTTGTGTGTGGACGGAAAATATATTTTTTTTCCCTACGTTTATCATTAAAGTTGGAAATCAAAGAACACGCGATCTGACAAAAAATATACATTTCTTAATTTAAAAACTCAATAGAAGAAGATTGAAGTAAAGATTGAACTGTGTGATAAATTGAATTAACATCATCAGCTTTAGAATTTTTTGTTGGCGTTTTAATCAGCATCTCCTTTCAACCATTGAATGATGGGATATCATTCAGCAGATTTGATGCTTTTGCTATTTACTTTCTTAGATTTTTACAAACTGCGTGTGTATGTTTCAAAAGAAACTATTTTGTCTTAAACAAACAATATAAATTTTAATGAGAAAATGTATTTGTTTAATGTTATGAAATCACGAACATCAACATCTTCTCTTTTTAATCATTATTTTACTTTAAAGAAATGTATTGATTTTGTACTTTTTTAGTAAAATAATTGCTCTGCAGATTTTTTTTTATTTATCAATACTGTCATTTCTAGGGCTATAGAAATTACTACGCCCGTCACCAATGGCCCTCCCTCGTGATAGCTCCAGTGCAACGATAATTCAATCTAAACTAAACTAGGAATATCGTTTTAGATTTAGTTTAGTTTTAATTATTGTCGCACTAGATCTACACGAGGGCTATTGGCGACGGGCGTCGTATCTCAGAACCGCAGTCAAGTGATGAGCCAACACCTGTCCCTGAGTAGGCACCCGACGCAACCGTTAAGGGCGACATAGTTCGCAGCGTCGGGACTTTGGAACATATTTAACGTGCACTCCCTCTATACGGGGAATTATTCGTCGGACATTTTTGGCTGCACGGGCCGTTTATAGGTCAGCAGTCATTTTGGCGAATGGCGATGCCCGGACCCGAACCTGGGACAATATCGCTTTAGATAAAATGCTGGTTTTTGGATTTTTACGAATAAAGTAATAAAGTTTTTTTCCCTCTTTGGTTTTATTTAAGTCACTGTGAACTATTGTAAATGGTTAAATTACATTTAAAATGATGAATAATTAATACACGATTGTTAACTGAATATTGTAAAAATTTATGCCGTAAAAATGTTGCGAAATTTTTAAAACCATGCTTTCTACATGAACGTGTAACGAATATGAAATCAGACACTGTAATTTGTGTCATAGGCATGACATTACAAAACATCAGACATTTAAGACTTCTGACCATGCTTGCTTATTTTAAGTGCCAACTCGTTATATGAGTCTCTAAATTTTAACAATACATTAGTTTGTGCAATGTTATTTGCTTACTAAAGTGCAAAACCAAAACGCTTCTTCTTGTGGTCGAGCAATGTTTCAGCTTTAGTATAACCATGCCTTCTACACCGGATCATAAATTGAATACGAAAGGAGACACACTGGCATATACATATGAACCGCCAAATGCGAAAAGGGATTAAGCCCATAGGATTATTTCCGCGCACGCATTTTCTTTCCCTAAAAGTTTGAAAATCAATGGCGAAATGGGAAATTCTCCCGATGGACTTAATCCCTTTTTGAATTTAGTGATTCATATATTTTTGTTTCGAGACGAATAACTCATGCGTCCTGGAATTTGACTCTTCCCATGTGTGCGACTGACGGAAAAGTATTAGCTTGTCAGAATTTCAAAAGTGAAATTCCGTCGACGACGTGTCTTTGATTTTTGGTTCGTGCTGAATTTTACCAAACGCACTTTTATTGTAAAAGTTACTACTTTTTGAACCTCAAACGAGGTTTAACAAGGAAAGTATTTTATACTGGTTTTTTTTGGAAGGAAATGCCAAAGTGTGTGAAGTGGTTTTTCAGAAAGGAATTTGTTTTTAGGTGAATATTTTCAAATTAAAGTTATTTATATCAGCTATTTAAAATAATGTGTTAAACGAATCTATAATTGAAGAAAATTTCGTTAAAAAATAAAGTATTAAGCTTTTTTCTAAAACAGAGAGACTTTAAAAAGGGGAAGAACGAAACTGTATCTTTTCCGTTTTAATGGTTTTTTTAAGTATTGGAGCATGGTTCAATGTATAAAATCTTAAATAGTTCAACTTCGATGGCATAATTATTAATTTTGACCTTAAAATATGCATGAATTGTAATTTAGATACTTAAAATTAGAAAAAATAAGTTCTCGACTGAAAAACACCCAAGTAAAATAAATTTTTAAAAAAACCATCAAAGCTACGTTTAGTTTTGAGTATGCTTTCTATGAAAAAGTCGTATTTTTAAATGTCAAAAATAGCCTTAGTACTTTTAGTTAACTTAAATGATGGAAGAATGTGAATATTAGCAACGTTTTTTTAACCGTACTATATTACCCCTGTTCGGATTAAATTATAAAAAAAACGTAATACCTTAAATGTTTTTTCTTATGAGTTTATTTACTGCATTTTATTCTACTTTCCTCATTTTTAAGGGCATACAATAAACAGTAGTTTATTACTTAAAACATACTAAAAATCGAATTTCATTACTATATTTAGTTAGATTGCCAAATTTGACTTCAACTTCTGATACATAATAACTGTTCTTATAAAAATAAAAACCAATATAAATCTTTTGATGTAATTTTTTGTCTTTATAGCTAAGAGCATACTAATACTTGCATTTTATTTCTAATCGATTGTTTATGCATATTTTAAGCAAAAAATCATCAAAATGAAAACTGAATTTAATTACTTTAGACAGCCTTGTTTAATCTAAAAAGAGAAATTCAATCAAGAGCAAGAAATAATGAGGGAACAAATACTTCTTTGTTTCCTATTTTTAAAGCAAAAGAAATTATTCTAAAAGAAAATTCTAAAAGAAATGAATTTCATTTCTAAACAAATACGCTGACAACTTTAAAGAACTTTGTAAATATAACAAAATTAGTAATATTATTTTAACCAGTACTATATTTACTATTTGAAGTAAATCGAGCTATTATAAATGTATTTTGGGACCTTACCAAATGCAGTTCAGCTTAATCTAATATTAGTTTTTTTTATTAACTATAATTTTAAATTAACTGTCTTTATAACAAGCACGTATGTTTGCGTGTGAAGTTTGAACATTTACTATACAAAATAGGAAATATAGTTATATAACTTACCAGTCCCTTCACTAAATATATTTGTGGTTTTTAGTTTTATTCCTGGAACACCTGTAATGTAAAATTATGAAATTAGATATCGTGAAGCACGTAACAAATGCTCGCAATTACGTATAGAAGGTTAACAATTGTTATATATTTACTAATTAAAGTAAGAATAAAATATAAATAAAAAGGAAACTGCAATTTCTAGTTTTATTATTTCATGCTTTTTGATATAACAATAAATTTGCTTCTACAGTTAATTAAGACAAATGAAAGTATATAAAATAAAGTATTATCTTTAATATGCAAACATAAAATGTCTAAGCAAAAATAATAAAATATGTAAGATTATTTAAATGATACTAGGATAGTAGTATATAATAGTGTACTATAATCGCATAATGTTTATCGTTGAAAATAGTGTAAATGATTAAACGAAGAAAGGTAAAAAACGTAAAATTATTAAAACATTTATAAATAAAGTGATAAGATATTCAAAGACATTTCTCTATTACATAACAAAAGATGCATAATTCAGTTATTCAGGCTATTATTTCAGGCTTTTATATATCACATAAATTCAAATGTGTTTTTTTTATCACAATTGCACTCTTATACAGTATGCACATTGTCAGAACTATTATATTTATTTAAGAATTTTCATTTAAAGATTATAAATTAATATTAATAAACTAAGAAGATAAACCTTTTACATAAACATATAAAAATTCTGGAATATTTAATATTAATTTTTATCATTTAATATTATTAAGAAAAAATAACTAAATAAGTAAAAGGAAACAAAATTATTATCCATCATTTAAGGATGTATTTTATCGAAAAAAATATATAGTGATACTTCTATAATAATAAAATAAAGAGTCTGTATGTCTGTGGATCGCAAAAGACCTACTTATACTTCCCTCAGAAAGTTAAAATTTCTGATATAGATTCCCTTTAGTACCTACGTGTGCACCTGAGGCTTAGTTTTTTCATATTTTTCTACTTTTAGCGAACATTTGAATTTTCTGAAAAAACTACACCACTTTCGCTCAAATCCGATTCGTTTTTCCTTTCGTGTTGCCATTCGGCAAAAGAAATTAAAATAAACATAAAAAACATTTAAAATTGAAAATGCTTTTATTCTGTTGCCATAACCTTTAGGAATTAAATTCATTATTTGAAAAATAATTGTCTTTCAGGGGTGACGTATTCCGTCTCAACTCCATTCCAGGATTTTATTGAGGGCTTTGGTGATGATTTCATTGATGGTTCTGTTGACTGCATGTAGGGACTAGAGATGCATATTAGGGTTTTATGTCTCCATTTTTTCGCCAAATACGTTTCCAAACTCGCCAAAATATTACCTAAAAACACGCCAAATGGTTAAATGTATTTTTTTAATAATTAAGCTGGTTTTAATAATTAAGCTAGACGGTTTGTTGCAATTGTCATTTTATCGCCCAAATATGTTGTCCGAATGATCGAAATAGGTTTTTTTTTACCACATAATCGAGAATTGAAGTGAAATCATATTATTATACAATTATGGTTCATTTTGTATTTATCAGGAAAATTGCGATAACAGTAAGTTCATATAAAAGACGATTTTTGTGATATGAAGATGCGCATTTTATAGTGACGCATTTTAAGTTTGAAATTTTAAGGCAATATAAGTTTCGGAATTTTATGCTTTATAACAGACGGAAACAATGACATAAGTTTATTATTCTATAGCTGATTAAATGGCACATATACTTGGATCAATCTGACATCTATTTTAGACCGTGCGAAGAACGGGTATATATTTGCTAGTTAATAATAAATATTGGTTTAGTAATTTTTATGTAACCTCATTGCAAATACTATTAGAAATCAAAGTAAAGTTACTTAATTTTGTTATAATAATAAACATGTTTGTTCATGATTTCAAATAAAGGTATCTGTTTTCTTTAATTAATTTCTAAATAAGATTGAAAATACATCTATGAAATTAGATAAAAATTTTATAAGAATATTAAATGCTACTTTTTAAAGTTTTTTCATTTCAATGAGAAAAAAACCTTTAGAAGTAGTATTTGTTTTTTAATTTTAAGTATCTGAATTATAGAACTATAATATTTTAGGTTAAAAATAAAAGTAATAATACACCAGTACTTCAAACATAACTCATTAAATAAAAAATACTGTTTTGTTTATTTTTACCTTAGAAACTAGCTTTATATATTTTTATTTTTAAAAAAAATTAATGTTTATTATCTATTCCTTTAAAACTTTTTTAAACCAAATAATATTAATTTGAAAATATTCACCTAATACATATTTCCTTCTGAAAACTTAACTTAAATATAATAGATTTAAACAGAAATAAAGCATAAAATATTTTAGTTTTAATTTAATTTGGCCATTTGTATGCATATAAAATCAAACGTAATATTAAAATGTATTTATAGAAACAAATATCAATCATAATGAAATTTTCCATGTAAATTTCCTCATACGTTTCAGACAGAAATATCTTATCGAATTCAAAGAATTGTTGATACTCAAAAATACTTCAGGAATGTACCTTTTTTTCCTCTCGCTCACAAAAAATCCTAGCTCCGAATCTGAATAGAAACTATCAAATATTCACTTGGCTGCACTTGTAAGCGAAATGCATGAAGATCGGTTTCAAAAGATGGATAACGCGATTTTTTTCGCAGTCAGAAAAAGAATAACATGGATTTGGAAGAATACAAATGAACAACATAAATAAGTCATGAAAGAGAAATCCTATTTAACAATATCTGGAGAACAGAAGCTACTTGAGTGGCAGTAACAAGTGGAATATAATTCTTAGCATATTCCTCTTACAGCTGGAATGTTTATGAAATCCGAAACACATCATATTGAATCCCATTAGTTCCTAGTGCCCCATGTTTGGAGCCTTTCATTATGCAGTTCAAACAGCTGCAAGATTTAAAGCTTACATAAGAACTTGATTATATCATTTAAGAAAATATTCTGTAAGTTACCCTCTAGAGAGAGCAGCAGGTACGTAGTTTTAATATAGTAAATCAAGCTTTAATTTAAAAAAATATTAAGTTTAAAATAAATTTTCAGACACTTAATGTTATGATCTGAATACTTACACGAACAACGTCAGTAGTAAAAAGACAATAAGATCAATAGCCTGAACACCAGTAAATTTGGTAACAACTAAACATAACTTCATGTTCTCTTTATACATTTAATTCTCCCTGGTATTCGTATTCATTCACTGCCAACTTCAATAACAAGGCCAGAGAAGCTCTCTCAAACATGAGCGTAGACGGAAATTTGACGTCACTGTTCCCAGTGCCGAAGATCGAGAAACTAGTTCGGACGCATTCGGAACCCTAAAATTGTGGTCAGCCGTGAACGAGTGGTTCCGAACAGGTTTCGAGACAGGTTGTCTTCATCTTCGGAACAACGTCACTCGGAACTATGACGTCAAAATTGCCGTCTCCGAGCTTGTTTGGGAAAGCTTATTCGGCCTTAGTAGTTGAGTAGGCCGTGATTCATTCCGTATTCTGAACTCATTAAAATATGTTGTTCTAACAAATCCGTCCTCCTTCTTTTTGAGTATGTGTTACTTAAAGGTCGTATTAAAGAATAACTAGAAGGTTTTTAGTTAAAATCAGGTTTGGAAAAAACACTTTCTCTTAAAAAATCCTTTACCAAAATATATTTGCAATAAACCATAAAATATCTATCGCGCAAAACAATTATAACTGTTCAACTCAATTTTTACTTTATTCTCAAAGATCAATATTTTGCCAAAATATCGCAAATATATTATACATATAAAATATAAATATATTATACATATAAAATATAAATATATTATCTATAAATAATATAAAATATATAATATCTAATATATAACTAAATATAAAATATATAATATAAAAATATTATAACTATAAGAAAATAAAACACAGGATTATTACTTCCCTATCAATCAACTTTTAAGTCAAATGTATTCATTTTAAAATGTCATTTGGATCAACGTTTACAAAAAATGCTGCTAAACTCGTTCGCCAACAGTCTGTAAAAATATTTTTAAAACGTCGTGACGTGTCCTACTTGGGTTACATTTTATACAGCCAAAAGTAGCGTAGTTTGCGATAAAAAGTCCGCCAAATATCCACTCTGGTTCACATGCATATTTGTGTGAAATTCATGGAGGTCGGTCTGGAGAAGATGGATAACGTGTCTTCTTTCCTCAGAATGAAAACCTAGATGAATAAAACTGAGAATCCGCCATGGGAGTAAGCCCACTAGAACAATAGCCTGAGCGTAAAAAAACAGCGATGTCTTTTACGCCCTCGCACTTCCGATTCAAGAAACTTTCAATCATCTCGCAAACAATAACAACAAGGAACACACACAGGGACACGTCTTTGTTCTTTTGACATAGCTGCATCTGGTATTTTTTTTATCACAGTTTTATTTGTGACACGCGCTGTTTAAAACGAGCGATGTTTTATGTTATTTACACTGAGAAAAATTTCACTTTGAAATCTGGGAAAATCTGTTTTTCTTTTGATATGAAACATTTGTTTAGGGCAAATAGGAAGACCCAATGCTTCCAATTCTGGAATATCAAACATACTCAGTTTCGAAAAATATTATTTTTCATTTGTTAAATGTAATGAATGGTCGAATGGTTATGGTTTTTGAATCGAAATACAATCTTCTCTGGAGGGCGGAAGTTCAAAACTCAACTACGTCCTGTGTTAGACCTCATTAGCACACAATGTTCCTTGAAGTTCCATTGTTAGCCAGCCCACTCATTCTTATTTTTGACAAATGAAGCACTAAAAACTAGTCATATATTAGTAAGTTTATGCTTAATTTTAAAGCAATGTCAAGCTCATTTTTGAAACAAGAACATCTTCAAACAATGAGCACATCAATTTAATTTCAACAACGTTTTGAAACCTGGACATGCTTAAAAAGGAAAATCAGGTGTTTAATTTTTAAGTATATGCATGGGTTCAGAAAGGAGTGTATGAAAGTTTCGAACTTGAGTAATAATATTTACACAGCTTTAACACTCTAACAAGAGCCTTTTTGTTTTGGTGCCTTTATTAAGTTACGTAGGTAATACCTGGGGCAATGAAAACCAAAGAACATATAACCTAAAAAGTTAACCAATGAAACCTGACCCCAGAAATTCTACTTCAACATGCACGATTCCCAAATTCACGGACTTTCCATAGGCATGATTTTTTCCCGTTATTCACGATTCAGTTATAAGATATAAGGGATACGGGCCGAACATTGAATATTATCTCCGAGGGCTCTACCCAAACTCCCACTCATATATTTGTATCGTTACTATACATGTTTCTTTGAACAAACTTTTTCAACTCTACGTACATGTTGTATGCAATGGGTTTGTGATTTTAAGTACAAAATCTAAAAAGAGAACTGCAGATCGTAACGATATGACGTTTATTGGTAGAACTCGCGGAGATATGACATTTTGCTCTTTGAACATCTATGTACTTTTCCACACATTATTGGTACAACGTTATATACCTTTTGATTTGAGGTCAATAAGGATTGCTTCACTGTTCCATCAATCCAATTGATTCCTTATTGCCAACCAAATAATGTTGTTTTAATCGTTTTTATATGGTATTTTCAGCTTATTCTATTCAGTTTGTTTAATATTAACAAACATTTTAAGATGCACCTTTAAGTATTACCACACTCTCTAACGGTCCTGCAGCAAATTATATTTTTACCTCTAAATGCTCCTATTATAGTTACTTTTTTCAAACCCGTGTTATTAAAAATCGATCAGTTATCAATTACTTGGAACTTTATCAAACCGATGTGCTAAGTTTTTTGAAAACAACACTCTTGGATCTCTTATGACGACGTGGCGTTTTTTTCAAATCAGTTCCTTTTGTGTATATTCTAAGGAAGTTGTTTCACTCTCTTTTACCGACTCCAGAAGTGAGAATTTCTCACTTGGTTAAGCGGAGACATAAGTAAAGAACCTGAAATAAACTTGGGTATAGAAGTCTTTAAGTGTCGAGTTTCAGCGAAAAAAACGGAGATTTGGAAAACTTTCTTTTGTTCGAGTTTGGCTTTCAAAGCGGATTTCCGGGATATTCTTTCAGCTAATTTTGGTAAAAAAAAGGAAGTAATTGTTCTTTTTATCAATTTTATTGTTTAAAGTATTGGAGAAATTAGAGGGAGCCTTGTTGACTGTAGACAATTAAATGGTTCACTGGAGTAGGAAAATTAAAGTTTTGCCGTGGAATATTTTAAAACCACCTAATTAAAATATTTTTTATCAAGAACCTTAGCGATACTCCATTTAGTCTAATTGGTGAATACATACATTTTAAATTAAATAACATTTTTACGTGTGTACCTTAGCAACTTAATTTATATGTTTGGAGTATTCGCTTAAAATTATCCTACGTTTTTGGTCTAGACAACGATACCTATTTTACTGAAAGTAGAGCCTAACTATTATTATTTAGCCAATTAACGTATCTGAAGCCGTGGGCCCCTACCGGCCACCTTGGAAGTTATCCCCACTGCAACAGGAGCTCAGAACGTTTACCCAAATGGTGTGACACGAGTGTGGAGCGTTGTCCGAAAAGACGAGTTGTTAATTATGAAAGAACCCGTTTTTTTTGTCTAAATTTAAAATTGTTTCTAATAAATAAATCGCTAAACCCTTCGCTATTCAAAATTCTAATCATAATAAAAACATCATCAAACTTCTTGTGTGTTGGAGTTCTCAATCTGGAGTGAAAAATACCCATTTCTCCTAAAAAATCAAAGACTTAAGGTCAGGGCTGAGAATCTTAAAACATAAAGTTAGGAATAAAAAAAATATATTTTTATTTTCAACGGGTTGCATTAATTGCGGCTTAACATTTCAAATCTCAATTTTTGCTACCAATTTTGACGCTCAGATTACAATGAATCTGAGTTCTATGTGGATGTCAAAGAATGCAGAGATTTAATTTTGCGAGAGAACCCAAGCCAAATGGGTACTCAAGGGATCTTTTACATGCCACATAATCGTATTACATACGTGCCCACAATTTTCAAATCCAGAAAATCTGACGACTCAGCCGGGGCTCAAACCCGCTAAGTTGGGCTTATGTTGCGGACACGTAATACCTCTCAGCCACTGAGCCACCAGGAAAAAATATTTTACACCTGTCTTTATGACAAAAAAATGCAACTATTCAGCACTAGCCTTATTAATTTTTCGCAAAAAAGTTTTTTCGGTACACTCTAATAATTAATGCGAGAGAAAAGCAAAATACTCATTATTCAACAAATTCATAACCCGTGGGAAGTTAAAATTCATTTTTCATTTACGCCATCAAAACTAATTTTAATCATTAAAACAAATTCGTTGTGCATTAAAACAGTCCTTACCACGCATCAAAATCACTAGATTCACCCTCAGGATAATAACGCAATAATCACCAAATAAATTTTACAGCCCCGAATCCACAAATTACTAACTGCGAGGATAATGATAATTGCAACAGAGTACGAAATAGATTCACTAATACCGGCTTAATTCCTACTCTCAGGTAATTCCAGTCATTTATTGGATGGAGATAATTTAATGTTATGCATCAATTAAACTAGAGAGACAACACTGTTTACTCTATTTTTAAAAGTATCTGGGTATTAAGGGGTTCTTTTTGAGGACTATTAATTGATATTTTGTTTAGGATTACAGTCGTTTTGTGCATAAATTAATTAGTGGTTGTATGGATTTATAATTTGAAGTAGGAGTACAGTCCCTGGACAAATTATTAGACGCACTGCAAGATTTCATGTAAAATATTAATTACCGGGTGATATTGTACCGTTTTATTATTTTAAATTAATTTGTTTTTATTTTTATATTTCCAATCAATTACCGATTTATTTGACATAAATAAAACAGCATTAATTTAGAAAAGCATAAGTTTATTAAGTTTTAAAGAAAAGTGAAATTAATGTTAGTAAAAGTCATTATTTAGTTGAGCCACCTTTAGCCGCTATCAAGGCTTTAATTCTGCGCGGCATGCTATCAATGCCAGACTGTACTGTCTCCTGCATTTGAGGATGATGATTCCATACATAAATAATCTTATAATAAATAATTAATATAAATTAATATTAATCATAATTATCTTAAAATAAATACAAATATGTAGTCTACAACAATTCTTTTAAATAAAAATCAATAATATTGTAGTTTAAATATACCATTATTGCATAAAAACTCTTAAGAAACATAAAATTACTAAAAAAAATACAGTGCGTCTAATAATTTGTCCAGGGACTGTAGGTTGCAAGTACGAAATTGAAGTGCCAGATAATCAAAAAAATTTTATCATGTCATTTTATTTATTAATTATTTTGGTTCCAATCAAATCAAAGTATTACTTTCATGACATATTAAGGGTTAAAACACTATAAACAATTTACTACTATCATCTTTGATAATAAACAAGTAAGTTTGGAACAGAATCTGTCACTTAACTCGCTTCTAAATAACATTTGTGTTCAACGGGAAATAAGGCGCCATACACAGTATTAATTCTATATAAACATTTACACGCTAAGATTGGCTAGTTCAATTTATTTTCTTTCTAAAATTCAATAATTATTTCTTGAAATTCAAGTATTATTTCATAAAATCCAATAATTATTTCTTTAAATTAATTTATATTTCAAAGAATAAATATGTAATATTCCTCGCTTTTAAATTGAAGCAAAACATTTCATATCAATACAAAGAATCTCTTTGTGAAATATATATGACGTTATTTCAAACTGATTTATGTCGCAAAAATAAATTTCCTTTAAATTATTATTTAAAAGAAATAAATCTGGAGCGATTGTTGTGAATTGCAATGATAATTTAACTCTAATAAAAATGGCTTCTTATGCTTTTAAATGAGCATTAAATTTTGCAGTTTTATTTTTAATAATTGAAGTAGTATTTCCAATTTTATTTTTTTCAAAAATTGTCAATGTCTTCTAATTTCGATGCGCTGAATTTTTCGACATGTCACACTTGCTTTCAGCATTTGTAGTTTGGGTTATGAAAGTGGGTGATGGACAGACATACGGATTGAACGATTATAATACCTTACACTTTTTACGCTATAAACGTAGTGTGGAAGTTAAACTAAAACGTTGTTTGTGCGTTTGTACAGCTGTGGACAAAAAAAAAGTATCCACTATGATTATTTCGGCCGTTAGTCATCCTGTAGAATCGGACCTTTTTGACTTTGCAAACAAATAACATTCTAAGTTAATTGCATGAAACAAAATTTTCATAAGGGGCGTCTTCATATTAAAAATGTTATCAACTTTGAAATTTCCAATAGTAACACCCAAATTTGATAATTTAGAAATGTTAAGCACCCTCGAAAACCCTTAAATCTAATAGTCTAAATTGTTACATTTGAATGAATATTTAACGAGTTAATCAATCGAATCACTTGATGTCTTTGGGGGACCATCTCTAAAATGACAAGCGTAGTCTATAGGTTCGTCCGATGGGAAAAGCGAAATATTGAAATATAAGTAGGTAGAATATAATGAGGAGCCCTGCAAGGGATCAAAAGTTAATCCCCCCCCCCTTTTGCAAGTTTATTTCAACTGTATAGTTAACATTTTAAGTTTATTTATTAAAGTTTCAATTTTAAAATGATGTATGCCAAGTATTCCTATACTGCGCGCCATTGAAAAACGAGACAAAAATATTTATTTTTATAGGAGCCACGATGTGTTTTAAGTTTAGGTATATGTTTTAGTTTTAAACTTGTTTATAAAGATACAATTTTTAAATTATTATTGGTACGGATTTTTCAATTATTTGACTGGTTATTAACAGATTTTATTTTATGAATTGGATTTAAAGATTTTTATATACCTCTCTCTCTCTAACTACATAGTATTTTATAATGTTTTCAACAATAGCAAAAATTTTAACCCTCCATTTTGTCCTTAATTGACAATTTTGAAGAAGAAATTATTTTTCTATACCATTTTGAAGAATATTAATATATTTTCTTACTAAAAAAATAAATAAAAATTATAAACATTTGTTTAAATATACGAAATAAATTGACTTTAACACAACACACTAAAAATATTTTTAATTAATTGGAGATTCATGCATTGTAATATAAAAGATGAATAGAATATCTTTTTTTTTCGGATACAGGCTCAAATACACCTGTGTTCATCATGTGTGTATATGATTTATGTGAAGCAAAAATCTAATGTAAATGCAAAACGAAACATTTTAATATTTAATTTCTTAAAACTTAGATTTGATTTCTAGAAGTTGTCCAGTAGATTTTTCTTAAAAATTCCGCGCATCGCTTCCATGTTTATATAAAAAAGGAATAAAGCAGAGCTAGATGAACAAATATCTTTTATTAAACATCGATTTTAAAATAATATTTACGAGTAAAGAGTAAAAAGAATAAATATAAGCGAATAATAATAACAGATGAAATATTAGAAGGTCTACTTCTATTAAAAAGTAATCAATTTAAACGTAGCTATTCTATAGATGACTATGATAGTGATGGACATTAAGCTTATAATTCGAATAGTATGTATTTTGCTTAAAATATGATAAGTACTTTAGTTAATGTTACTTATTCCAAATACAGATTTAACTTATGTTCACTCAGAGCTTTTCCGGCACTTCGGCAGTAGTATATATATCAATATTTAATAGCCCATGTGTAGCTCTAGTGGGACGTTATTTAAGCCAAAACCAAATGAACTATCATTAATCAACCTTAAAGGCGCCACGTGTGTGATTCATCAGAATTTTCAAGGTTTTTGGTTGAATGTTTTCTTCCTTTTGCAAGGCCGCATTTGTTTATCAAGTTCCACATATAATCTTATATACAGTCCCCTAAAGGGTAATTAAAAAGTATTTTGTGATTTACTCAGCAAATTATGGGTAAAAGTTTTTAAAAATTGGGATTTCGCTTGAACTTCATGTCTTAAATGCATTTCTGTAAAAATATTATGGGGTTTCTATTCATAATTTTTTTAAAAAATAATATAATAATTATTTAAAAATATAAAATTGGTTTTAAGACCCCAAAGTGTATGCATTTTGTTTGGGTTATTATAATCACTTTTCAGTAAAAAATCGTTTCATTATCTTAATTATTTATAGATTGGGATAGTTATTTATGTGCAACTCATTTAACATTACGGCTCCTAAACTTTGCACGTCTCTAACTCCACTAATAATGCTTAAATACTAACAAAACTTGGTATTTCGTGTTAAAATATGTCATAGATTTGAAATATGGACTGAAAAAGGGGTATTTCTATTGAAAAATTTGAAGTTGGTAACATTTTTAATATGAAGACGGCCCCTTATGCAAATTTTGTTTCTTGCAATTAACTCAGAATGTTATTTGTTTACAAAGTCAAAAAGGTCCGATTCTATAGGTTGACTAACGGCCGAAATAATCATAGTGGATTCTTTTTTTTTGTCCACAGCTGTACCTTATATATTCTTTAACTAGAAAACCATTTGCTTTGTACTTAAACCAAATGGGTAGCTCAGGAATGATATTCGAACTTCCAGAGTTTAAAATTAAAAAATTTTGAAATAAAATTGGTTTATTTGGAAAGGAAAAGAGGAAAGAAAAAATTTGAACTTCTGTAGCTGAGAGATCGTTATATTTTTCTTTTAATGCCATCAGCTGAAGAAAATAAATCCAACAACAACGACTAAAAGAAAAGAAAATTGGATTTGATTCATATTTCTTCGCTTACAGCAATTGACATATTTCACGTCTTGAGTTGCAACAAAACGAAATAAAAATTAATTATTTTTCCTTTTCGGTTGTTGCTGTCCCTACGTGGCACTGATTTACCAAAGCGGTTCGAAAAATAATTTAGTATCATTTTTAAATTTATATTACCATTCAAGATGTGAAGCAGGCGCCCATAACATTTAGAAAGGAAATTGATAGAACTCAATGTAATTTTTTTTTATAACGTATATAAAGTGGCTTAGTGGTAGTGCTTCACATCGCCATGCCACAGGACCGGGGACGTCCCGGATCGGGCGAGGTTGACTCATCCTTTCATCCCTTAAGTGGGTCGATAAAATCAGGACCAAGCATGCTTGGGAACTAAATACTGGGGGTTCCGCGTGAGGTTGACCAAATAACCGGTAAATATGCCTAGCACCCCAGAGCCCTAGGTCACGTAGGCTGAAATGGGCACGGCATGCCTTGGAGTTTAGTTTAGTTTTTAATAACAGATTGTATTCAAATTCTCGACCATGGAAATGGCATGGTTGACAAGCAATACGCCTTAATGAGAATTTTTTCGTCTCATATTTAAGAGTTAAAGTTGAGTTTATTATGGTTTCTCATTTTTCCTCAAATATGTCGCCAGGCCAACCAAAACTGTTGTAATGAAAGAAATGCGTGTCTTTGCCTCATAATTGAGATTTCAGCCCACCTACATTTGCTCTTCAAAAATTCACCAAAGTCGCCAAATTCACCAAATGAATGAAATTTCTTTTTTCGTATTCTTCAAAAATCGCAAAATTAAGTGTTAATTGTTTTTTATGTTTTATATGCTGGTTGGTTGTTCGAATGTGCTGTAGTAGGAGCCTTTTTAGAGATTTTAAGTTTCTCTCCCAATATTATACCAAAATCGCCACAATTTTGGCCAACTGTGTGAGATGTGGTGTCTTTTTTGTTTCATAAATGTTATAGTGATTTAAAATTTTGATGATATCATTTTTCTTACGAACGTGTTTTTTTTATAATTATTTTCATGCTGTTAGTTATTTGTAAGTAATCGTGTTATAGAGATGTATAGCGCAATGTTTGTGACAATTGTTATTTGCTGGCTAATTATTATTTTTATTTTCCCAACGGGGCTGCTTTATTGGCGGCTTAGCCTTTGAAGACTCGGCATATTCTCCAGAATTGAGAGCCATTTTTTGTAGCACCATCTAGGTGACTCTTGCTACCAATTTTGACGCTCAGATTACAATTAAGATGAAATATCTTTGGATGTTCAAGTATGCCGATACTTAATTTTACTAAGAGAACCGAAACCAAATGGGTACTCATGGGATCTTTTACATGCCATAAAATCATCTGAAATGCGTGCCCACGATTTTTCCATCCAGAAAATCTGACGATTCAGCCGGGGATAGAAACAGCGAACTTAAGTTTACGAGGCAGACACGTAATACCTCTTAGTCACTGAGCCGCTCTGGCTAATTATGTGGCCAGCCTCGCCAAATTGTTATCAAATCGCAAAAAAATGAATGAATTGTGTTTTAACGATTTATATGCTTGTTGGTTGTTCTATCTAATGCACGATAGAGCTATGCGTATTATTAGCTATTTGTGACAACATTATTTTATCGCTAGTCAACCATTTTATAGCCATAAACTTGTCAAGTGTGGAAAACGTGTTTAGATTTTTTCGTATTAGACTTTAAATTCTTGCGATTTAAATTTTATAACTGAAATTTTAACTTGAAAGTAACAGTATTTTTTACAATTATAGCTCCAACTGGTGTTTCTGAGCAAAATACGACGATGGTAAGTTGATATTGACGACGATTTTAGTTTTTTAGAGTGTGTATAATATAGTAAACTATAGCGCGTTTTTAAGAATTAAAATTAACCAAGTAAGAAAAATAGTTTTGGAATTTTAAGTGAATAATATTGTCACGGCGTAAACAATAACGAGTCTTACTTAAGACCGGTCTAAATAGTGTGTATACTTGAATGTAGTTTTATTTTTTTATTTTTCAGTCCATGAAAACAACGGGCACTCATTTGCTAATATACAATAATGCAATGCTGTTTTCGAAACATTTATCCAGTTATATTAGTCATAAAATTTATTGAAAAAAAATTGAATATACCCGAAGTCATATTTTAAACTCCTAATTAATTTGTATGTCGTTTCCTACAAATGTATCAAATTATATTACTCACGATTTTTGTCGAATTAGGGCACTAACATTGAAAGGTCTTTATTATAAGTCTAACAACCAGCATATAAAACATAAAAAAAACAATTAACACTTAATTTTGCAATTTTTGCATTTTTAAATTTATTTTCTTTTTAAGAAAGGAGTTACGAGCAATTGTTAAGTATTCAAATTTTTGTCAGGTGTTCATTAAATAATTAGCCACACATTTTTCAAAAATAACAAACGATTTTAAAGATTCTTCCAAACTGCATAATTTAATGTGACACATACGGATGAAAAAACTAGCATAGCACTTTTAAACTGATTTAATCAATTATTCTATCAAATCAAGCAGTTTTTCCAAGTTTTATAGATAGTTTTTCCATAATCAATAATATACTAAAATCACATGTTTCGATAAAAATATTTGTTACATTAAATTTTTTTTTTATTTCAGTGCTTGGCATATTAATAAAACAATAAAATGTGTACAGAACATCCTATTGTACTTAGCATAAAATAAATATCTTGAACAAAAAGTACGTCTTCTTTATTTCTTTTCATATCCCCTTTCTTGACATTAATTTAATATAGAATGGAGTGACAAACGCTTTCAGACGAATGTGTAAATTTGTACGAATTGAATTAGAGTAATTAAATAGTTGCCAAAATGAGCTTAAATATTACTGGAAATTGATGGTGCTTCCTGTCGGTGCCTCAAGATAAATTTATGTTTCTTTAAATATTTAGCAATAAGCATAAGTTGTACTAGTTATTCCTACACCGAAAGCCCACTACAGATTCAAATATAATTTTATTCAATTATCTTTTTTGTTTCACAATTATTTCCTTACACAAAATTACAACTTATTCCATGTAATTAATTAGAGATCTTTTTTTCAATTCACATTAAAAATAATCAGATGTAATGAAATCAGATACTCAACGTTTTATTTTTTCATTTTGCAATACAGTTAATTTGTAAATTTTTTAAAATGTTGCACTGTTAGTACAGTAACTCTTGAATTTATATGAAATATAACATTTCTAACTTATAAGCATTTTAACGAAATTTTAATTTTTGGTGATTTCAATTTACTCACCAAATATGTATCTAGGTGCACCAAAATCGGAAAATGAAAATAATGTTGTTGTATTTTTTTTTGTTTTATATAATGGTTAATTGTTTAAAAAAATAAATCCCAATTTGGATCCTTATAATAGGCTTTTTGTGTCAATCTCAATTTCATCGTCAAAGTTTTTATCATCTAGTCGCCAAAAACTACATCCAATTGACAAAATGTTTTTTTTTTTGCTATATTTTTTAGTTTTCCTTTTCAGATTGAATATACAATTCTACTGAAACCTGATTTTTCTCAATTATTTTATCACTTAAAATAACTATTTATAACCGATAATTTAAAAGAAATAAAATATTTAAATTTGAAAAATGTGGTAATCAGATCCTTTCTCTGTGATAGATAGATTCTAATTGACACACTTTTTAACGTAAATTTACTGTGGTTTGTTATAAAAAATTCTGGTGCTTTTTACACATATGACTCATATAGTTTTAAATTTCTGTGAAAACTTCGTTTATGCTTAACGAAATTTTTCTCATTGAAACTGTCAACATACATTCATCATAATAAACACCTACACAAGATAATTCCCTAAATAATTACAAATAAACTTTTTATTAACCACCAACTAAAACTCATCCATTTACGCTTGCTTAAACGACGTCACAGAACTTTCGAGTTTAGATATAATTACTCCCAGAGTGCAATCATTCTCATATATTTGGCTAACTGAAACAGTACCCTGATGAAACAATTTTTTAGGGGATTGTTTAAATGTAAATCTTACTATAAGTTAAGCCAAACATTGAGTTTATGCAATGTTATAAAAATAGTATACAAAACTTTTGTATACTATTTTTATAACATTGCATAGTCATTTCATCAAATAAAATTTTTATAAAAATGAGAAAAAAATAAAGAGTAATGTATTCCTCTATATTAAAAAAATGTTGAAGCAGTTTTAATTTTACTGCTTAAAATTTAATTTAATGTTTTAAGTGTCTAGTTGAGGAAGTTTCAATTCTCTTAAAGAATTAAATTTTTCTAAGTATATCCTTCAACTGTTACAAAGTGTTAAGAAAATTGTGCTATTTTTGTGTCAATGCCGTTTTGCGGGTGACAAACTTGCAATAAACGATGTACTAAACACGGTGGTTATTATCACAGCATTTTTACCTCAGATTATACTATTTTTTTTAAACATTGGTAAATAATAAAAATTTTAGTAAAATATATAGGGTTTTGTGATAAATTATCTTTTTAAAATTATAAGTTTTCAAAAGTATTTTGGACATTTAAATTATTTATATAGATTTATGGATTCAAAACTGTATATAAAATATTTATTCATAAGAAAATCAGTATCACATATCTAGTATTTAAACGTAATGCCTTTATCCATTTAAGGTGATTAACTAAAATACATAATTTAACTCGAATCAAAGTAACTTTTTTAGCAATTTCGGTTTGGGACTCATATATGGCAATTTCAACACGTTATAATGATTTAAACGAACGTTCATGCACTTAAAAATTACATTTTCGAGACTAAGTTTTAAAAAAAATCTCGAATATGAGTATGTTATTGCAAAGTCAAAATGGCTCCTAGTAAATTTTAATCAAATATTCAAACTTGCATGTACTCATTCCTAACACCATGCGTATAATAAAAACTGAAACACCTGGTGTTCATTTTTATCACGTTTGAAACGGAATATGACTGGTACATCAGAATAGGTTACTTGACCGTATCGCTAAAATATCTTCTAATGTACTTTTTATAATTCTAGCTAAAACTCAAAAATAACAAGTGTATATATTTGTTTTGCGAAATAAGGCTTCTAAATAACTAATAAAATAATTTTTTTCATCGTTGCGTCACTTGATAACAACGACACGTCCCTATTGAAAGCATTGGGTCGTCAAATTTAAAACAACGTGTTTCATTTCAAAAAGGAAACATAGATTCACTCAGATTTTAAACTGTAATTTTTCTTATAGCGAGTTCTTAAGAACGCATAGTAGGATTGACAATTTCCTCCAAATGGCATTTCCTTCAACTTAGAAACTCCCACAGCTGATGTGGTTCCAAATTCTTTAAGAATAATTAGCACTTGCTATTCATTCTCTTAGTGATAAGGGAATAGGAGTTGTTGTATAAAATAAGTATGAGATAAGCAATGTCCCTTGAAGTTGATTATCAATTGCAGAGCTAAGTGGAAGAACATGCAAAGTGAAATTTTAAAAAAAAAGAGATCTTTGTGTCAATGAACGTGCTATTTCCTCCTTTAAATGTAACAAGATTCCCCTATTTCATTAACTTTAAGTTTAGTTTATTTTTACCTTTTGTAAGTGCCGTTTTTAACTCATCTAAGTGCAAAAAAAATCTTTAAAGCTCATTTTTTTGCTTTCACCTTTTTGGCACTTAGCACGTTCTTCCAATAAGCTCTTCAATTGTTGTCCTTATCAGGGGCAGATAACCAAAAAAAGGTGAATTTTAAAGCACAACTTTCCATCTATTAATTTAACCCACGAAGATTATTTAAAAACTGAATAACATATTATTTTACTACGTCTAGGGCAAACCTAATTCTAAACTTACTTATTTATTAAAAATAAAACGTTTACATTTGTTTTTAATCCAAACTATATGTTATCTTACTATAAATAACCATATATTATGTTAATTTTTTTTCCCAGATCAGCTACTTCTGTAAATGTATTTTCTAATAATTCTTTGTTTAAAAATCACAAACTAGAAAATTTAATCCATTTAGAATTACATAGTAGAAAAAGACCGCTGAGAAACACTTCGTATAAGCTAAAAAGTGCTGTTGTATAAAGACACACACTTACTTGTGAGATAAAAATGATTGAATATACTGTAATTAACATTGTTCAAAAATTTTGTAATTTTACAACGTCTTATATTAATGAATAGGGTTTTAAAGCATTTGACATAAAACTTGTGATGAATTCCTTTTTTTAAAACAAATTTTAGTAGGCCGATCAGTTAAGCATAAAAGATATTCAAATTCCATGTGTAATGTATTTAAAAATTTGAATTCTTCAAAAGGCAAAGTCATCAAATATTTCTTGTTTTCTTGAAAATCCTCGTTATTCCTTTGATGAACTGATCTAAACTATACAAAAACATATTACAATGCTTAAAATGTGTTTTCCCTGGAACTCGTTAATTTTACCCTAGAAATACAACTGATTTACCTTTAATCTACAAACTAGAGTAAATATTTACCCCCTGGGATTTTTTTCTTGTAAAATCGTTAAGATACCAGCAATTTAACTCATTAAATATACATGTTTTCGATGTCGAGCAGTGTTTTGAGGGAAAAATTCAATTTTTATTTAAGTTTAGTAGGTGAAAAAATCGATTTCAAAAGTAGACGACCCCTTTTTCTTAATACAAACCTACCTGTAGAAAATATTTACCCTTGTTTATTCTCTTTAACATGAAATATATTTTTTTCTCGGACAATTCCAGAACTTGTGTGTCTTTCAGTAGCAGATTCAAATGTACCCAAATTTTCCTTATTTTTTATAATGTTTTTTGTTTCTCCAACCATAAAAAGTATTAAAGTATATTTTGGTTTATAAAATGATTGTACAAAGTGGAAAACAAACTAGTTTTGACTTCTTTATTTTTATTCATGTTTAATTACTATAATTGAATTTTTTGCTACGCTAGTTAATCCTCTAATGCATACTGTGAGTAGCAAATAGTTATTTATGCAACAAGTGCAAAAAGTATTTTTTTTTTTTAAACGAGTGAATTTTATTTCACGACCGAGGTACGAGCGAGTGAAATAATGGCACGTGTTTTAAAAAGTGTTACTTTTCACACGTGTTTCCATACACTATTTTTTTTTTATAATTACGTAAAAAAATCAAATATCATTGGTTCAAAAATAATTCACGTGCTAATTTTTTAGAAGAATATTGTCATCGATAAATCTCTGGAACTACAAAATGCAAACTTATTTTTTAGCTCAAAGTCAAACCTTTGAACATGGATTCTGATACGAATTTTGAGCTTCCAGAAGGGATAGAAATAGCAGCTAACGATGTTACTTTAAATATGCTTCCAGAAAAATCATGAAACATTTACGAAAAGGCGTATGAAAAGTTTCTATATTGGTGCGTATCTAAAAAAGTCGAAAATATGTACAATGAAAAAATAATGTTGCTTACTTTTCTGAAAAATCGAAACAACAAAAATCTTCTACGCTTTGGTCGGAGTTCTCCATGCTCCGTACAAACATTTTAGTAAAGTAAAACATAGACATTAAGAAACTTCCGTTGCTATTAGCGTTTCTTAAGAAAAATTTCGTTTTACAGACCTAAAAAATCGAAAATTATTTCTGAACATTTAAATTTCAACATTTTTAAAAGATGCCCCATATGAAGATTTTTTATTGCCGAAAGTTTTCGCAATTTTCGGAATATTTGGCGCTTGTAGAAGAGATGAATTATGTAAAATGGAAGTTGACAATGTAGAAGATCAAGTAAATCTATGGATTGTACACATAAGCACTACTAAAAATGATACTCCAAGAAGTTTTTTGATTCACAGAGAAGTAGGAAACGTAAACACAGTTGGTATTTGCAAAATTTGGCACAGTTGGCATTACGCTTCCCTACGAAAGCCTGAAACCGCTCACAAAAGGTTTTTTGTTGGCTACAGAAAAGGAAAATGCACCATTCAACCAGTAGGAATTAATACTATCGGTAAAATTCCAAAAGAAATAGCATCTTTTCTGAATTAAGAAAATCCTCAGTGCTACACCAGACACTGTTTTCGAAGATCATCTGCAACCCTTTTAATTGATAATGGGGGAGATAGAACAAGCTTAAAAAAAACACGGAGGGTGGAAATATACGTCCGTTGCCGAGGGGTACATAGAAGATTTCCTGCCAAGTAAAATGGCTGTGGCTAATAAACTTTCCAGGACAGAAGATTGTGGTTGTAATTTCACCAATAACTTCAATGTTACGAAATAAAAGTTTTATTTGAATTGTTGGCATCTTACAAAAAGAGTGAAAGAAAGTACTTTATTTTTCACTGCTTTTGAGTTATATTTTTCACTGCTATGTTGCTTTTTGAGCGCTTTGACAATATTCGTGCAGATCAAACTAACGTTTGTCAAATCAATAATCGGGCAAAAAGTATGCTTTTAACGAAATCGTGGTTCAAATTACTTTTACCACCATGCGACGTAATAAGATGCATCTGATGGTGTAATTCTTTAGTTAACTGATATTTTATTCAGCGCGTGAAAAGTATTTCTTAGATTGACATTGGAAATAAGACGCCAAATAAAGAATCACGTTCAAATAAAGAATTTTACACCAATCAGATGTTCTTATTTACTTTTTATAATATCGTGCAAAAAAACTAACTTTTTCAAATCAATAATCGTGGCAAAAGTGATGCTTTTAACGAAATCATGTTTCAAAGTTACTTTTACGCACCAGTGCGACAAAGTAAATAAGAGCATCTGATTGGTTCAAAAATCTTTATTTGAGCGTGATATTTTATTCAGCGGCTTTGTGATTGGTTTGTGATTGGTGGAAAATTCTTTATTTGAACGTGATTCTTTATTTGGCGTCTTATTTACAATGACAATCTAAGAAATACTTTTTGCAGGTGATTTTAAAATAATCATTAATATAAATAATCACCTTCAAATCATATGAACGTGATAATAAAATAATTAATAAGCCAATCAATAAATGCCAATTTAATAAATACTTTTTTTGCACGTTATTATAAAAAATAGTGTATGACAACACGTTGAAAATAGCCTTTTTAAAACTCGTGAATTTATTTCACTTGCTCGTGAGATAATTTATTCAACTCGTTTAAAAATTCCTTACTTTTCACACTAGTTGCATAAATAACTATTGTCGCACTAGTGCGTAAAAGTAACTTTGAAACACGATTTCGTTAAAAGCATCACTTTTGCCACGATTATTGATTTGAAAAAGTTAGTTTTTTCCACGATATTATAAAAAGGTAATTTTTTTGTTACTGTTTCAAAAAAGTATAATTTTTCGCACGCGTCTGATATTAAAATTATAGTGTAAAAGTCGGATTTTTTTACTATAAATAGAATAGTTAGTTTTATTTTCTTCTATTAAATAAAAGTCATAAATTAAGCTCTGTCATCATAGATGATAATCCATTTTCCCTAATGGGAATATTTTTTATGTTGTCACGCTCTAAATTCTGAGATTTCATTGGCTGTTTTGTTTTCTTTGACAAAGTGTTGAAACAAGCTCATTGGTTTTTATATAACGTCACGCGCTCCAAACTGAGATTTCATTGGTTGTTTTGTTTTCTTTGACAAAGTGTTGAAACAAACATATTATAAAAACGTTATTTATTTTGTTATTGAGATATAGATACATTTTTCTGTCTTTTTATGGCAATAATTTATTGTTTTTGAAATGCAAATCGGGGTTTAAGCAACGAGTATTTAAAAAAAATTAAAAATAAAGCCGGTCTAAAAAAGAAGCAAAATATTTCTTCTTTTTTTAACTTTTTAGATATTTGTTAATTGGCATGATGTGTTTAGTATTAATTTCCTTATTTTATACACAAGGGTTTTATGAGAGAAAAAATATTGACATCCTTTAATTTTTGAAGAAATTGAATCTCTTAAAAAAAACTAAATCAGATTGTTTGTCACTTTTTGCTGCATTTTTACTTTAATTGTTTCGATAAATCAGTGACTTTTAAGCAAGTAACAAACATAGATATTAAAAATCATTTTTTAAATAATTTGATTTATTCAGGATACTAAATCCTAGTTCTTATACACATAATTCATAAAAATATAATTCCAACGTTAAGTTATAAACTAATGCAAAAATTATGTTACATACTTCACAAATACTACACATTGCACATACTACAAAATTAAACAATAATTTGCATACAAAAGAAACTAACAAAATTCCACATCAAACATATACTGCATTACCCAAATATGTCACTAAATCAAGCAAAATACTTTCGCTACCTTAATGAAACAGGCATGCTAATTTAAAACAAAGACAGTTTAAACAAATACAGTTACGAAGAGTACCATACAAATCAACCCCACAAAATCAAATATTTCTTCAGAGGTACTTTTCTCAACGCTTGCTTAGTGCTTACTTAAGGGTTCCTCCCACCATTTTAATCATTACTTATTCTTCCCTGAAAATCGGTCATTAGGAAATGCTTGAGCTACAGCGAAAAGGAGGGTTCGGGAACTTTACCCGATCTAGCTTCGACTGCTTTGTTTTAAAACAAACGACTGACTTGCAGTGGATTTGAGATAGATTTCGATATATGTGTTGTTCTCAAAGAACTACTGTTATACTTCAACGTTGTTTATAATAGACTCCATGTTTATAAAGTAATGGGCTACAATTAATATGTCTAGTGATGCTCTAGTGTGACGTTAAGTCAACCATATAAATCAGTATTCACTTTAGACAAAGAAAAATAGCTTATTTGTAAATAAAAATTTATGCTTTTTTCTAATAAATAATTAATATTTTCTTTCCTTATAAGTTTCTGATAAAATCTTATAACTTATTAATCTTATAACTTATTATTATCTTATAACATATTGAATATATGCAATTTTATGTGTATATTTAAATCATTGAAGTTCCAAAAGAGACTGTTTTAAAGAAAAGAAAAAACGTATCGCCGGACTACTACTGCATTTTATATACTCAGACTTTAAATCGTTAAAATCAAAAATCACCTTTTCATCACCTCATCATCAAAGTTTCACCTTTATCTTTATCGTTCATACAAATTATTATTTTTTTAAAGGAAAATACTTTTTTTTCTGTTTTTATTACATTTTCCATAGTACTAAGAATAAGTAATAAAAGTACATCCTCCTGCATGATTTTTTAATCAAGGAATTGATAAAAAGTAAGTGTATGCAATGAATCTACTTCTAAAGATGTAATGTTTTAACATTGAAACTTTCAAAAGCTCTTATGCTTTACAACAGGTACAAAAGAACAGTTTAATAATGATATTTGACTAAAAGTTAGGTTTATTCGACGGGTGTGCCTGAGCTAAGAGTAGCTATAATGAGTTTTAGTATAGCTGTTGTTATGTGTTCTTATAAAAGTTTAAGATGTGGCTTAGGATAGCGCGTTTATGTTTCTTTATATTTGAACATTGTCCATTTGAAAAAGATATGTGTTTTTATTTTAAGAGTATTTCGTGTTTTCTGAGGATACGTTTTAAAGTTCCGAAAGCGAACATTTACTCTCGACTTGTAAGTTATTTTTTTATTTTAAGTAGAGTTTAATTTTTTTAAAAAGAACTATGATGTAAGTTTCTTTGTAGAAATCGTACATTTTTATTCGAAAAATTATTCTTAACAACAGCTGTCAAAAGAGAAATAGGCTTGACATTTTAACATTTCCAAACATATGCTTTAATGGATGTAGTTTTTATAGGGAAATATATATAGGAAATTTATATTAGAATTCTTATTATTAGGATATATTTATTTTAAATATATATATTGAATATTTGTGCATTTAAAACTTAATCTAATCACTCGTTTAGATACTGAAAAGTAAGTTAAAAGTATACATTGATTGATTAAAATTAATGTCAAGGTGTAAATGTCAATTTTATATTTTCTTAAAAGTTGGGGAATATATTAAAAGATGAGTAAAAACTTCTGAATCTTTTTTTATGTCTTATATTTGTACCCGTTAGATTTATTTTTAAAAGCTTAGTTAAAAATATTAAACTTGCATCAAAAACCTTATGTGAGCAGAATATTTTAAAAAGAAAACATGTTATTTTTTGTCACGTATATCAACTTTTTATAAAAGCGTTTCCAACGTAAAAAAAGACTGTTCGCGACTTAACGTGCAAAATTGCACAATCTTTCAATATCAAAATCAGAAGAAGCACTCTCTGTTCATTTTTCAATATAAATTTCTTATATAAAGCCTAACTTTCGCCACTGATGCAAACACTGTAAACAACGTACAAAAACATCAAAAATAAGGTGCCGCAAACATAACGGTTTTTTTTTTATATAAAAACTAAGAATTGCATTTTTTTGTTAAGACGTCGAATAAAATGACAGAAAAAACAACTGTTCGAGACTCTCAAAAGAAATAAGAAAATTCCTCGGGAAAACATTGGGACGTAAAAAAGTAAATGTGTCGAAACGAAAATGTAAAAGAAACTAAAAATCAGTGACGAAGAACTAAGGCTAGACTTACAAACAAAATTTCGAAGCTCATGAGAGTCAATTTCTTCAGGGGAAAGTAAACACTGGAAGAAGAAAGAAAAACAGAAATAATAGTTCACAGATTTCTAAATGCAGCTTGAAGGGAAATAGATTTACCTTGGGATATCCTGATCGGAACTAACTCTGGCAGAAAGGAAAACAAGAATGCGCATTGCATTTAAATTTTTCTTGTGATGATTTAACGTTTTTTAAATAAGTGATGGAATATGAAATAAATTGTATTGTAGTGTTTACTTAATCCTCTACATACTAAAATGAATTTAGAAGGTTTTAAATCTGAGCCTACTTTAATATAGAACCCCAAAAGACAACCTGTCGCAAAGGAAGCAAAGAACAACAAATGAGAGGGCTGGTGCAAGAAGGAACCAAGTCCACTTTCAAGGAAACCACTTTCAAGGAAACCACTTTTATTCTCAAACACGACGGAACAAATTTTGATCCAAGAAGTTTACGGATTACAATGGTTATCTGTAGAAAATATGTGTTCTTTGTTCTAGTTATTTGAAATATCTTCTAAAACCATTTACGAGGCGGGATAGCCTGTAAGGTCTTGAACTGGCATCCATGAGGTTGCGAGTTCGAGCCCCGCTGCCTTCCGAAGACCCACGTGTACGCTAATGGTGACTGGTGCACGTTGAATTCCGTCGTGGTCACAAAGTCCTCCAAGTTCCCATACCAAATCAATACCTCTGGGGGTGACAAGTAAATTCTGGGGATCCTCTAGTTGGCCTCTGTCTCTAAAAAATTAGATGGATCCACTTACGTGGTGGTGTGTTGTGTCTGTCTTACTTGACGAAGGTTTATAAGCGGGTCTCTGACCAAGCACACAAAACCTGAATATATATGTCTACCAACCAAACATTTACGATATAAAATTAGATTGGAGGATTGTTGGACTGAGTCTGTGTGACTGCTACTTGAAATTGCGGAACAACGTTCTACTGGAAGTGCAGATACAATTATTCGTAAACTATTTTTTATGTAAAAGTTTGCAATTATATAATCAAATTTTATGCAATACTAGCTTTGTATAAACGGCGTTGCACGAGTGAATCCTTAATAATGCACCAAACAGCCATAATATAGCGACCGGTCTTAATGTGATGATTTTCAATACAATGTCAAGTAATGAAACCCTTTTTAGTTTTTTGCGCTATATCATAGAATAAACCCAATCTTCCATAGTATGGACCCAAATATTGTGTCCTAGTGCAAACATTCAACCCACCTAATCCACTTACGAACCACTATTCGAATTTCTTGAATTTGAAGATTTTAAATCTTGTTATTTCTATTCACTTCAAAGAGTCGATATATTATAAACTACCAGTTTGCTATTTTATTATCTCTACTGCCATCGATTCGTAATTTTATCTGCGTTGTGAAGAAAATTGGTTCGACAGCAAATTTACTTCATTATTGTACTGGCTCTCTCAAATTTTGTCCAGGAATAATAAGTTAGGCAGTGTTGTACTCTGATGGTAACATACCTCATTGAACGTCATAGAGAGATTAGGAATGTCATGTTATATTTTATATTGTTTTTTGGAAAAAGTATTACAAGACAAAAATATATTTGTTAATTTTTCGGCAATTATTATTTTTGGCATAGTTACATTTTCAGACCCAGTAAAAATTAAGACATCATAAAATGTTCTGAAAGAATAGCCTACTTTCTTGTATAAATAGACGTACGGAAGCAAGGTATAAAAAATATGTTGTTTCAGTCTGATGTCATGATGAACTTTCTAACCAAAAAGTAATAATGTCGGACTGTTAGAACTGGAGTTAAATCACACTGCCATAGGACATAAAAAGACGAATGGAAAAGCATTCATATAGACGAAAAAGTTCAAAAAATAGATTGGCCTCTGATGTCATACCTTTCTAATAATTAAATTCAATCATACTGACAGAACTGAAGTTAAAAGAGACCGTCATGGGACAGTGGATGGACTGACGGAAAAGCGTATAAACAGACGGACAAAAGTAAGCTAGGTATATGGTGTCATATCTTTAAACAATAAAATAATTTTTAAATTGTTCTGTTAGAGCTAAAAATTATAACACTCCGTTTTATAAAGAACATCGGAACAGACGGACAGAAAATTGTACTTAGAGACAGCACAATGTGTAAACGATATTTCTTTGATGTCATATATTTCAAACAAAAATAAATCTTTAAATCGGACTGTAAAAAGCCGAAATTATAACTCACCACCCTATAAAATCATTATAATGTCGATATCTACTTACTATTTTTTTAATTCATTAAAATTTAAATAAAAAAGAAAAGTAGAAGAAAAAAATTTACGTATTTTGACATGATATTATAGCAAATTAAATAATTTCAAAAATTAATTTAGATTCATTTCTATATGTTATAGCGATGATTGAGGTTGGTGTGGTATAAATTATGCATTTTATTGTGTCAACATATCTTTCATATTGCAATGAGCTTCTCTGCATTTTATTGAACAACTCTCAGTGAAGAAGACCAGTAACCATTCGTCACTAATGTAACGCTTAAAAATTGAACATTTTTGAAAAGTAAATTCTTGTAGAAGAATGTCACTAGTCTTTGCGAACAGTACCAAATGTGGTCCTTACGTTAATGAGAAAAAAGAACAGGTTAAATATCAACTGTTACAATCTGAAAACCGAATTGTTTTTAAATTACTAAAATATCTTACGAAGGGTGTTTCCTTCTAATGGAAATTTGAAATCAAAACACAGACGGAATATAGCAAAAGAATATAGTAAAGGTATTGGGTTGAAGAATGTGCTTAAGAAAATAATTTTTTTCTTGAGTTTTAATCGACAAAAGTAGGTATATCTTTTTTCATTCTTTTTCATGATTTTATTTCATTCAAAATCAAAAATTCAAATTTTAGAGAATAATTCAGTCAAATGGAACATTTATAAAGAGAGGTAATTAATTAAAATTTAACGTTTCCGATCTGTACGCAACTGTAAATATTGGGAACTAGTTGGATATTTGTTGTTGTGTAGTCGAGTGAATTGTTTTGGATAAACTTAATCATAATGGGTGACGTGTGTTACATAGAAACATACCAGAGATTTTAAAGCCTATTTAATTCAAGCAGACAATGCTTTCATAAGAACTGGGCTTGATAAAACGTTCCCCATTCCCTTTCTAATCCTGGTCTGAAATTACAATTTAAAATCGATCGGAGCAGGAGCAATCACTCAAAATTTCCTCAACTAATATCTTATTTCACAGCTCGCTGTCCAAGCAGATAAGAATGATAACTTTTCACCAAAGTTAAGAGTGTAAAGAATGGCGCACACAACCCTTTTCCTGGGTATAACAAAGCCCATGGAGGTAAAATCAGACGGGGGGCTGCCGCGTAGAAAAATTATTAAAAACCGGTTTACCAAGGAAGCCATGATCACTTCACTTATGCACCTCAACAAACCACTTGGCGATTGATTTGGCGCTGCGAAGCATTATGAAGTTATTATGCAATAATAGAGATTTTTGGTCTTGAGTGAAATATTAAAATATTGTATTAAACTGAATTGTGATTCTACAGAATTTAGCAGTACACATAGTCAATATTTAATAGTCGACTGTCACAGATTAAAATTATAAAAAAGCTACCCCTTTTTATTTTAAAAAAATGATTAAAATTGTGCGTTTTGCCCCACTAATTCCATAAGTAGAGAACATCGCTTGGTTAGGGTGCACAAAATCGACTTGGTGGACCAGCTATGATATAATGGCTGGTCTCAATTTGATAATTTGCATTACGTTGCCAAGCAACGAAAATTCCAAAATATGTTAAACGTTTCATTTCATATTTATAACAACTGTATTGGTATAGCAATCCCATGTAAAATTTCAAGCTCGCCAAAAGTCGCCAATGAACAGACCGGTCGTTATATTATAACTGCACCAACTTGGAAACTTTCAGATGGCTTCGCAATTTTTTTCTCGCCAAGCATCTCCACCTTATTTAACCTCCATGGTAAAACCAGAGTAGGACTCCAAGATTAATCGCGTTATTAGCAACACTTTCGCAAGGATCTGGAGAGGGTAAGTAATCGCCGGGACTATCTGGTCAGAAAAATGCTTGAGATAGGGAATAATAAATCTGGTTGTCTCGGTCTCATCGTGTGATTTATATTGGCCAGGAAGACATTTCTGGTCGGCCGTTTTGTCATCCATTCTTCTTCAGGAATTCAACAACTTAGAAGCTTTTCTTGAAATATATATTTTTATAAAAGGACGCAAAAAACTAGGGATTGACGAGTAATCGGAAAATCCGACTAAGTTGGTGGATTTGGCGTGATTTCATTGGAAATATCTGTTTTTTTATGTCATTGTCTTGTTATTAAAAAACCTTCCACTTTTTACGTTATAAACGTAGTCTGGAAGCTAAAATGGGGTTCTAGTTGTATCGTTAACAAAGTTATCGCAGCTGTTATGAATAGGATACGCATTTCAGAAATATTAAGTCTATGTGCAAAATGGATTTTTATCTAAGTTAGTAGATATAAAGCCAACTAGGTGATTATATGTATACAATTTTCAGTTATTTTTATCGTAGTTCTGGTATATTTTAAGTCTTATTTAAAGATCGCATGGTTTGTAGAATACCGTCCAAGCGGGTATCTTTGGCCATGAAGGGTAACTTTGGTCCACGCGTCTGAAAAAGATTTGTTTCTTAATTCCTCTTCATAAAATGAACCCATCGTAAATTGTTTTACATTTTTGGAAAGGTGGAAACATTGCCTTTCATTTCATGTAAAAAAAATAATTCTAATTTTGCCAATACTACAAATGGCGTTTGTACTCTTATGAGCATTTAATGACAAAAATCATTTCTTCCAACTTTTGTCTGGAACATTTAAAAAATATTGAAAGTAGCTAAGTAAAACACTCTATACTATTCTTTTATTTATGGGGATGAATATTACACCTTTTGCTTGTCATCATCATCTAAGTTGAATACATTTTATTTCTGTATTTAATTATTGGTCACTGGGAAACTTTTTCCGATGAATGCGGATAACTTTGGTCCAAGATGTCAGGATTTCTTTATGGAACTTTGCACTTTCTAAAATCTATGTAAAAGTGTATTCTGTTTAACTATTTTTGAAGAAGTCTTATTTTTATGATTATCCATGTTTGAGATGATTAAAAAAAAAACTAAACGATTTTAACCCTTAAAAAGATAAAGATAGAATGCAAGAAACGTAAAACATTCTAAATCGCTATGTCGAAATGTAAACATTTTCAAATTCCTAATTACGAATATATTATTTTTTCTCTTTAATAATATAATCGTTTGTTTTTTATAAAGAAATTTGTTATTAAACCTTGCATCTAAAAATAAGTTATTTTCCCTTATTAAAATAGCAGTTTACTTTTCTTTTAAGCAACAGTCAATACTGGTATTCATAGTGTAATGTCATTCTACGATGCACTTCAATGTAAATGTTAAGTAAAATACCATTTTTAATAACTCTGTATCTTAGAACTTTGTTATTTTTATATTTAAACATTTTAATATTACTATTTAATTTGATAACACAGCCTTTAAGAATATTAAAAATTATGTTCCTTGTGTATTTCATGCTTGGACCAAAGTTACCCGTCCGGATCCTAACCGTGCTCTAATTTTTTAAACTAATACCAATTTTTTATTTATTTATAAAATTAAGCAAAAATGCTTGGAAATTATTCCTCAAAGTACAATACTTAGAATGCATAATGATTTTTAAGTGTTTGTAGTTTAATTGTAGTTTTCTGTAGTTTAATCTGTTTTTTGTAGTTTAATTTTTCTTTTGTAAAAAAAAACTATGATTTTGAACCGAAGTTACCCGCACTGACGGTATTAAAATATAATACAAAATACGTATAGTATTTGAGTATGGTAATATATTAAATAGTTTAATTATTTATCTAGTTCTTAAATCGATATTTTAAGTTTTTATTTATGAAATAAATATACGTGGCGACATTTAGCGGTCATGAAAAATGAAATATCTCAAGCAATTGAAGAATTTTTAGCAATTTTTCAACTGATGTCTTTTATACATGTTGGGATGTAAATATTACATATTTGTCAGCTGAATATACGTAAATGATGGTATTTAAACTTTTACGAATCATATACCTAATATTACACTTTTTTTATTATTGCAGAAATTGTTTCATTTTCAACTATTTCTATTCGGGATATTTGCAATTGTTGAAAATATTGTTGATTGGTCAATTTTCATCATGGATAACTAATAAACACGTTTTACTAATAGTTTAATATTGAATAAACTTTATCTTAATTTTATTTGCAACATAAGGTGGGTTCCTGAAAATAATTTTTATATTCTTCTATATTCTGAATTTTTAACTAAAAATTCTTCTAAAATATGTACGATGGAACTATTGGACTTCCAATGCCCAAATAATGGTATTTTTCTGCCATAAACCATTGTTATTTAAATAAAAATCCTAATACTTCCATCTTCAACTTTCAGGAACATCTGGCGATTTAAAGGCTTTATTTTTTAGCGTCTCCAAGGCCTTTAAGGAAAGTTGCAAACCTTGAGCAAATACAAAAGAAGAGTACTGTAAGTAGTCGGAAGCATTCTAGAATTTATAGGATCGTCTTTTTTAAAAAAAAAACTATTTATATATAAAAAAGAAAGATCTATGGAAAGATTTATTGATTCTTCAACGATTTTGTGGCAGGAAATTTATTCTCTTGAAGCGTGTTTGACTTTTGAATCAACATTTCCTGTGCTTTTATGGCTGCGGGATTTGCTCTGGATTCATGAGCTACGGCATTATCCTGAGTGTTGTAAGGATAAAGAGAATGTACGGTCTCTGGTTTGGCAAAAGTTCATCTAACGTTCAACGGATTATCAGAAAACATATGTTTTAGCTTCCACACTATGTTTATAACATAAAAAGTGGAAGGTATTATAATCGTTCAGTCTGTCCGTCTGTCTGTCACCCACTTTCAAAGAACGAACAGCAAGTCGCACAAACTAGTGGGATACGCCAATATGAAGCAAAAAATCAGACTAGGCTACATTCCAAATTTCATTAAAAATAAAAATTTTAATTAGAAGTTTATTTAAAATTTAAAAATCTAACAATTCAATCTACATTGAAATAACGTGCAAATTCCGTTTTCATTCAATATTTTTACTGTTGCCATTTCGTTAAACGTACGAGAAACTTTATTTGAAATAAATATAAAACTTTTGAAATAATATTTATTTATGTGAACTAATTCAGTTTAGATTGTTGTAATATCACAATAGAGTTCTTTTGATGGTCCATTATATTTGTATGAAGAAAGATGGCATAGATAATTCTAACTTTGCATAAAAAATGTGCAAAGTTTCGCTTTTATTTTTAAAGAATCAAGTTTACTACTTATATATTTTTCGAACTGTAAATTAATTTAACAAACTATAAATAATAACTGAATTTTCGAAAGAAATGTAAATGGGAAATTGTGGCGACTCAAAGATATTTATTAAAAAAATTACATCTTTATTCTTCGAACTTCAAAAAAATTTTGCAAACGTTAAAGTCTAATTATTAATTCTGAGAAAGAAGATTAGTGAGAATAATTAATTTTTGCGTTTAAAAGTTTGAATTACAACTATCTAAAGGCCCTGTTTGGCGAATTTCTTTCTGTGGTGTATAAATAGTTTGTTTCCTGTTGAGCACAAATATTGCGTGGAAGCGGTTTAAGTGACAGACTCTGTAACAAACCTAATTGTTTGTTTAAAATACATAATGAGACTACATATGATAATATTCGAACTTTAGTGGCATTAATCGCCCAGTAAAGCAACTCTGTGAGTGTTTTTGTGACCTAAAGCCCTGGAATTTTTTCATATTGGTATTTTGCGCATCTTCAATCAAATATCCTTATTTTTCTTACATTAGATAATTCCTTATTTCCCTTATCCATTCTGTTATTTCATGAAACTACTTTTTCTCACCCGCCTTACACAACGTAACATTGCAATTATCCCCAACGCGTACACATTTTTTTAGTTTCTTTTACTTTTTGAACGATTTTGAAAATATGGTCAATGGAATCTGAGCTAGCGAAAATTGGAACACAGTCCCAGGACCATACCAACATCATCTATGATGCGAGGAAGTTTCACATGAAGCATCAGGCTCAAGATTCTAACGGTTTTTTTTATCTACACCAACAGCCCAACGCCTCGTACTCTCCTACCGTTCGCCTAACTTACTAGAATTCAAGAAGTAATATTTTACGTAACTTTTTTTTTTCTCTTCCACTATAAGAATGAGACGTAAATCAGAACATTCAGCCAATTGACTGTAAAATAAAACAGTAAAATTACATCAAAGGATGAAAGAAACTCACTAAAAGTCGAAGCATGGTCATTTCTTCTGGAATTTATTTAATTATCCATTCTGTACAAAGGCTTTTATTTTTACTCTAAGATTCTCAGTATATATCAACCAGGTAGTCATTTAATGGTATTTATGAAAGTGAATCGCCAATTTTATAAAAATGTCAAGTGAAATAAGAAGCATATACGAAAATATTTCTGTAGAATTTACCCCTTTGTACAGTTAACGATTCTACAAAAACACAATATTTACCTAACTAACATTTACATTTTTGTCAAACTGCTGCATTGCTTTGTAATGTACTTTTGTATTTATAGCTCCACCTGTGTAAACTAATGATTCCGTATGTGGGCATGTTTTCTTGGTAAACTTATTCCATCGCTTGGATGTATTTGTGAGACTTAAACGTTATGAGATCATGAATGAAAGCAACTCTTATTTTTGTAATACTGAAAAAGGACATTGTTTTTATGTAACTAATGTGCTAAACACGAGCATAAAATCTATTTTGCAAAATTTGAGGTACAAATAGGATAGAAGCTTTTGTAAAAAAGGTTTAAAAATAGAGTGAAGAAATCAATAATAATATTATCACAGTTAAACGTGTGTTAAGGATTTAAAATCTTAAAATGGACTAAAAATCATAGTTATATTAGATATTAATATTAATACAATTTATAGTCAAACATGTACAAAATAGGGAATAAATATTCTATGCTATCCTATTTTATTTTAGTGCATAGAAATTAACTTAATCAACCTTTTTGAGCCATTTGGAGTTAACAAAACATTTTTAACAGGTGGCATACGTACATTAGCATAAAAAGAATAATAAAAAACCCGAAAAGTTCCATTTTAGAGAAAATTTTAATTATCCTAAAAAACTACATCACTTTCACTAAAATCTTTTTTTTATTTCGTGCCATAATCAGCTGCAGAAATTAAATTAATAAAATAATCGAACTATAATTTTGAGCCTTTTGTGTTTATCATCATTTTATTGCTAAATTTTTCATTAATTTGGACGAACTCTTTCCAAATAACCTGGAGGAGTTCTTTTTTTAACATATAATTGAGATTTTGACTTGAAATAACGATATTAAACAAAATATAGTTTAATTGGGTTTTATGAGGGAAATTACGATTACAGAAAGATAATGATTAGACTAAATACTCACAATGGACGAAAAAGATAATATAAGCATATTACTCTATAGCAAATTTATGGTGCGTATACTTGGATCTATTTTATATATTTTTTAATCTCCGCAAAAAATGGGGATTTTTTTGCTAGTATGATAGTTATTTGAGCAACTAGTGCCGAAAATAATACTTTATTAAGTGAGTGGCTTTTATTTCACGAGACCGTAGGTCGAGTGAAATAATGACAAGAGCTTAATAAAATATTATTTGGCACGTGCTTGCTATAATAACGTGCAAAAAAGTATTTCTACCAATGAGTGATTTTCATGACATCATTTAGTTTCCATGGCGATATTCGAAAATGCAAAGTAGTAAAAGAAAAGTTGTAAAATAATTTTCTATTTTGAATCAAAATAGTATTGTTTGATGTGAAATTTGTGTTCTTACTTTTGTCTCATTTAATTTCCTTTAATAATTTTTGTAGTACTTGTAGTTTCTATGGAAATATTAGAAAATGCAAAAGTAATGAACCAATAGAAATAAGTGAGTTTCATGACATGTTAGTTTCCATGGAGATATTCATGGGATCATTTTGTTTTTCTACCAATCAGATACTCTTATTTACTTTACCGCACTAGTGCCGAAAGTACTTCTTTCGGCACTGTCTGTGACGTAAGCACGTAAAGTGTCATTTTCGCAACGATTTATGAATAAATATGATATAAAAAAGTGAACTTTTTTGCACGTTGTTATAAAAAATATATTTAAAAAATAGATTAAATTATATTATATTAAAATGTATTAAAAACAAAGTATATTTAACATTGTTATACATGCTATTTCTTTCTTAATAATGTGTTCATACAAACAAACTTTAATGTTATGGTAGTACTACATCTATCAGTTGATGATGTTTATACTCAAACAGTACCTTTTAAAAACAATATAGAGTTTATCTTTTTTATAGAATTATGTGTTTTAGAATTTTGTGAGAGGAACTATAATCATATTTAGAACCATCAAATTCTTTCGCACATTGAGTTACTTCTCATCGCAACGCCCTACATTCCTAACAAAAAAAAAACAAAATCCCTCAAAATCCCATTTAGAAACACATTTCGCTGCACTAGGCTGACAAAGCTGTTTCTGGCAAATTCATCAATTATATTAAATATTTTCGAATAGTTTGCAAAATGTTTTTTTATTTTTTTTATTTATATATACCAAACCGTAAAAGTTGTACTTTAGCTTTGAGTGTGTTAACCAACAGTAGCAATAGTGAAGTAACATAACTGATAATTTTAGTTGGTTATGGTTTATTTGCACTTATTAACTATTAAAACAAATGTGTCATTTATTGATTTTGTTATTTAGTCGAAGCATAAAATAAAAGCGCGTTTATTTGATGCTTAAATAATCTTAACAAAACTACAAATATTGACAAGTGAGGTATATTTAAAATTAAAAAAGAAACAAAAAAACAATTCAGGCTGTTGTAAGTAGTGTAAGGGTATAATAGAAAAGTCCATATTCTCCAAAGTGTAACTAAGATATAGGGTCGGGTCCGTTCATTTGAAAGTTTTGACGATCGTAAACTCAATTGGACAAAGTTTCCAATGAATGTACTGTGTTCAATATCATAGCTATACTTTGGAGAAAGTGAGTTTTGTGACAAGAATGTGAGTTTTGTGTGTGAGTTTTGTGATTTTTGTTTTTGTGACCTTTCAAATACTGTGTCAACTTTTGGTTTGAGTCACGGCCTACTCAACTACTAAGGCCGAAGAAGCTTTCCCAAACAAGCTCGGGGACAGAAATTTTGACGTCATAGTTCCGAGTGACGTTGTTCCGAAGATGAAGACAACCTGTCTCGAAACCTGTTCGGAACCACTCGTTCACGGCTGTTCGCGTCCGAACTAGTTTCTCGATCTTCGGCACTGGGCAGTGACGTCAACATTTCCGTCTACGCCCATGTTTGGGAGAGCTTCTCTGGCCTTTTTATTGAAGTTGGCCGTGTTTGAGTCTGTAATACATCCTTATTTGTATCCGTAAAAGTATCATCCTTAAAAGTATTTGTTGCAATATTATCTATATTTACTACTATATTTTTACTCAGAAAGTAATCATTTATTGTCATGGCTAAAATAGAATAGCATAATGTTTGTCAATCTTTTCATACCTCATTAGTCATTTAAAAAAATTATTTTCATGAAATAAAAAGTTCTTTATTCATAGGGTAATAATAAAAAAATATTTTTAAACATTTCGAGAGTTACAATAGAAAGATGTTTGATTATGATGATATATAATGATGATTGAGTATTATCATTATACTAAATTTTAATTTCTATGTCTTATTATCGAACATTGATGAGTTTTTAGTCTATAAGTATTGGTATTGCTTAATCCTTGAATGATTGGGTTCTAGCACTACAAGCCAAGTGTTTTGTGCTTTTTTTTGCTAGATTGGCTATGAACTAATTGAACATTTTTTATTCATTGTATCGTCATTGGATCGTGCAGGCAATGAAAAATATTCATCCCATATTTAGCATTTTGTGGATTTGTGAGTTGTAAAATATTTCAAATCGAGCAGCCCATTAGAAAAAATTTGTGTATTGCTCTTTTTAAACTTACTCTTTACTCCATTGCACGTTAGCTTGTGTTACTTTTAAAAGCATATTAATGAAAATTCTTATTTTACTCCCTCTTTTGAAATCTCAATATTAATTGCCAAAACAACTACATTATTATTTTACTATTATATGCAATTCTCATGCCTAAGCACATTTTAAGGAAATGATAGGGCGTTGTCTTTGCCTTAGATATCTGATGAACCAATTTGTCTACAGAAAAAAAAATTAAGTCAATATATAAAACCGCGTATATGGGATTGGCGAGTTAAATGTATTGTGGTCCAAAGTTCTAATGCCGCGTACAATGTGTCTATATGGTTGCGTTAAGTTCCATTTCAGGTGTCGACCTAGTCACTTGACAGCGGTTCTAAACTACCAGGCATGTGGTCTATAGCCCTCGTGTTGCTCTTGTGCTATGTTAATTCAACCAAACAAATTTTTTTATTAAGTAGGTTGATTGTTTCCAGCAGTCTATTTCTTGACTCCAAGGGGCCCGGATGGCCGAGTCCTTTGGACCATTACGCTAGCAGTCTGCGTGCTGTAACGGGCGTGGGTTCGATTCCCGCCTTCGCCCTGGGTGTATATTCCTTTCTCTGCGACAGTAAAAAATTCTTTCTGTGTCTGTCTTACTTGACGAAGGCTTCATAAGCGGGTGTCTGACCAAACACACAAGCCGGAATATATATGTACCTACTCCCCCCCCCCCCCCCACCACCACTAGACTCCAAACAATAAAACTTAAGGTAGGTAGGTTGGTACATGTATTTTATCAACTTAAATATAGGTTGAACGTTTTCAGCTGCCTATATCTAGACTCAATGAAAAGCCTTATCATAGCCACTTACGCTCCTTAGGTAGCGAAATTGACTCATGATGGAGTACCCGAATCAAAGCAGTGGCTCGATCATGCACTTGTTTGTTACTTTTTTTTTGACTTAACAAGCACGAATATCGCAGTATACTTAGAACAGATAAACAAACACATAAAACGCAAATATCAATGTCTACATGGCAGGAATAAAACTCGGAACCTTCCAACTACCTGACTAGCTGCTTCACCACCCAGCCCCCTTTCATCCAACTGAAATATATCGACGGCCAATTACTTAGTTGTCAAACCAAATTCAAGATTTATAAATGACCGCAGATGAAAAAAAAAATAATAATAATAAAAAACATCGGAATTTCAACGGTGCCGTGGTGAAAAATTGATTCTCGTTTCTGGCATTGTCACCGAGAGAAATTGCTGAGGAAAAAAAGAACAGGAAAAACTTCGGTAAAACTACGAAATAAAATGAATTTGTAACAAAAAATGAAATAAATATGTAACAAGAAATGAAATAAATATGTAACAAGATAAACGAAATGTAATATTTTTTAAACTTGGTAAAAAAAAAGAATGGAAGAAATTATCAAATACATACATATTTTCCCCAAAAAATCCGAATTCGTCTGATTCTTAACAAAAGTTTCAAAAAAAGTTTGCAAGGATTTTAATAGGATATGGAAATAAAGAATGCGTTATTACACAAATGTGACCGAAAAAAATTCTTATTTTCTTTTGTTTTAATATTCCTCGAAGTTTTCTTGACAAATGAGAACTTGGAGGAAAATTAGGGAGTTGCATTTTTCTGCAGTTTAGCTTTATCTAAAAAAAGATTTTCGAAAAATATATAGGGTAATTTGTAATTAAATAAATTGTTTTGTTTGGAAACAGAAATAAATAGAAATGTATCGAAAAATGAATATGAATGGGAAATAAATGTATTTTGCTTTTGTTTATCAGTATCATTTATTTTCTCGCTATTTACTTAAATGCACCCAAAGAAATTCTATGAAAGCTGAGTTGGTACTTAATAAAAATTGATATTTCTTAATGGATCCAATATAAAATAAAGATCTTAATTAAAATGATGTGTTTTTTATTTGAAATGAATTATGTATTTTAACCGCTCTAATTAACTGGATGTTAGCTTTTAAGCTCAATGAAACTGGTTGTTTACATCTTTAAGATAAAGCAACCGTTGTTGGATGGTTCGAATAACAGTCGACCTTAGATTATGTAATAACGCAATTGAAGAGCTTAGTGGAAGATCGTGCTAAGTGACAAAAAGATGAAAACGAGGAAATGAGCTTTAAAGGTTTTCGTTTGCACTTAGATACGTTAAAAACGGCCTTTACAAAAGGTAAAACATGCACTTAACTTAAAGTTGATAAAAAAGGGGGAACTTATTACCCTTAAAATGGAATAACATTTTCATTGACATCAAAAAATAAATTTTCCAAAAATGTCACTTAGCATGTTCTTCCACTAAGCTCTTCAATTCTGTAAGATATCTCCAGTCGCAGACATTATTATCATAATTATAATACATTATTGTTCTGATATTATTCAGTCGTATAATTATATATATATTTGTTAATGGAAGATAATCATGTTCATATTCTGAGTCTATAAAATCGGGTAACTATTAATGTGTGTTAACGGGGGACTTAGTTCAGATGTGTCTGAAGTCATATTTTTTTCAATTTAAAAACGTTTTAAAACAAAAGATGAATCTTTATTAGTTATTTTTACTAAAATTTATTTATAAACCCTTGAAAATCCCTTAAATTATTAAAATTTTCATCTGCTTGTTTTTAAGAATAGAATACAAGAACGGATTAAAAAAATATGGCTGATTATAAATTACTACAAAAAATTGCATTTTTTAATTGTCTCCAGATGCATTATGTTTGATCTATAGAATTTCACTGATTGTTTAAAAAATACAATATGTTGGTTGTATGTATTTGCTGGTTATTTTACCCATTAAAGTAGACTTTTTGAACACCATTAACACTTTCATTTCGCAATAAAAACTTAAAAATTAAGTCTTTACTTATGTTATTTTTCGTGGAACTTAATTCGTCCTACACAAATTGATCTGGTCTATGGTATCCATTTGTCATGTATTTTATTTATTTAGATAAACTTGAGCAGAAACCTCATTTTCACGTGGCAAATTTTCTTGTCAACCGTAGTGAATTAGTTAGGTATATAATATTTAAAATGTATATAGTTTAACTATTATTTCGTTGGGTCAATAGTAATAAATCTAGGCAGGGAGCTCCGTAGCCCACTCGTCAGAACATCGGCCCCTCATGCCGAGGGTCCGCGTTAAAAACCCGGCGACATCCTATTGACGGATATTTGTTAGTAAAACGAAAATAAAATATATTTAATTACGGTGTTCCCCGAGTACACTGGGACAGCTGTGTTCATTAAATCTGTGGAGTCCAAAGTCCCGTTGGCGTAAGCGCACGATAGCGCTCGAAGTCCAGTTGGGTGCTAACCATAGATATCATAATTAAAGTATTAGTTTGGCTGATCACGTGACCTAAAATTCTAACGACGGGACGCGCATGGAGGCTTTTTAAGAGGGCATAATGGCCAGTGTTGCTGCCACTTTAAGGAGAAAAATACTACGAAAAAATACCATTTAAATCTAAAATTACAAAAAAAATACTAGAAAAGGATTTAAAGTCACTAAAAAGATATCAAAATGCAGCTCGTATTTTTACGATATTTTTTTTTTAATTTTAGAATTATTCTAAATTCTAATATATTCTTTAAACTTTATAACTAAACTTTTAACTTAATTTTAGAATTTATTTAAAAATTATTACAAAAAAATATCGTAAAAATACTAGCTGCATTTTGGAATATTTTTAGTGACTTTAAATCCTTTCTAGTATTTTTTTTGTAATTTTAGAATTAAATGGTATAATTTCGTAGTATTTTTCTCCTTAAAGTGGCAGCAACACTGGCCATTATGCCCTCTTAAAAAGCATCCATGCGCGTCCCGTCGTTAGCATTGGAGGTCACGTGATCAGCCAATCTAATACTTTAATTATGATATCTATGGTGCTAGCTCAGGTGTCGACATCGTCAATTGACCGCGGTTCAAAATCACTAGTCGTAATTGGCTGCGTTAAAGCTCCTAAAGGAGGCTAGAAATAGATAGCCGGAAACAAGTAAATTACCAAATCCAGAAGATTTAACTAAATCGCCTAGATTTGGTAATTTAACGGTAATAACATTTGGTAATTTTGACGTTAAAGGAAAATATTGTATGCCACATTCCTCCTTGAAATGCGTGGAACAGGGGGCTTGGGTGGCCTAGTGGGTTTCATCGCAGCCCATTACACTAACAGTCTGCGCACTGTACCGGGTGAGGGTTTGATTCCCACCTTCGCCCTGGGAGTGCTTTCTGTCTCTGTGTCAGTAAAAATTCTGTCTGTGTCTTTCTTTCTTGACGAAGGTTTATGAGGTGGTCCCTGATCAAGCACATAAACCTGAAAACACATGTACCAACTTACCTACCTACATACCTACCAAAATTTAGGCGATTTAGTTTTGACGCTAAAGGGAAATATTTTATGCCACAATCCTCTTTCAAATGCATGGAACAGCACCACAAATTTTAACCCTTTCCAATTTGCACAATCCAACCAGTGCTATCCTAAGACACGTATTTACAGATACACAAAGGGGAGTCCTACAAGGTCCATTTCACGGGATCGTGCCTCAGTCCAGCAAAGTCGTTTCGGCAAGGCAGCATCGATCGGGCAGTTTCGGGTTGAGGAAGTGCACAATTAGTGGACTGTCCTTTTTCGGAAAAAGGAGGAATTACCCAATTACCCGGGCGCCTATCCTTTCTCCCACATGGGGTAGCCGGTGCAATTAGGCCTAAATGGGTCCAGTTAAAATCGCCTCCTTTTACGATGTGTTTGTGATGAGGCCGACGTGACGTGGGGTAAATGACGCAGAGTTCGATCAAGTTGGTTTGGTTGTTGATCAAGTGTAAAACTAGTTTTAAAAGTAATAATTGTGGTAAAGCATGCCGTATTTATGATGCTGAATTATCCCAGTAACAATTGTTAAGTCAATGGAAGACTGGAACAACCACGCTTACAGTTATGTCAACCTTCTTAGTAAATCCCACAAACGAACCACCCAATATGCCCGGATGGCCGAGTAGTTTGGATCGCAGACCATAACGCTAGCAGCTGCTCTCTGTAACAACACTCACTCCACTCCACTCCACTCACTCACTCACTCCACTCCACTCCACTCCACTCCACTCCACTCCACTCACTCACTCACTCACTCACTCCACTCACTCACTCACTCACTCACTCACTCCACTCACTCACTCACTTCACTCACTCCACTTCACTCACACACTCACTCACTTCACTCACACAATAATAATTTCGACCCGTTCGGGATTTCGACCCATTCGGGATTTCGTCCTTGTCGGGTTTTGACCCATTCGGGATTTCGTCCCTGTCGAAATTATGGCCTTTCGGGATTTCGGCGTTCGGGATTCTGGCTTGTCGGGATTTCGGCTTTCGGGATTGTGTCCGGAACCTGTCAGAAGGTATCGAGTTCTAATCCCGGAATTATGGGCAATGATAAGTGTGTTTGTTGTATTTGTTCTGAGTACATTGCGACATACGTTTTTTTTTTGTTTGGTGCTCGTTAAATCTGTGGAGTGAAAATTCCAAAAAAGAGCACGATATCGCCCCTGGTTTGCTTTGGGTGAAGGCTCAGGTGGACTTTGTCACTTGACAGTTCTAAATTTCAAGGCGAAATCGGTTGTGTTAAAGCTCCATTGATGCTTGAAATTGCCAGTCGTAAACGCAAAAACCAACCTAACGTTGCTGTTTTATATAAGTAAAGGGGCCGTAGTGAGCCTAGTGGTCAGCGTCTCGGTCTCGAGATCGGAAGGTCCCACGATCGAGTCCCGGTACCACTAAAGACCTACCGAGTATATGCGGAGAACGTGCTCGTTAAATCTGTTGGGTTCGAAAGTCCTGTGGTCGGTCATTGCGCAGTTTACCACGGGTACAGGTCCCTGGAGACTATTTCCCTCCCCTTCAGGGACATGTCTAAATTGTAGAGGTAGCGATAGATGGCAGCATCTGTCATGTATGTGTGTGTATGTCGTGTCCGTCCTTCTTGACGAAGCTTTATAATCGGTTCTTTGCGACCAAGCACACAAGCCTGAAAATGTATGTCTACCAACCAACCATATAAGTAAATCAAACTAAATTCTTGTAGAAAGTGTCAATTCTGGGGATCCTCTAGTTGGCCCCTGTCTCTAAAAATTAAATGGATCCTCTTACGAGCGGTAGTGCTGTCCTCTATTGAGAGCGAGTCTGCTGCTATTTGTGTGTGTGTTGTGTGTGTCTTACTTGACGAAGGTTTATAATCGGATCTCTGCCCAAGCCATAGATATCATAATTAAAGTATTAGATTGGCTGATCACGTGACCTCCAATGCTAACGACGGGACGCGCATGGAGGCTTTTTTGGAGGGCTTAATGGCCAGTGTTGCTGCCACTTTAAGGAGAAAAATACTACGAAAAAAATACTATTTAATTCTAAAATTACAAAAAAAAAATACTAGAAAAGGATTTAAAGTCACTATAAATATTCCAAAATGCAGCTAGTATTTTTACGATATTTTTTTGTAATTTTAGAATAATTCTAAAATAAATTCTAAAATTAAGTTAAAAGTTTAGTTATAAAGTTTAAAGAGCATATTAGTATTTTAGAATATTTCTAAAATTACAAAAAAATATCGTAAAAATACTAGCCGCATTTTGGAATATTTATAGTGACTTTAAATCCTTTTCTAGTATTTTTTTGTAATTTTATAATTAAATAGTATTTTTTTCGTAGTATTTTTCTCCTTAAAGTGGCAGCAACACTGGCCATTAAGCCCTCCAAAAAAGAATCCATGCGCGTGCCGTCGTTAGCATTGGAGGTCACGTGATCAGCCAATCTAATACTTTAATTATGATATCTATGGCCCAAGCACACAAACCTGAATATATGTCTACCAACCAACAAATCTTGTAGAAAATCGAAATTTAAGAACGGAGATAATTCATTTCATAAAATTTATGTTAATAATTACCCTAATATATGAATTATACATAAGATAGGAAAAATATATGATCATGACATACTTGTAATTATTAAAATCGTAAGATTGTGACTAATACATAATACTAAATACTAAATACAACATAAACCTTTAAAATCACATTACATCATTAAATTTAAATAAATTAAAAACACGTCACGATTCAAAAATATACCCTTAAAACAGCTAAATGCAACAAGACCTCGCAAAATAATGAGGCCAATCCAATTCCTAGAAATGCCAACCTCTATATTATATTACCCTTATTTTTGGCAAGTTAATTACAACCCTTTATTAGGAAATTAGGTTTGGTATAAGACCAAAGCTAATAATGTTTGAATTGTTGAGATAACAAAGACATTGATCAGATAAGCACATTCAATGTATATGGTCTTTTCTTCGATAAATTAATCCAATTGCTAGAAATGTTTCTACGGCGGGCGGAGGGATTACGAAGCGAGCTCAAACGAAAGGCAGGAGTTTTGCATTTTGTTAGCGTAATCTTTCCTCCTAAGTAATTAGTGTATCAAAAGAACTCCAAGACTGGAATGTAATTAATAAGATAACAAGAGAAAATGAATACAACTTTTGCTTGAAGCAGGTGCATCAAAGACATTTTAGAATTCATCAGTGCTGTTGCATATTGTAAAAAAATACAGTTTTAATGTTTAATTTTGAAAAAAATGTAAAGTACTACCTTAAAAAACATATACTTGTTTTTAAAAATGTTATTTATTAAAAATGTGTTTGTTATGAATGTATAAGTGCAAACGATCTTCAGAAATAAATGAAATATTATCAGTATATCGCTACCTAATAAATAAAAAAATAATAGATTTTTTTCATTAATTTCCATGTTAGATAAGCTTCAGTATTGATATAAAAATATGTTTGAACTGTTTGTTGAAAATATTTAAGGTTCCTTCACATCCCCGATTAAATTTACACTTTATCACAAATAATCATGACACAAATTAAATTCTCAATTAATTAGGACCAAAATAAATCGTTGAATTTCCAAGAATTGTTTCTAATTTTTGGTACTCATCACTTGACCAAAATTCTAAGCTGAGCTTTACGGGGCTGTGTTAAAGCTCCTTCAAAGGTTAGACATATACAGACGGATATGTTAAAATTATATCAGATTCACCTTCAGCAACAAAATCAGCAACAATCAAACAATGTACCCTCTTGCATTAAAATCACTAACATCACTATTTCCAAAGACCTATACGATCGGATGGCGTGTTTAGAACCTGGAACCTTCTCCATGAGAGGCGGACGTTCCCACATCTTAACCACGGTTGGGCCCCTCATATAACGTCTATGTTAACTATAAATATCTGCATTCGAAAATGTTACCAAATAAGTTGAAAAATCTAACTTCGGTTTCAAATTACAAATTTCTCTTCTCGATGATCCCTCAAGCTCCCGAATTGCCTTATCCCTATTTCAATTCACCTCTTTGTATGTGTCCCAGCCAATCTTTACAGACCTTCATCCCCGGATCAGTCTTCAATAGCCATAAAGGACACCGAGTGTGTTTGGCATTCCATCAGATATAGGTTTTCTTGCGTCTCATCATCGATTGCGAGAACTTGCGAGACATGGAGGCCATGAATGAAAATTGCTGTTTAGATACGAAACTTTTCTCATGAGAGGGGGAAATAACATTGTATTGTTTTTCAACTGTTGTTTTTACAAGATGAGCTCTAAAGCCTTGATTCCACGGTCCCAGGGACACGAACATCTTTTAAGACTATCGATTGGTTAGTTTTTACGCCAACCAACCAATCAGTTACCGAGAAAAGTTAGTGTCCATGTTCAAATGGAACCAAGTCTTAACGATGCCAATATTAAGATAACAAATTGCTCAAAAATATTCATTAAAAAATAAACTTTGTTTACTAACTTACGCGCTACAATTACAAATTAGCATATTCGTGAGCAAACTCATCATTATGCTGAAAAATAAAGTTTTGATTTTAATAATGTTAATAACGGCATTAAAAGGTAGAAATACAGATAATTAATTATTAATGACAAGTTATGCAATGGAAGTTTTCAATTAATCTTTTTGTAGATAACCCTATTAATAATTTATCCCGATGCATATTAGTTTCGATTAATAATACACAATATTTGCATATAATATTTTCCTACAACATTAGTAATTAGTAACTTTTACGTTCAATAAAAATGTTCAAAAATACCGCACACATTAAAAAAACAGTTTTTCTAAATTATCGATATCATTTAAATATCTTTTTTTTAAAGAATATTAACTTCAAAGTGTGTTTATTTGAAAGAACATATACACTATATTCCCCAAGATATGTAGTCATTGGAGTTTTGTGAAGGAAACTTCCTTAAAAGAGTTTTTCTCCATACGAGTCAGCATTTTTTTTCTTTGAAAAATGATAAGGTAAAGTTGTTTTCGATATTTGGTTTCAAAACATACGTTCATGATTCCTTGGATAAGCTTGGTTGTAAGTTACACGAGATGAAGATGCTTCTTTCATGTTAAAAGTAGGGAATATGCAGTTGGTTTTTCGTCCATAGTTTGTTTACTTGAAGCATTAGGAATCAAAGTACTATAAAACTATTCCGTATATTTGAAGATAAGAAATGATAGATTTATATTAATGTACGGTATATATGGAATTTTACATAAAAAAAAAGAAAATATCATTATCCATTATTTTGGTTCCAAAAATCCATTCTTTTAGTTTTAAAAGTTTCATTTTCTCATTAGTTTTTAAAATTAGATAATAAAATTATTGGTTAATACAACGTTACTTTTTGTAATTGATTTTTTTATTTTGTGTTAAATTAATTAATAATCAAAAATAAAGGCTCGGAGCTAAAATATTACCATACACAATTTTTAAACCACGTTATTCCAATCAAAGATCCTATTCATTATATTTTTTGCTGTTAGGTGAGATGTATTCATTCGCGAATGAAACAGCTGTCGTTATTTCTGTTAAAGCACTTTTTCTGATCTCATACTTTACTTTAAAACAAATACTTAATAAAAATTACATAAAAATTCGTAAACAAATACCTAAAAAAATTACATAAAATTCGTAAACAAATACTAAAAAAAATTACATAAAATTCGTAACAAATACCTAATAAAATTACATAAAAATTCGTAAACAAATACCTAAAAAAAATTACATAAAATTCGTAACAAATACCTAAAAAAAATTACATAAAATTCGTAACAAATACCTAATAAAAATTACATAAAAATTCGTAAACAAATACCTAAAAAAAATTTAAAGATTTAATTTATAATAAAAGTAACTAATAATACTTAAATACCTACTAGCAAAAACAGAAGATGATATTACCAATTAACATACTAATTATTTTGAAAATAACAACTTTCCGTCTGCATAAAAAACATATTATAACCGATGCTGTTTTGGATTAAACTAAAATATAAAGCACAAATGATTATAACAATAAATCCTTTAGTAAACTAATTTATGTGGTTTCTACTTAATATTTGTTACAAACCATTTCATCTGAGAATACACAATTTAAATATAAAATATTGTAATCCCATTTCAAATGGAGAACGCATTTATAATCCGGATTTCGAATATGTCATTATCATTTTCTTGCTTGTTTCATCGATCTGTTAGAAACTGCATCAATTAAACTCGGATCAAAATAAAATTTTAATATGCTCAACCAGATTAACCCACACTAGATAGACACTGCGTAAAGGGAATTTCTAATTACGGAATGGCTAGCAGAATAGTAATTACCGCGCAGTGTTTGCAGAGCTTTCTGAAAGTGCAAAAGTGAGTGGTTTTAGAATTGCAATCGTAAGCGACGTCTATTCCGAGCAAGAGGAAAATTGTAATTATACGGCATTTTCTAAGGACCGGCAATACTGGGTGATGGGTTTGGGGATCCTTTCTTTGAACTGTTATTCATAGGTGTTGCGTCTTTTAATATATATTTTTTCATTCAAAAACAAATATTTATGAGTTTATTTTTAAACAGTTTGATGTTTTCTTGATTTATTTTGTTTTTGATTGGATGATATAATGTGAGACAGCGGATAATTTTGACCATTGGGTTACTAAGTGATTAAGAGAAACTAAAAACTAAACTCCTCGGTGCAGCAGCCCATCACTGGGCCAAGGCCTGTCGTGCCCAATTCAGCTTTCGTGACCTAGGGCTCTAGGATGCTAGGCATATGTCCCGGTAAGGTGTTCAGCCTCACGCGGAACCCCCAGTGTTTAGTTCCTAAGCATGCTTGGTACCCATTTTATCGACCCAGTCAAGGGATGAAAGGATGGGTCAACCTCGCCCGTTCCGGGATTCGATCCCCGGACCTGTAGTGTGGCAATGCGAAGCACTTCCACTAAGCCACTGGGCCTCATTAAGAGTAACACAATTACTAATGAATCCTAGAAGAACAAATATTAAACAATAACAATCTAAAATCTCTGTAAAAATTTACTCCATGTAGTTTAACTCGTTTTACATGCTTATTTTTATTTCCTTAACGTTTCCAATTGTGTTCAGTATGAATGAATGTAATTCTGCTTTAATGTAGTAATATTTGTGTGATAGTTAAATATAATTTGGTTAAATATTAAATATTTTAATAGTTAAATATTTTAGATCGTTCAGTTAGGAACGTAAAATAAAACTTCTTGTTTGGAAACCCCATTCTCCGTTTATAACGGACCAACCCATCACAAACAGTGAATGTTATGTTTTTGTTTTGAAACGAGAATAAAATAATGAGCTTCCCAAAATGTATGTGTTGTGTGAGTGTGTGTTTTATTGGTCTCTTTGCGTTAGAACCTATACCACTGAACCCATACTTGAGCACCACGCATAACACCTCCGTTAAAATGGATGTCATTAGAGTTTGAAATACAAATGGAATACAGTGTTAAAATCGGTTAAGAAAATACTTTCTGGTCCATTGGAAACAAATAAAAAATAACAATGTGTTTTCTTGCGTTTCATTGCATTCAAACCTAGGTTCAACTGCCCCTGCTTAGGAACATGGGCTTTTATGAGAGCGATTACAAAACTGTCATTTGAATGCGCCTCGTTTCAGTTAAAATCCAAGCAACTCTCAAAGGAATGGTTTGGCTTTCTGGCAAATATCCGAACTTAATGGCGGCCATAAATGGTTAAATGGTACTTAATCCATGCGTTTTATGAAATGCGATGTTATTCTACAGAATATTGGGGCGTTATAGGTGACCGAAATTCCCCTACATAAGGGTAAATTTTGAAAATTCTTTTGTTTAATGTGACTTTCTGATAAATGTTCTACTAGTTTGAAACTGTTCTCGTTGGAATTTCTATGACTTAAATAACTTTTTTTGTTCAGTCTTTGTATTGATATACCACTATGTAGTTTATTTAGAAATGACAATTACAAAATATAAGATTTATTAGCTACAATGGCTATGAAGAGTACTTATAAAAATAATTAAAATAATACTATATTTGAAAATCCATATAAAATTACTTATATGATGCAAAATTTGACATATCATAACTAAATAAAAATTATACCAACCAAAAATAAGATATATTTTATAGTTTCTTTTCATATGGATGTATCAAGTACTCTGGACTCTTAATTCCATTCCTAAAAATTTAAGGGTAGAGTAGGGTTAATTCGTGTGTGGAAATAAGGCACATTTTTATGACTTTTTTGACAAAAAGGTTAAAATCTATTTATTTAAACTAATGATACATTAAAGTGTGACATTCGAAGAATATTGTGTCCAGTTTTCACGAAGAAATATTAAAAAATACGGCGATGGCAGCAATTTTTGTCAAGCGTTTTGGAAAAAAGTTGAATTATTGCGGTGCCAATCATAACTTCAAAACTACTGCACCGATCCTTTCGAAATTTTGCACACTATTTCTGTACATAATTTACGAGGTGACTATGCAGAGTGTTTTTTTTTTCAAATTTGTTTATATTTTTAATTTTATAACAACAAATAAAATATTTTTTTTGCTCAAAATCGCGTTTTTCCCTTTAAAGTGTGCCCAAAAATTGAAAAAATTAAATTTCGAAAATTCCTCCCAGCGTTACCTGGGGTAAGTCCGTATCTAACGATATATAACTTTAATTTTTTAATTTCAGATGATCCACGTCGGAGTTATGATGGGCAACTTTCAACAATTCAACTTTTTTTCCGAGGCGCTTGACAAAAATTGGTGCCATCGCCGTTTTTTTTATATTCCTTCGTGGAAATTGGACACAATATTCTTCGAATGTCACACTTTAATGTACTGTTGGTTTAAATAAATAGATTTTAACCGTTTCGTCAAAAAAATATCTTAAAAATGTTCCTTATTTCTCACGAATTAACCCTACCCTACACTTAATGGGGTAATAATATCTCATATATTAATTTGCAATATTAGGACGGCCATACACCATTTCACCTAAACTAACAATAAGAAAATCCATGCGTAATTTCCAAGCTAATGATAGAACGAAATGATTGATGTAGTAGCATTATATTACGAACTCAATACTAATTCACGCAATACGCACTCAATACTAGAGTTTTTATAAATTCATAAATAAGAAATTTATTACAGAAAAAGTACATACAATTACCCCAGATATAAAAAAAACCCAATTTATTGTACACTGTTAAAAAGTTTAGTGCAATATTGCACCGGAATTCCGAAATTTTATAGCTACCACCACTATTTGAAGCTTTGATTTATCACTTATGCGGTGAGTCAAAGTTATGATTTTACAACAAAATTAATAAATTCACGATACAAATAGTGGATGTAAGCTAAAAATTCCCAGAATTCCGGTATAATCTTACACCAAGTTTTTTAACAGTGCACATCTTATTCAGAATATAATAATAAAACAGATAAGTAGATAGTACAATACTATTTTAGACTCTCCCTAATTTATCTTCTAGAAGTACTTTGAATACCATACATGTACGTATTTATTTTCTCTATATGGGACATGACTCCGAAGTTGTGTCTATAAACGAAATGATGATTTTCAAAATTTATATGCACTTTTTTAGCACATGAGGTATTATGTGTCATTTGCACGGCTATATTTTATGACGAAATATTGTTATCACGTAATAAAATATATTAAGAGGGACTGTCAGTCCCATAGAGCTAATGTATTAGTTTTGAAATCACAACTTTTGCAAAAGAATTGCTTTGTCATGTTATCCCATTTTTATACTAGGTATGAGAATCATCATAACATCAATTTAAAACAAAATTTAAAAGAAAATAACATCGGGCTATTTAATTATTAATTGATAAAGTTTTCAAATAGTGTCGCCATCTGCTGTATATTTTGGGCATTTTAAAACTTCAAAAATATATAATTAAATAACTAGATAACATTTTCGTTTCACATTTGTTTCATTTCGATGTTATGTTGATTCCCATACTTGTGGAAAAAGGCTAACATGGCAAAGCAATACCTCTGCGGAAATTATGATTTCAAAACTAATACATTAACTCTGTGGGACTGACAATCCCTCTCAAAATATTCTATCTTTGGTACCCATATCAGTTCCCAGGTCACTAATAGGTTTGCAAAACTAATATGCTATGAGTAGGACTCTTGACGCAAAATTGTCAGAATTGACAAATCCAGTGGACTTTGGTCCAAGCCATAACAACAGGTTTAAACTAGGCACCACATTATTAATAGCGCAATAACAGTATATGATGATACCATTGTAACACTATAACATAGTGCCAGTTGTTATACCATCAACATATGCTTCCTGTAGATTTTGGTAATATAGTAGTTTTAGAGCATTCATGAGTATATATTACAGACTAATTAGACAAGTCCCACGACATAAACAATTATGTATAATATGTATGTGAGTTTAGGAATAATATACGCTGCATAAGGGGATGTGCCCTTCCAATTATCAATAAATTATGATATATGATTAGGAACACCATGAAGGATACGGTATTCTTATTTTTATGTTTATTAAAGTATAACATATATATTAGATGTTTTATTGCTTTAGTGAATTTTAGGAAAAAGAAACATACATAAAAAGAAAGCTTTATTGAAATTGTTGCCATTTAATGAAGTTTTAACATTCCATATTATTACAATTTTAGATGTATTATAAAATATTTTTAAAATGTAATTAAAATATTCTTGCAAACAAAACAACTTACCTTTTTAAAGTATAAAAAAAAATTGTAAAAAACTGTCGACAAATTTACAAGAAAAAAAATGATTATTTTCTTTTAATTTAAAAGAAATGTAATCTATTGTGTATGATAGATTAGTTAATGATGCTATATATACTCTGTTGGAAATATATTTAGTAAAAATACAGTGTGTTTGGCGTTGAGTAAAAGTACTATAAAAACTGTATTTTGAAACTTAACATGTAGGTTCGTAAAAAGTAGCAATTGAATAAAAAATTAGCAACGCAATAAAAAAGGCTTATTTGTAAATCTGTGTATTTTTGTGCTTGGTATTTTAACATTCCTTAATATGGAAAGGTCACGCAACAATACAACGTTAAGCTTTATGCTTTTTTTTTAAAGAAAATATAATGAAATTACATTAGTTCTAAGTATTATAGAATATTTTAATTTTTTGTTAATGCATAGAAATTTTTATAATTCAAAATACAGATTACCGACATTATAAAAATAACAGATTACAAATTATAAAAGCAATATATAATAATTTTTTCTAAATAAAGAATTTAAAAGCAAATCAACAAGTAACTTTTAGAAATAATGTAAACTACAGCAATTCCAATTTGTAATACATTTTTTTTAATCTTTAGATGCACATTTTTCCTTATGGTGTTCGTAAAGTAAAAGTTTGCGAAGAATTTTCCCTAATTTATTCTTTAACAAACATAAAGTACGAAAAATGTTTCGATTTTTATTTCTTGAATGTGTAAAAACAGGAAAAAAGGGTTAAAGCGCAAAATGAGAGTTTGACGCTTTTTTTTTAAAGCTTTTAAACAAAAGTTTCGAAAGTTTTGCTAAATGAGGCGTTAAAATGCTTAAAATTTTTGTGTTTATTTTTTAAAACAAGACTCTTGTTTTTGCATCAAGCTGAAGTTTAGACAACGTTATGTGTCAAACTTGTTATTAAACTTTTGCTAATGTAATTTTCTTTATGTTCACTCTAAAAATCCATGTCCTAAAATTAAAAAAGAATTCGTAGAAGGAAATTTTTATAACATAAACTTTTCCATTCAGTAACTAAGTTTAAAATATGTTTAAGCAACGTAACACAGATTTGTTCATCTTTATTTAAATTTTTTTCATGTTCATGTAAGTTCTTCTTAAAAATGAATTGAAAAACTCATTTTTATCGAATAAAAATGAATAAAATAGTTTTATCACGATGTGCATAAGAAATAAATTTAAGGGGATAAAATCATATTTTCCTAAATATTTATGCAGGACTGAATGCAATTGCCACTTAAACTAAAAATAATAAATTATAGCTTAGAAAAAAACCTAATTGATAAGGCTGAAGCATCGTAGTAATGACCTTCTTTTCACTCCACTTAAAACATTTTTCAAATTTTTGTATAATACAGAGTAATAATTATTATCAATTGCTTAATTTTAAGAATAAATGTCTATGGGTTAGAATGGAACCCATGTGTATAAATAATATTAAGAACATGTGAAGATAAGTTAGTTGAAGTACGTAATATGCACGGAAAAAAACATTCCAAGCTTTCAAGTTTTTTTCAAAACGACCAATGACCGAAAAACCTTTCAAAGTTTCAATGGTCGGGACAATGGACCGGAGTATGTTTTGACAAAACCAAAATGAAACCAACGTATACTTAAAAAATATTAATTATTATAAATTACTTGTAAATTTTTCATTAATATATTCCATTTGTTTCACCATTTTTAATAGTAAATTAGTGAAAATTATTTCATTATACTTGGTGGTCAAAATAAACGATACTTGACAGGACTTTACTATCACAATGTATCCTAAATAAAATCCCAGTCTATATTAATTCTCCCTCAAGAAGATAAATTAAGAAAAGACGATTGATACTTCTACCTATGCCACTGCAACAAACCTACTCTGTTTGACCAATAAGGTCATGTCAGTTTTTTATGATAAGTCTCAACTAGATGTAATCTATACCGATTTTTCTAAGGCATTTGACACTATTGATTTTGGAATTCTATTAAATTAGTTACATAACTATGGTTTTAAAGCATGTCTTATTGACTGGTTGTATTCATATTTAAATAACCGTTCTTTATATGTATAATTTAATAATGCTGTTTCAGATAAGTTTACAAATACCTCAGGTGTTCCGCAGGGTTCTGACCTTGGTCATCTTCTGTTCATTATTTTTATTAATGATTTATGTACTGCTTTTGACAAATCGGATTATCTCTTTTTTTGCTGATGACTTGAAAATAATGAAGACTGTTAAAACAATTGCTGATGCTGAAATTGTACAAACTGATTTGGACAGTCTTTATAAGTGGTGCATGCATAACAAATTGTATTTAAATATTACTAAATGTTTTGCTATGAGTTATTTCCGCACCTCCAAACCTTTAGTACATAATTAAAACATTAATATTTCAAATTTAATCCGTCTTAATGAAATAACAGATCTTGGTATAATTTTTAGATATGATTTTGATTTTTCTCCTCATATTGATTCTATGATTTCGAAGGCTTACAGTAAATTTGGTTTCATTAAGCGTAAAACCGTCAAATTTTTTAAACCTAAAAACTTTAACTGTTCTTTATTGTTCTTTTATCCGTTCAAAACTAGAATATTGTAGTATTATCTGGAATCCTTATCTTAATAACAAAAATCTCTTAATTGAAAGAGTTCAAAATAATTTTCTTCGTTTTCTACATTTCAAGAAATTTAAATATTATCCTCATTATACCCCCTCATCCAATTTTCGGAGTCTGTTTCATATGCCCACATTAAAATCAAGAAGGCATCTTTCTTCTTTGTTGTTCTTTTATTTATAAATTGTATGGTTGATTGTCCTGAAATTTTGTGTTTGATTAATTTTTCTGTAAAAAGTCATGCCTTGCGTAATAATGATATATTTGTTGTACCACTCTGTAAAAATAATTATTTAAGTAATCATCCACTTTATAGATTTTATCGTAAATTTAATCTTTTTAGTAATGAACTTGACTTATTTTCAACTTTTAATGATTTTAAAAATGATTGTCTACGGAATTTTATACAATTGAATGTCTGTCTTTTCCCCCAACACTGTAATTGGGTTGTAACCTGTTGTGTGTTTTTTTTTCTAAATAAATAAATGCCACTGGAAATCCTCAGAAAAACAATTCAAAAGGGAAACGAAGCAATTCAAATCAAAACACCAACTTCAAACACTCTCTTTTGTATGCAAGAAACGGCCGAGTTCGCCATTCCACTTCGACCAAACTCTTGACACTAAGAAACAACTAAAGCTCCAGACCTCACGTAAATTCGACTGTGTAACAAGCTTAATCTAAAACCCTCGCGAAAACCTCGAAATTTCTCCTCTCTTAATGGCATCGGGCTGTTTCAGGAGAGGAGGCTCTGGCAGTTTCCGACGGCTCACAAAGCCTGAATTCGAAAAAAAGATGTCCGAAAGAATTGAACACATATGTTGCTGTTTCACCTGTTCCACGATATAAAGATTTTTTTATTGGGATACGGTACCCAAAACATTATTTCTAGAAATAATAACATGAACTTGTAAATTATAGTGGTTTTATATAATGTTCACTCTAAATAAACATTTTCTAGCAATAGAAACCAATATTTACAAGTAGTTTTTCATTTTTATTTAAAAAAGTAAAATTTTTGAACTTTTTAAAAACGCTACTCGTCTTTCAATTTTGAGAATAACTCCACCAAACTTTTATAGTTTGTTTTTAGAACTATTTGTTTAAGAACTGTGCATGAATTTTAAAATATGAACTACAGTTAAAAAGTAACATGCATTTATACTGAAAATCTCAAAAAATCACACACAAAAATTACAAATTATTGCATTAAACATATTTTTTTAAAAACAACTATACATAGTAGACCTATTCCATGCACAATTTTATGCACCATATATAAAAGAACACAGGTTAAAAATTTCAAAAATCTAACTTAATTAGCTAAAAAGCCTTAGGGATTTATTAAACACAAGAATTGAAAAACGCGAAACAGAGAAAAAAGGTTGAAAGCAAACGAAATACGTATTCAAACAAAGAATATTTCAGAAAATATTTAATAACTTTATTTCTACATTATATATCATTATGAAACTTTTAGTAAATGTTCAGAAAGATATTGTAAATAATAAAAAAGTAAAAACTGTAAAATCGATATTTTGACCAATTTTTGGGTACCGTATCCCCTTAAATCATATATCAGTTAAATCATATACATATCAATTTTAAATCACCATACTTACTGGTCGCCAATCGCCATGTGTAGCTCTAGTGCGACGATAATTCAACTTAGCCTAACCACAATAAATGGGTCAGTCGGTGACACACGTGATTTAGTCTTGTTTATATGTAGCATTTTTTTAATTCAACTTTTTTTTATCTCACCACTTCAAAGTGGTTAGTTTTGATACAAGATATTGAATTGTCCATCTTTTTATGTGCGTGTGTTCTTTATTCTGTATTAATACGAATCATGCGCAATATTTAGCCTAATTATGGGTCATGTGAGTGATTGAACATATTTGTTGTACTTCTTAGTTGGTAAATCTGATCGGGAATAAGTTTTTTATTTGTGAAAGGGGAGAAAACCTATGGTACCAAAACCCTAGATCATCCGTACCGTGTAAATTTTAAAAGATCATTAAGTTGCTGGGTATTTTGAGAGGTCCTTGTATATGCGCAGTAGCGCACAAATGAAGCAGGCTAGAGCGGTGCATCTTGGGATACCTCGCTGCCAGTATGTTATGCGCAGTAGCTCGAAAAACCTGACAGCCCTGCTTCAAATCATCTCAATTGAAGGGGCCCTCTACTGAGCGGTGCATCTTGGGATACCTCGGTGCCAGTATGTTATGCGCAGTAGCTCGAAAAACCTGACAGCCCTGCTTCAATTTCTCTCAACTGGTGGACCTCTCTACACCTCCTTCCTACCTCTATGGTATTTTGCCGTAAAAAAGTGTCTGCTGTTACCAATACTCTATATACTCCCTCTTTGGAAAAAAAATTTGTTGTTTCTTATTCCACTCGGTCTAGATCAAGTCTAGACCAAGTCCAAAAGGCCGTTCACCCACAAAAAGCCTCGAACATGCTCAGAAAGTAATCACCAGAAGCTTCGAATATACATTATACATGTAATACAATGTTCCAATACAGCAATGCCACAGAAAAGTTAAGTGCGTCAAAAATGGAGCAAATCAATCAGGTCCGCTTCAATTTTATTATCAACCCAAACTGAATCTTATATGAGACAAAATTTAATCTATTAATAAATCTAAGGAAAATTATTTTAAGGATTATCCTGAGTAATGAACTGCCAAGAATGATTTGAAATGATAAACGCGTATTCAAAATTTGACTGATAACAACCCATTAATTGCATAACCGTTCTTTTCTAATATTTTGTTTTCCTTTTCCTTCAAAGAAAGGCAATTGTTTACCTCTCCAAACAAGATTTACAGATCCAGGAGCGGATATGAATGGAACATAGGGATAAAACAAAACAATAAAAATCTATGAAGGGTTAGGTTTTTTTCTTTTGCTTATTTTTTGTTCTGGGTTGTACTCGTTAATGCAATGGCCACTACCATTGATAAAGATGGATATGGGTTGTCATCGCAAGGGCCATTTTTTGTCCCAGTTTAGATGGAACTATATTAAGAGGGTATTATACGTGTGTTATATTTTTCTGTAAGATTGTATTTTCTTAGTTGTGATACAATTTGGTGGTAAATATAAAGTTTGCAATTTTTCTACAAGAATTTTGTCAAGGAATATTCTCATTTTCAAACATAATTTTAAATGCGTAACGATAAAAAAAATTCCAAAAAACACTCTTGTTCAATTTTTTAAATATGATTTAATTTGAATGCCATACATGCGTTTTTGATTTTTGTAACGTATGAGAAAAAAAAATGTAATTAAATATTTTCAATTAATTTTATAGATTTAACTTTTGCTTTTATTAGTCAAATGTATACTTGAATTAGTATTTTAACCGCATTTAAAGTATCTATGAAAAATCAACCTATCAAAAATTTTGGGGTAAAAAAGTCTATCGAAATCGTTGTAATCTTTTCAGAGACATATTTAGTTGCTAATATCTGAAAAATGTTTTGGAACAAATGGGTAATTTCTAAGGTAAAAAAAAAGGATTTTAGTAGGCAAACGTTAAGTTCTTCATCATCTTCCTTTCTTTTTAATTTAAAAAGAAAGAACCATATATCTTATGGAACAATGCTAAAACACATTGCTTGCAAGCTCATGTATCAAATTATGTACTCATTAAAACTCCTTTCCAAGTGAGTTTTTGAATAAACTATGTTTGGAGTAGAGAGAAAAAAAATGACAAATCTGTAGCAAAACAAAGCCTCTTGTATTTTAATAGGTTGTCAAAATCTATTTGCAAGTAAAATTATGAATGAATAAATTCTGTACAGATATTTTTTAACATCTTAAGATTCCAAAAACCAACAAGGCCAAAAAAAAAATGAAAATCTAAATGAAGGTTTTCATTTGGAAAATTATAAAACAAAATTGATTTTTCGAACTCTGCGGATGATGTACATATTTTCCAGTGTAAGGCATTAGTGAATCTACAGTAGTGTGAAGTTTATATTCTTTACATAAAAAATACTTATTGAAATTATCTATATTTTTATGCTGCTGTAGCCTTTGATGTTTGAGTAGATGTAAATGAAGTACTACATAACAATTAAACCAGCAATTTTTATTCCGCAACAAATATTTCTAAAGATGCATAAAAAATACTTAAAATGCCTAAAATAATGTATTTTGATGATTTGAAAAAACAATAGTTGCATCTTTTAAATTAGTCTCTTAAATAATTATTGGGAATAATTTATAAAAAAATAGATTGCCTATTTGTTAATATTTCTTTTTTTATCGACTTTATAAATTAAAATTCTGAGTTGATGAAAAAAACTTAAGAAAGTTTGATTTTTACTCATTGAAGAATTCAATTAAATTTAGAAAATGGTCTTACGTTAAATTTAGAAAACGATCTTAAGAGAGAATGGGCGCGCTGGACCGGGGGTCTCCAAAGCAAAGTGCATCTGTGTTAATCCTATGGAGAAAAAAAATATTTTCTTTGCCACATTTCTCCAGCTGAATTGAATATTTTTACAAGCGGATTTTTTATGTGATAAATGTAGCTGACTTACAGGTCCCGACCCTCCCACTTTTTGAAATTGGTTCGAATATTTTTTTACATTTTCAATAAATAATTTTACACAAAATATTCGAAGCAATCTCAAAAAGTGGGAAGATAGAGACCTGTAAGTTATCTATATTTATTATTAAAAAAAAAAACGTTTGTAAAAATATTCAATCAAGCCGGAGAAATGTGTCATAGAAAATAGTTTTTTCGACATTGGATTAACACTGAGGCACTTGAGTTTGGAGACCCGCGGTCCAGCGCTCCCATTCCCCCTTAAAGCTGCCGAACATGGATATAATACCAGTAATGTACCTAGAGTTGTCACTTTAAGAAAGCTTTAAGAACTCTAGACTTTAGGAAAAATTGTGTGTGTGTGAAGCCCTATATATTTCCCCATATTAATAATTTTGAATGTATATAATAGGTTCAAAGGTTGCGTTGAGTTCTTGCTGAGGTGCCCACCTCGTACTTGCTCAGGGTAAAAAACTATGAGGTACAATTGGCTGTGTTCCAAGATAATCCTGAAGGCTATAAATAGTTAACCAGAAAACGTAAAACCTACTTACCAACTAACGTATTCATGCCAATCAAATATTGAGTAACATTGCTTTAAAGTAAATTTAAATTGATTCTGTGATATTAGTAAAAATTTTCAAGAAATATATCCACATTCCTCTTTTAACGTATACAATTTTTAATGTTATTTATTAAATTTCTAGCTTTTACAATTAGTTCTAATCTTTTATTCATTAATATAATAAGCGTTTAATGGAAATAATGTTTTTTGAAATCAAATTAATACATATATTATACATGGAGATATTGTTATTATTATTTTTTTATATATAGTTATTTATTGTTTTGTTAATATAACTTTTAAGATTTACTGTGATAAGCTTGTTGCATTAATCCATCTTGTGTTTTATTATACATTTAAGCATGACCATTAAATCCAAAAAAGTAATAAAATTATGAAGTTTTATATTAACATGACGTATTTTTATTAAATGCAAAATTAATATTTCTTTTGTATTTGTCACTGAGACAAAAACTAAAACCAAAATCAAAACTTTATTTAAATAATCAAGAATATTAAGGAATGGTAAGTTGATATTTCTATTTGCTGAAAGCATTTCATTAAATAAGAAAAAAAAAACATTTTCTGCGATACATTAGCTTTGAATATTTATTGCAACAATGAAAAACATTTATTTTTTTCTCTTTCCTTCTATTATATCTCAAATATGTGCACACATATACAAAATTATGTATCGCTTGTTTTGTATAGTTCATCATCAGATATACCCACAGAGAAGCGAATTTAAATCTCTAAACTCTCTTCACAAATTTAAATCAGAGTTTACATTGAAGGGTACCTAGCAGAGCATAAAAGTATCCTCAAATGTATATTCTGAGTCAACTTTTAAAGCATGCAACATATAATCTCTTATGTAAAGGAAAGAATTCAAGAAAACCTCTCTAACTTTCCATGTTCCCAGGCGGGCGGCAAAAACTGTTTCTTTTGTATAAGCATTGTTATTACTTACTGTTATTTTTTTAATATTCCTCTAATTTTTTTACTTTCTTTGAAACTCTTAATATTTCAATTATATTTTTTAAATTTAAGTAGTCAGGCGTAGTTGAATATTTTACATGTGTGTAAACTTTGTAAACTATCTTTTATTTTAAAGAAAGAGAAGTAAATGCACACTAAACGCAGTGCAAATCCACCTAATATAAATATATCATCGTTTATATAAAACAAAGTAACCTATAGTTTTGAAAATTTCCCAAAATACATTAAAAGACATAATTTGGTTAATACAAAAAAGTGCACAAATTTAAATAAAACCTTCATAGGTCATATGGATGGACAGACGGAAAAGCTTAAACACAGCGAACAAAAAGGATAATTCACAGGTATATGATATCATACCTTTCTGACAAAAAAAAGAATATTTTAAAGCAGTTGGATAGAACGGATAATATGATAGACCGGTTTATGATGGTTATGTACCGAAGGATGAACAATAATTTATTTAGTGACTATATTAAAAAATGTATCTAGTAAGCTCAGTTACCATATCATGCAGAAATAAACTTTTTCCCATACAGTTTTTTTTATAAAAGATCTTTTGGACATTACAAAAAATTAAGTTTTGTACATAGGGGTCATGTGTATCTGCCTTGTACCAAGCACAATTTCTCTGTAGCAAATGAAAGCCTATAGAATTTGTATTAACCTGTCAAAATCTTTCTACAAATGAAGTTATGAATGATTTAATTTTGTGAAAAAAATTGTAGCGATCTTAAGATTACACAATAACCAATAGAGGAAAATAAAAAAAATAGTTGCAATTAAAGCCTTCATTTGATATTCAAGTTATTCAATAAAAATTATTTTCTCTTTTCTACGGATGATATACATGTTTTTAGTGGGTTACATAAGTGAATATACGGAGGATCTTTTAAGGGGACGCGGTACCCAAAATTTAGGGCTGCTCAGAAAATAATTAAACATGCTCGAATGCTGTGAGCTTAGGATATTGCAAAAAAGAAGGAATCCTTCATAACGGTGGAGGTTTATTGAAAATGATATAGTGGTTTGGTAAAATTGTTTTTAAAATTTTAAGTTGATTTTTGGAATTTTTAATTTTTTCGGCTTGTGAATAATTAAAACCCTACGGCTTTTAGGTAAATTAATGTAGATCTCCAGAATTTTTTCCTGTTTTGAGGCATATACCATTAACAAAAGTTGGTATGGGATAAGGTCTAGTGTGAATAGTTATTTTTTAAAAAAATTATGAAGTTGAAAATTCACAAAAAATCTTGTTTTGGGGCAATTTTTATACATAAAGCTACATAACTGTTCTTGATTAACTGTTAGCTCAATATCCATACCAACTTTTTATTAAGAGATGTTGAGGGAACATTTTGCAAAAAATCCATTAAAAAATTCTTAAAATTGTAGGAGAAGTAGCATTTTGAAAAAACGTAAAAAAAACGTATGTTTCAATATTTATTATTTTTACGCATATGTTTATTGAATGTTAGTTCTTTGTAAAAAATAGTTTAATTTGGATGCTAGCTATAAAAATACTGGATTTAGTTTTTTTGGTACCGCGTCCCCTTAAAAAATTTCTACATGCTGGCGTAGCAGTAATAATATACATAAATGGAAAAACGGAAAATGGAAATTTATTAACAATTTCGATTCTAAAACATCTATCTCTGGAAAGGAGGCTATTTAAGTGAAATATATAATTTTAACTAAATTGCAAAATATATAATTTTATTGATTCATTTGATTGACAATATAGGCGGTTCTAAAATCGTTTAGAACTGCAACAACATCACATCAATTTTAGCTAGGAGTATTTCTTTTAAAACATTTCTGTAATTCCACAATAAATTGTTGCTTGTCAGTTAAAAGAACTATCCAGATTGATGAAAACCTTATTTCTATGTTTCTTATTTACTCATTGCAGAGTTAAAATTAAATTTTTGCGAATGGCCTTAACTACAAATTTTATCGGACTATGCAATGCTAGTAATGTACTTCGAGTCAATTGTTGTTTTTGTCGTATATATTGAGTTGTAGTACATATGTTATTATAAGTATATCGAATAGTTCCAACAGGAAGTGGTTGGTTGAATAATGCCTGCCTAAAAGTTTAAAACAATAAATAATCCCAGTCTTAGATTGAGGTATTTTCTTTTAGGTATTATGTATCTTTCTTAGTTATTAGTAAATTGTTTGCCGTACAAAGCAAATTCGCGATGTCCCTATAAAGGAAAGGATCGGATCTGATAATTGGCTGTAAATCTGATGTTACTGCTAATAAAGGACCATATCCAAAGTTATCAAAAGAATAGCCCGAAGAACATTTTCAACAACAGGTAAAAATAACAATGTAGCATATATTTGGCATCCTCTTGTACCCTGTATCCCCAGAAGTCGAAAGCACATGTCGCAAACTAATCAAAAATGTAGCGGGGCTTACGGGCAGGTCGAATCCCTACAGGTATTTTGTCCTCACTGCTTTTTGCTGCTGCTATTTTTCCAGAAGTCGGTAGGGGGAAAAGCGGATTCTCGGGGGAAGAGACCACGTAAATTTATTACTGAAACTCAGTGAAGAAGTCATGGTTGCTCCAAATCTGATGGCAGACCATTTAATCTGAAAGAGAGGTGTAGTAGTTGAGGGGTTTGTTCGTATTGTATTTCAATAAAACGAGTTTTGTTGTTGTAGGTATGAAATATATCGAGTTGTGTTAATAGTCTCATAAAATAAAAAGTACTCTTTATATTTAAATTTAAAATAAAATTAAAGTAACAAACGATTTTTTATTCAGACGTTTCTTTTCAATAGAGTGTTTTCTTTTTGAGGATTTATTGATTTAACAGCTTTTTTAGATGTTGGAGAATAGGGAATAACTTACATACTATTTTTAATTTGCATTAAATTAGCTATCAGAAATCTGAATATTGGATAAAACTTTCTGTAAAAAAGTATTTATTTAAATATACTTTTTAAATAGATAAAAAAAAGTCGGAAATCAAAAACTGTTCCCAATGATCTGTACGTATTTATAGTTCTTTAGTGACTTTTATTGCGCAAACTCAACATCACCAAACTTCAACACTTTCAAATAAAGTACCGTCTATTTTGTTTGCAAATATATGCACAATCTACGTCACTCTCACTCAGGAAACTGTCACGTGATTTCTTTTTTCCGATTTATATAGAAACTAGCTATTTTAAAATTTAAATTTTAAAAATTGAAGAGAAGTCTCAGAAAAATCAAGAAATGATAAGTGATATAGGAGGAAGACTGCAGTACAAAAGTATGGTGTTCCCCATTATTTGGTGCTTTATTACCCATCTTACCGAGAAGATTTAGTATAGCTTTATTTCCAATCAAAGCTTACCCCTTTTCGCGAAGATTTCGATGAAGGAGTAGGGACGCTTCGCGTCGATACTCGTCACTTATTTTTCGTTTTCAGATTTCATGCGCTATTACTATATTTTTAGCTCCCATACTACGTTTATAAAGTAAAAAGTGGAAGGTATTATAATCGTTCAGTCCGTCTGTCTGTCCGTATGTCTGTCACCCACTTTCGAAGCCAACTACAATATACGACAAGTGAGATGCGTCAAAAGTTCAGCGCATCGAATTAGATACATTGAAAATTCAGAAAATTCGAATTCGAAGTACTTCAATTATTTAAAAAACTGCAAAATTTATTGCTCATTTAAAAAGCATAGGAAGCCATTTTTATTAGAATTAAAATCACCATTGCCATTCGCAACAATTGCTCGAGAAACTTTAATTCTTTTAGACAATAAATTAAAATAGATTTATTTTTGCGACATCGATCAGTTTGAAATGAAATCATATATATTTCACTACGAGATTCTTTGTACGTTGATATGAAATATTTTCATTCTATTTAAAAGCGAGGAATATTACATATTTATTCTTTGAAATATAAATTAATTTTTGCAAACGATAAGTAATAATTATTGAATTTTCGAAATAAAATAAATGAAAATAGCCAAATTTAGCATGGAAATGTTTAATATAGAATTAATGCTGTGTTTGGCGTCTTTTTACCTGTTAAACACAACTGTTGTGTGGAAGCGGGTTAAGTTCTGTTACAAACCTACTTGTTTATCTGTTATGTTGTGTCATTTTCCGCAATATTTAAACCTATTTTAACTTCTATGTCTAGTAACGTTTATCTGTGTCTGCAACTCTACAAAAATGCGTTAGACGCTGGTCGTACCAGAGTTTATTATGCTTACAAATACGTTGAGTGAAGGCTTCAACAAAGTAGTTTGACGCGACGTTTGCAAGTGATTCCAAATAACAGTTTCATTACAATCTACACTACACATGCTTTCAAGAAGTTAGATTCGTGTGTCTCGAGTGTTACAATCCAAGTTAAACAATTTTCTTCTTGTAACAATGCAATCAGGTTGTTTTGTTCGCAATGAGGTTTTTTAATTAATATTATAATGGTCACAAAATATTGTGAAATTTTCCAATTAATTAGATTTCGCAAACACGCCAATTTATTTAAGCATTAATGAAGTTCATTTTTTTTCTATTAATTCTGCAAATTTTAGGAAACTACTAAGATGTTTTATATATATATATAAACACAGCATAATCCCTCATTAAACCTAACGAATGTATGACTTTGTGCTACAACAGATTATTTTAATAGTCAGAAAAATGCAAACTACCTAACTTAATTATCCATTGTTTACATAATGAGGTCATATTTTGTTTATGGCATCGGATGCCTTAATGCGGTTAGATATTAGCTTCATTATTACATTAAATGGCATCATTACTTTCTTGCCGAAACAAAGATTCATTATAAATATGAAGAACTGCTGACGATGAAACTGAATTGAAAAGTTTTAATATAAAAATAACTAAAACAGTTACCTTACTCTGTTTTGTTAATTTATTAGTTTAAATAGTATAAAAGTCCATGGTTTTCATTCAAAAATGGTATCAGCTGGTTCAAAAAAATTATGTCAACAAATATTTATTTTTTAAGCAATTAAAGTTTTGCATCAAATTATTCTAATTAATCTTTAGTTTATCGATTTCGTAATGAAAATAATGATTGTAAATAAAAAAAATTAAACATATTATTTAAAACATTTTAAATAAGTTTTTAAAAATTGACAAATTTAAAATATGTGTTAAGGGAACCTGAGCACAAAATCTTCAAACTAATTGAAAATAATATTACTGTGGTAAAAATAACACACACACACACTTATGAATAATTAGTTATAAAAATTATCCTTCGACCTGCAATCGAATATGATGTGTTTAATTTATTGTTTAAATGTCATCTACTAACCAAAACTAGCAGACATGACAGCCATGAAAGCAATAAGTACCTTTAATGAATGTAAAAAGTTAATCTTTCTAAGATTAAGTAAAATGAGTAACACACTCAGAAAAAACTTGTGTTGACTTTCAATACACAAAAAAACTGTGCTTTTCCCAGTTATTACAAGTTGTGTTGAAACATTACAAAAAATGTGTTGCAACCAAATAATTATGCATGATCACAAAATTTGTGTTGAAAGAGCAGCACCCATGTCTCATTAATAAATGTTGTTCCGCATCTGCTCTTTAACGTTTTGGATAAATAGCTATGCGAAGCTTAATAAATATATTACGGTACTTTAAAATTTATGTTTTAATTTTGCTATACATATTTTAGAACCCAGTATAGTTTAAAATGTTTTGTCTTTGTCAAACGCGCATGGATTTAATAATTGTCTCCTCTCGCGACCGTTAGTTGTATTGTTATAACTTAAATTTGTGTTCGTATGTCATCAACACATTTGTATTAAAACAACACAATATTGTAACATTGTCATTTTGCACAATACTTGGGCTCCACGTGCTGTTTGAATTCAAGTTATGTTTTGTGCAGAAAGTTGAAGGTGGTACCTTATGTTCTCCAGGAGATTTTATATTCACATTTATATACTCAAGTCTTTTTATAAACTTTTCCAATTTTAATGCTGTTTTTCTCTTTTAACGTGTTTTTAGCAGATTTTTTTCCCTTAAATGCTTGTAACTCAAAATCTACTAATTATAGTTAAAATTTTCCACCCATTTTTAAAATATATATCTTTAGTTTTTTCTCGGGAATTGTTGCTATTTTTTCAAATGACTTAAGCATACTACGGCGTAGCTTAATATGGTCTTCATGTCGATTCCAAATACATATTTTTTTAATTAGATTCATTGTAATAAAAAGCCACGAAAGCATTTTATGAAATATTCCCAAAGATATTATGTAGTTAAAAATGTTTTAAACGCTAAATTTTCAATATATAATATTCAATTTTACGAAAATCGAAATTTCATATTTTGAATTTTTAAATTTATATTAAAAATTATTAATTTTTTTTCCAATTTTAAATTATATTACATGCCTTCATAAAGATATCAGGAAAATTCCTTCAAAATTAAGTATTTTAAAATTTTGAGTATAGGAACTCCCATAAAACATTTGATTGAATGTTAAGGAGTCATTTTCTTTCTAAAATAACGTGTCATATACATTTCTAATTATATGTCTGTCTATTTCTATCCATAAGTTAACCCTAAAGTACGTATGAATAATTTTTGTGTCGACAGTTCTAATTTTGCATTTAAAAATTCAACTTTTTAGTAACAGTTTTCTACAGTCTAATCATTTATATTATAAAAATATATGAAGTAGAATAACATCTTATTCACAGTAGAGCATACTTATTATTTAGTTAACTACGGAAATGAAGATAGTTTGGACGTCCAAGATCTTTTATTATAAAGAAATCATTTAAAGTATTTAACGGGACGGAGTCCGGAGCCGAAGCTCGGCCCGCCAAAAGCACACACAACCTTACATCTTGAAGTCTAATTAAAAAGTGACTCTATTTTTAATGGTTGTGAGAAGAGTGTATTGACGCCTATTAAAACGTGGGAACTGTTCGATGGATCGGCAAGACATTAACTGAGAGTTATTAAGAAAGAACTGAATATTAGAATAGTATAGAGATTGGTGTGGTTAATATTATAACTTTATAAAGATTTGTACGATATATCACATATATATCCTACATGAATACGTAAGCAGTTTTAAAGAAATTCAATTAACATTTACGTATTACTAGTAAATTACATATGTAACAACATCAACAATGCTTATTGCTTTCATGCTTTAAACCCATTGCTTTGCAAAAAGAGCTATTTTTTTAATCTCAGAATCAAAGAACTTCAATTTTCATTTATAAAAAAAACATTTAAAAAATCGCAACACTAATGTAAGTGATAACATAACATAAAACAATAAAAAATAACACTCGAAGAACTTTATAATATCAAAGTACAATACAATATCACTTATAATAAAACAAATTGCACAAAGATATCCCATTACAATGTTTACGGGCCATGTTCTTCACACGATCCAAAGAAAACTTTGAGTTTTGTTAGATCCAACCATTGGTTTGACTAAGTTTTAAGATTTTTATTTATTGATATATGTTTTTATGTGAAAATTGGTACATGTAAGGAATGTTCAAGTCCATTGGAAAATTGATTGTTATATTCTTCTTTCTTTAAACAGTTTAGTAAAAGAAAAAACGTGTTTGATACGTCATTACATTTAGGAATTTATAATGAGTTTTTTAAAGATCATGTTTCTAATAAACACATTTTATTGTGATTTGTATGGCAAAATGTTTATTTTAAAATAATTATCGTCTTTTTTAGGTTTTGAAATAGATTTTGTATTTCCAAATGCACTTTTGAACATTTTTTCATATTTAAATCATTGAAAAATGTATTTAGAACACATAATGTGTCGAACTTAAAGCCATGCAGTATAATACCAAATTACATAAATTGATTATTCATTAATAAACAAATATTTTAATTAACACACAATCAAGGAAGAGTGAGTAATTTGTTAGAAGCCTCAAATATTTATTCAATTGATTGTTTCTTCCTTAGTTTCGTTGTAAAATACAGCCCTAAAATCAGTAATTTTAATGAGTGAATTTTTTATTAATACAAAATCTTTCACTGAAATTAAAGTTATTACTTGCATCATGTCAGTTAAATCGCTATTTTATTGTGCATTGGGCCAACTTTGGAATCCTAATGTTTCATTTACCACCACAAAGTTACGGTCTTGCCAAACCAAGTTACCAAGTTTGCTGCCCCAAAGTCTTTAAAAACAGACAAAAGAAGACGGGTTGGAAAATCTCATTCTGCCAACTCGTTAATCCTTTCGGCTTTTCCTATTTTAATGCATTATTCTTCACCATTCACGGCTGGGTTTATTTTTTCCCGTATACAATGGGAAATCACGGCGGCCCGGCCGTTTTTACGAGCGAAACGGCCGCTAAAACTGCAAATTAAAACCCATTGCAAGAGCAGTTAATTCTCTTTTTGGGATAGGGCCATTCCCACTTTAAAGTCCTATCCTTTTAATTTATTTCTCAGCCCTTGAATTCGGGTTTTTTCCGCAAGGAAAATAAGAAGAAAAGTTAAGGTGATCAAGAAAATTTGATTTGTTATATTTACCTAATATTTGCATGATTAATAACATAGTTTTTGTGGTTTCTACAAGTGATATGCGCAACAAAATGTGGATATCGTTACCTATAATAAGGGTTTAGTATGGTTTCAGTTCGGTTTTGGATTTGGTAAAAATGAATCGTATATATTGCTCAAAAATTATGAAACTAGTAGGGGGCTCAGTAACCCAAAACGGATGATTTATTTTTTGCTGTTTCGAAATACTATTAAAACCCTGTAGTACGTTTTCAACAATATTTTTCACATATAAAACCTCTTTGTTTCGATTTCTCATCCCATTTTCAACTAACATTTAATTTTTTAAATCGTTTTTACTCATTTTGTAATTTTTGTAAACATACCCGTATTATAAAATACGAAAACTTCAATAAATGTTTATGAAAAGTTATTCCCTTTTTTACTGTGCATAATAATATATTAAATACAATTAGGGGTGGGACATTCAAATAATTTGACAGATTTTTAATAAAACACGAAAAATAAGTTGTTTTTTAATGAAATTCGAGTGTTTACTCACTGCTTTATTTTTCCCAAAAATATGCTTCGCTTCAAAAATTATTAGAAAAGTGTCAATACTACTAACAAAAAAATTCACTTAAAATTAAATTAGAAATAGAGAAAAGTTTTTAAAATTCGCGAAATAATTTTTTAAACATTTAAATGATTTTAAACATTTATTTTTTAAAGGTTTTTTACGCATAACATCTTGGTTTTAGACAGCTTAAACCTATTTATCAAAATTATTTATGCCAAGCTTAATGTAAAGAAATAATTGTGTACTTAGTCCTCACTGCCGATATTACCTTTAGAGGCAGAAAACCCATACTGACGTTTTTAACAAAACTCTTTTTTTAATACAGTGACATAGTTATCTGGAGAGAAAAACTTTTTTATTTAAAAAATTAGTTTATAAATATAAAAGAAAAAAATGTCCCCGCTCTCTTCTTTGGTACAGTGAGTGGTTCAGTTTTCCGTCCATTATACTACTTTCAAAATATTTGAGTTCTCAAATCCAGAATTTTTTTGCCTTTGACGACCATTTCCAATCAGATCTTGATTCAAATATAAAACACTCAATATTAAAATATAAAATAAAAAAAAACAGCTGATAGAAAAAAAGTAGGAAAACAATTTCCTCTTTAATTGCAGTTACGCCTCAAACAACGAAAACCAAGAAACAAACAAAAGAGAATGCACAATACATTCTAACAAAACAACTTCAAAAACTAACATAAAGTCCCTAAAAAGAGCACAATTATTTAATTCACTCTAAAAAAGAATATTCTAGAGAGGTTCTTCTGAACGGAAATATCCTTTTTGTTCTCTCGGTTTGTAGTAAAGTGTTGGTTCATTGAAACTGGATGACTGCGATTGTCCGAGGAGACAGATTATTTCAGATTCAAACAATGAAAGACAGATTGGTTAGGGGAATTCTATAAAGCATTATGATTTATCTTCGAGTCTTTCTCTGAAATATCCTAAGAAAAGATATAATGACGCTTTGTATTAAATTTCGAAATCACTTTATGATTGAAATGTGTGTTTGTCTAATGTAATATTACTGACATTGATATTGTGATTTTTATGATTTTTTTAAACATGGAACAAGTGTTATTTATATATCTTTAATGTTCGAAGTAATATTATATATGGTTAAAAATGAGCAATTTAAAGAGATTAGCTCTGTTACTATTGTTATATGCACTGTTACAAATTTTGTGCTTGGTTTCACCATGATATTGGTTCCTAGTAGCCGCAACGACAGTGTGGTGAAGTGTTTCACCTTTTTTTCGGTTTTATTTGAACCATTTTTCTGGGTTTGGAAACAAAAACCTGATAAGTGGTTCAACCGAATACCAAAAATATGGTGGAACTTTTCACCACACAGCCGTTGTAGCTACTATGAACCAATATCATGGTAAAACCAAGCACAAAATTTTTAACAGTTTGAAGCTGCAGAAAAATTTACATTAAGCATAGTTTTGCGAAATAATCATTCAGAATGCAAGTGAACCAAGTCCATTTTTTGTCATTTTCGAGTTAGCAGCGTAATACAATGCACTAACTATTTAAAATGTCAGTGCAATAATGAAAGAAGTCCTAGTTTTCAGATAATAACCGCTAGATATTCCGTTTAAAAAATGTTTTTGATTGATGCTGCTTAGTGGCTTTAACTACACTGCTCAAAACAACTATGGGAGCGCATGGTTTAAACCCTTTCACCCCCAATGATTCCATTTCGAATCATCAGCTTGGGATTTTTTCTCACTGAGTTGAGCTCACACTTATTTATCGTTAGATGGAAGAATCATGTCTTTTGAAGAAGTAAATAACACAAATGTACACTTTCAAAAATTTAGGAGCAAAATTGCACCGTAATCCTGGAACTCTCTAGCTGCCACCACTATTTGGGGAGTTGATTCGCCACTTTTGCGGTGTTTTAAAGTTACAGTTTTAGCACAAAATTGGTAAATTCACGCTCCAAATAGTGGTGGCAGATAGAAAGTTGCAGGATTCCGATGCAATTTTGCGCCAAAATTTTTAACAGTGTATCATACATTATATAAAACCAAAATGCGGTAGTAAGACTAAAATACATAATGAAAATGTCTCAAGAGTTATTTAAAAATTTAATTTTTTACTACAATAGTTTTTATGAAAAAAGTTATGCATTAAAGTATATGTAAATATTGTCCAAATTCTAGGATAAGAGCTACGATTTTAAGCAATATTTCATCGAATACTGTAGGTGATAGGTATTCCTATTGTTAAATAACGTCTGACAATTGATAACATTTTATTTTGTGTTGTGGTGAATATTTAAGCACTGGTCATTCTCTTTTTACTTGAAGCCGCAAAAGACTAAAATATTAAATACCATTACTCTAAAATATACTTTTTAGAAATTAAAAAAAAAAACTTTCTTCTTAAATCCATGAAATAACCAAAGATTCGAATTATTTTTCTAATTTCTAAATCACCCCTTTAAACCTCAATAACTTCTCCTTTAAAAGGACAAAATAAACTTTAATTAAAAATGACACACACAAAAAAAACGATTCCTCAAGCAATCATATTATCAATTACTAGAAAACTAATTAATCGCGACAGCTCTAAATAAACAATCTCGCCCTTTTCTGTGTAACAAAACGTGCCCTGAATCTTTGATGACATTTTCCGATTCAATTCGAATCACCAAATGTAGCAGAAAGTGTCGAGTTCACGGAGATATTTCCCCTCACGCATTTTCTTTATCTGATACTTTGAAAAGGAGAAGAGAAAGGGGAAATTCTGCAAAGGACTAGACCTATTTTTACAGAATTTTCTAAAGACAATCCGTACACCACGGTCTCATGAGGTTACCGGCGCCATTTTTAAGACCACTGATTGCGCTGGGAAATTGAATTGTCTGACAGGTACCGTTTTCACAGGAAATGCCATATTAGTTTAATTGTTTGTTTCTCTATGTCGTGTTTTGTTATTATTACCGTGGTTTAATGATGATGGGTTCTTTCGCATATAGGCTTCAGCAATAGATTGCATGTTCCTTGAATATTGTTTCGTCTGCAATTTGAAGGCCCACTTCAGATTTTTTTTAATTACATTTTTTGACATGCTGAAAATGTCCTACGATGTCCGTCCGTACCTACCCCCACCCCATCCAAATTCGTTCCATTGGTTGAATATTAAATTTTTATTTTTTGTATGAAAGGCATGACATTAGAGACCTTTATTTTATGCACTTTTTGTCCGCCTGTCTATACGTCCGGAAGGACATCTGTCTACCTGTCTGTCGACCATCTGCTTATTTGAATGACTTAGAAATTTGTATTCTTTTTAATCGCTGTTGACAAATTAAAAACACAAGAAACTTTATTAATTTAAAATGAATATTTCGAAGAATTTTTTTTGTCAGATTAATCATTTTGGTATGGCGTCATAACATGTATCACAATTGAATTCTTTGATGGTTTATTATTTGTTTTTATGAAAAAAAGCGGTTTCTATTACATCACTGTAGAAGACGGTAAGATAAGATGACGAGCTTAGTAGGAAGACAAAAATAAAAGTTCTCCTTCTTGATAGGAAATTAACAATTACAATTTATAAGTGTATCGGGTTACTTATGACAAGACTCACTGGAAATGATTAATTTAATCTAATACACACTTTTTCCGAGGAATGGAGAATAACGGCTATTTTCTATTCTTGGAATTTTTAGACTTTATTGCGCAAGAAATGTCACAACTGGGTTGATTATGTTTTAATTTTTCAAACAACATTTTTAAGATACAGCTCGAAATGTATAAAATATTTTTGGCCTAGGTTGTTTACGGTTAAATTTGGCGTGATAAATTGGTTTAAATCAAAAACGGCTTCATCAAGTAAGACTACGGTTTTCAACTGGGTTAAGATGACTGCCACTAAATTTACCTAAAATAATTAAATAAAAAATTCCATTTTCAAAAAAACTTTCTAAATTCGTTATTTCTGATTATTTTCTTATTTTTTTAACGACACACTCTTCACTTTTTTTACGCTAATTCACTACTTAGTTAAGATTAGTTTTTTTTAACTTTCAGAAGAAAAAAAAATAACTCAATTTTGAAAGTCGTGGAGTTATTTTCTTATAGAAAGAAATGATATTTTTTCGTTCTAAAACTTAGAAATAGTCAATTTTAAAGCAATAAACTGTTTAAAAATCATTAATAATACAATAAAAAATAAAATATTTTTTTATCATTGTAAGAAGTATTAATGTTCTGATTAAGACAGTTTGAATTTCAATTAATAAAATAATAAATTGAATCGTCAAAATTAATATTACAAAAGTTAACAATAGCATGAGGAAGTTTTTCTTCTTCAGTGCTATACTGTATTTCCATCATTGTTAATGGTCTGTGTAAAAAATTTTATGTTCTTCTGGAATATGCTTTTTTATGCTAAATTGATATTATACAATTGGTAAAATTTTTTAATTACATATTAGTTTTGTAAGATTTAGTTGTAATATATTTTAGAGAAAAATATAAATAATTTTTATGTGTACCAGATCGGGCATAACTATACATTTTAATAATTAAATAATAAAAATTATCAATTTCGTTTTAATACAATTCAGCACTCCGTTTGGATGTTACTTTGAATAAGAAATTAAATCAAAGAGTTATATCTTTATTTAAAGTAACGAATGCACAGACATGAAAAGGTAAATGTAAGGTAAAAAAACAAAATAATTTCGAAATTTTCGTACTTTTTATCTTATTCAAACAATCTATTCAATTTTTGATTCACTGTGTTTTAGAGTGAATTAAATTAATGAATTAAACAGTGTAGTTCGCGATGAATATGATAAGTTTTATAAGTTTCAAAAACTTTGAAAAAAGTGTTCTTTCTATTTCCAGGGGTTTTTCTAGCCTTTACTTAGCCGAGAAGAAGAATTTGAAGCATAAATTTGCCATTTAATTCCAACGTGCAGTTTCTAAAGACTAGCAGTTTTCTTTATTAGTTCCAAATTTTCCAGACTATAAACTTAATCTCTCTTTTCAGTAGCAAATTTCTCAGAATTTCTTCAAGATCTTATTTTACCTACAAGTTTAGCTCCATAGCCTGTCATTTTCAAAACTATTATTTCACACAAGTCATTAATTTTCAAGACAATTCTTCTAAATTCCTCCCTTCGATCAATGTATTACGTAAATCTTTAACTAGCATTGAAACTATTTAGAGAATATTTGAACATTCGATAAATTCAATCATATTTGAATATCTAAAATTTAACAAAAAAAGTAATAATAATTTTTAAACAAAACTTATTTTTAACCTTATACGAAATTCAGCACATACAAATTCAAGGAAATACATATATTTTATAACTTTAAAAGTAAGAAAAAACAAGTTTTTTCTTCACATTGAAATTTCAAGCATAAATAATAATAAACTTTGAAAAACTAAGTTGATTTTTTGTTAAGTACACCTTACATTACCAAATAATTACTCTGTGGAATTCTAAAACTTATTTTATAAATAAAAAACTTTCTAATTTCCCCAATGCCAACAAAAGAAATAAAAATTTCCCAATGGATTTCTCACAGGATATCATGAAAAAAATATCCATTATCTTCATATTCAAGAAAAAATATCCATTATTTTTGTATCCTTAAATGAAACACATCACGCATTTGGGGCAAATCAATTGCATACCAAGACGCCCCAGAGTTTCATTGTTTAAAATTCCTGAGGTATTTGTTGTTAGAGCATCCTTGGAGAAAATATTTAAGAACTGATCAATCTCGAGGATGAAAAATCAAAGTATCCTGTTTGGTTCCAATAAATCAAGCAATGGTTGAATTTCTTTTAAAGTGGGCAATTGTTTGTACTTAAGTACCCGATATTAAACTAATCAAGTACAAAAAAATTAAATGACGTTTTTTTTCATTATTTTTCAAATTTTATTATGCAATAAATAATCATACCGAACTATTTCAGTGATATGCATTGAACACAAAATAAATCCAATTGGTTTTGCGTAGTACCCTTAATTTGTTTATGTAATCAATTTTTATAAATCTAAAAAGCCTTATAAGAGACAAGCTTTATATACCCAGAGTTGCACGGTTATCCCCTTGACTACAGTGACTTTTGTATTATATAATTGTTTATTAAATGCCAATCCATTTGCCTTCTTTCAGGTCAGCACCCTATCTATACCTAAGCTGATATCATTATTTCATTTTTTTTTATTTGGATGTGCAACTGGATCCCTATCCTTCGATTAGTTTGATCGTTTTCCCCAAGACACCTGTGAAAATTGACGGTTCCATAAACATCGAATTACCAACACCAAAAACTGTAACATACGCATTTAAAAGTTTGGTGCAAGATTGCACCGGAATCTTGGATTTTTCTAATTGCCACTAATATATGAAACAAGAATTTACCAATTTTGTGGTAGAATCATAACTGATACACCGTAAAAATGATAAATCAATGTTCCAAATAGTGGTGGCAGCTAAAAAGTTTCAGGATTCCGGTGCAATATTATTTCTAAAATTTTCAGTTTCTCCTATTTAACATACTTTTATATCACTATATTTGTTGTTAACTATATACATTACAAGTAGGAGTGAGCAGTGCCATTGACTGGTTTTTTTGTGGGTATTCCACAGATCCAAAAATGCGCGATGATATTTCCAAAGAGAAATCGGCTAAACACCAATTTCTTGGTTGACGAATTCTGAAACCTCACTTTAGGTATTCGTGTTCCTAACATTTTATAGCAAGAATTGTACGAATACCTGTTTATCGCTTTCTGAGATAGGTGAAAAACACGTTCCCTCTCCCCTTCCTTTGAGTGCGAATTTCATAACAATCGATAACAGATAAAATTGGTTCCTGTAAATTTTAAAGCAGCGTTTTTAATTATGTTTAATTAACTTCTTTTAACTTTTATCAGCATATACAGTTATCTTTAAAAATATCAAAAGTAGCACTGCATTCGAAACACTTTTTAAAAAAATCATCTGCTCTAAATTTATTCATGCTAATGCATTCCGCAGTTAATTCCAGGGAAACAAAATGTGGTTTCTCTCTTCGGTAAGTAATATTTAATGTGTCTTTGGGATAATTTTTTCTCGCTTCAGTTGCTAATGATGTAAAGAAAAATAATACAAAAAATTTTATTACCTGGATTATTTTGAAACAAATTATCGCATGTTTTTTTTTTATTTTATGTACTACAAGTCGGAATTATTTAATTTAATTTTCTTCTTGAAATTTGTAGAATTACATTTTGTGTTTCTTAGAAATCTTTGAATCTAATTTTTAAATTGAAATAACGTAATTAAAACTTACATATGTTTTGATTAACTTCTTATTATGAAAACCAAGCCTAAATCATCCTGACTTCCAAACAGATTTTAACTTTCATTAATTTTATTTCGGTCAAATATCCCAATGTTAAAAAGGCTAGTCCCGAGTCGAAATTTGTCCATATCACCTGACATCAATCAAAAGTTTTGAAGGCATTGAAAAAAGTACTAATTAAAAAAATATATTAGATTCTTTTCATTTCCATGCGGTCAATGAAAACATGAATAGTGACATCTTAAAATAAAAAAAAAACATTTAGATTAATATATATCTAGTATATTTTAGATACGAAAAAATATCTTATATACATAATTCAAATGTTCTTAATGAATAACAATTATTCTATTTGTACAACAAATGTTGTACTTATCTCAATTACATCTATACAATTATGTTAGTCGGATATTAAAGGTAAAAAAATGCTTAAACATAACAAGTTTTCAAATTAATACATAAATATAAAACCAATGCTCCTCAAAAAAGCTTTAAGGACTCGCACCTGCATCCAAAAAGTGGATACTTGAGCGGAAAACCAATGTGTTTGCCACTCTCCCTTGAGGGACCTAACTGCAAATGAATTTTGGACTGGTTCTGAATGAAGATAGGGACGAAAGGGTTTATTACAAAGGTTGTTATTACCTGGTACAGTTTCATTTTTAATCAAAACAAATATTTTTCTTACTATATATCTGCCATTTTTACTATTTTTATGGGTTTTTTTTTACTGTTTTAAAATTATAAAAATTCGCTTACAAAATCCGAAACAAGCAAGTTTCGTACAGTTAATTAACTTTGGCATTCAACGGTTGTAACTGTATAAAGTGTGACTGTTAAAAGCGTGTAAGTGGTAATGTGCCTCGAAATACCTGTGATATTTTAATATATTACCAAATATATATGTTCCGAATTTTAAGTATTTTAATTAGGTAATTAGTACACAGATACATTTTGAATCAAAATATTTAAAAAGATTTGATGATCTGGATAACCCGGTTAGTACGGCATTCATCCTTGGAATTATTTAGGGTCCTTAAGAAATACTACATGTAGACAGAGATAATACATGTTACTTTGCCTTGGTACAAAGTAATGGCCAACGTAGATGGTCGATACATACTACTTTTCAGGTTCCCGATCAGGGGTATTGCTATCGTATCTTCACCGTGGTTCGAAAAAATCTATTGTGACGTTAGTATAACTGAAGAAAACAAACCAAAAGTAAATTACGCTCATGGGGTCTGTAAAGTACTGAAGTAGTTTTTTGTCGTTAATTTAGCTAATTAATTGGTTTCTTATGTCAAGGAACACGTCTAAGATATAGGTGTGTTATTTTATTTCACATTCCAGTTCCAAAGTCGCATTTTTCAACTAGTAATTAAACTACTGCAATGACTCCTAAAAGAAAATGAAAATTAAAACTGACTGAAATTTTCCAATGTTGGTTTCTCTACTGCGCAAGAACTATTGATTCGTAGTTCTAGGTTGGTAGAGGATTGCGTTTTTGCTCCATATAAAATAGTGTGTTTTATTACTAGATTTAAATATTGATAGATATGTGTTTGTTTCATAAAAGGATAAACTGCTTTAGCAATTTTGGTTTATTTGAATTAATGCACATTAAGTTTATCCGGATAACAATACCATCCTTAAGGTTAAATGGTACGATAAAAATATGTGTCTAACATAAAGAAATTTTTTTAAAAATGTACCCACTTATTTTTAATATGTATTAGCGAGTGCACTTAGCGTATAAATTAGAAAGTTTCAATATAAGCATTTTACAAATGAAATATATAAATTCCATATGAATATTTTTTATTAATACTGGTAGCGTATTAGCATCTCTAAGGTTTCTAAAGAAAATTCCAAACAGTTAAATTGATTTCCAGCAAGACTGATGGGTAATCTAAGTTATAATTGTAGTTACACTAAGTTATAACGGTAAAAATTAGAACACTTTTTAGAAGATTGTTAGTAAATAATATAATTTGAAACAAACTAGTTGATCCAGTTGTTCCTATTTTGAATTCTGAATTTGAATAGTTGAGGGGGGGGGGGGGATGTTAGACTTCAATTGGAATGCAGCTGCTTTCCTCACATGTCACTCTCTCCCCCCCTCTCTCTCTCTCTCTCCCTCTCTCTCTCCAAAGGAGGAATCCCAGCCACTCTAGTTGGACTGTATTTACATTGCGTTCTTGGTAGTAAAGATATAGTAGACATAGTTATCCTCTATGTATTTCAAAGTCGCCCTTTCCTACTTATGGTCGCCCTTTCCTACTTATAATATTTATCGTTGTTCGTTTTGTATTACTAGAGGTATTTGACTGTTTACAAGAAATTCAACGAGGGGAAAATAAAAAAAAGTTTAACCGGCATAATTAACATTTATTATATGAATTTATTTTAGATGTGGTCAGAGAGGGCAATTGCCGACACCAAAATCAAATGAGGGTACTAAAAGTTTGTCGACGTTAAAGAAAAATTAATGTCCAGAATTTAATTCAAATAAGACATAAGAAAAGAAAGAGAAATTTGTGTGATTTTTTATCATTCTAAAAATCGAAAAAACAAATTGTCTAAATATAATAGGGGGAACCAGGGACATTTGACCCATAGGATACATGACCCAATGCCTTTTTCTCAGCAATGGAAACGTTTTGTGAGTTAACAGTGGCATCACTTCTTTCCTTTCAGCCAGCTGATCACATGGTGAAAAAAATCGAGCTGAATCATTACTTATGTGTTTAGTTATGGGAAGAAATACGTTTTAATGCACTGAAAGTAAATTTTTGAAGCCGTAAGGTTTTTCGGTCTACATTTTTTGGTTTGAAGGAAATATTTTTTTTCAATTAGTTACTTGTTTAGTTCATGCTTTTAGCTACAATTACATGCATGATAGTGTCAATGTATTTATTTGCAAAATACTTTGTTTTGGGGTTATAAGAAAAAAAGTGCAACTAGGGATACTTAACCCAAGTCAATTAGGGATACGTGACCCAAGTAAATCACAAAATTTTTAAAAAAATCACGGAAGTACCAGAAAATGAATGGGTTCTTACCAAATATCGGGGAAAACGGAATATAAGAAGACTTTTTGGGAAGGAACAAGAATAAAATTCTGATGAGCCTAGAACTCTCAGTTTGCAAATAGAATAATAGAGATGGAAAATGTTTTAAATGGCCTGAGAGAGAAATTGATAATATATCCCAAGTTAATAATGATAAAATAGAAGCGATTCTTCAACCACTTGTGTTTTCTCTGTAAAATAAAAGGATCCCCAGTTTTGTGTATTTAAAAAGTCTTTTCGTTTAAATTTGAAAAGTTCGTTCAAATAAGAATAATTAATGAAATAAAAATAGGAAGTAATAATTTTGTCTGACAAAACTTAAAAAAACATACAAGTAATCTTTATATGATGTTAGTTTTGTTATCATGTAAAATTCTTTTGATAATTAAAAGTCCTACTAATAAATACATGGGTTGGGTCACGTATCCCTAATGGGTGGGTCATATATCCTTATACATTGAGATACATGACCCAAAACTAAAGTTTTAAACAATTTATATTTTACTAATATTGCAGTTAATACTTAAGAAAAACACTCAAATATATTGTGTAAGACTTGTTAAAGTATAAATTGACTGCATTTGCACATCCATAAATAGTGTTTTTTAAAAGTTACAAGCCAAAAACTACAAGTTGGGTCATGTGTCCCTGGTTCCCCCTATGTATTTGCCTCCAAAAGTTTTAAACCGCCACTCAATCTCAACAAAAAAATGGATACTACAAAATGTTATCATAAAAAAGAAGTATCTTCGACTACAAGCGAGTGATAACATACTAATGGAATTGAAATGTGCACATAATTTAATTCTGAAATAGCAACACAACTGTAGACCACTCGGCAAAGAAACCATCTTACATTTTATTACAAAAACTGAAACAGAATCCTATTCCCCAGCTTCCCGGGCGTTTAACGCCTAAAGAAATATGATGGGATCTTGTCATCGAAGCACGACATAAATTTTAAATCTTGACAGGAGGACCGTATATATGGCCGATCATAAAAAAAACCACGTGCAGTTCAAAAAACGCAAGAGGTTATAACATTTTTTTTAGGAAAGAGAAAGCAATGTCGTCCCCGGAGGGAGAGAAAACATACCCCATTCTCATTTTGCAAATGGAATGAAACCTATAAATAATAAATAAAAAAATTCTTCCACCAAAACTGGCAACACATCAACGGAACCGGGAAAAATATGCAAAAGCAAATCGATTGTTCCGCTTTTCACATATTTTGAAAGATAAAAAAAAATGTAGAAAGTGGATAAAGAAAAAGTGGGAAACAATACCATTTTCTAGGGATAGAATTTATATTTTTTTCATATTTTGTAACGGAATAAAGTAGGGTCCGCATGCTGGTTTAACAATGCCCGTACAGAACAAAGAAAGCAACGAAAACATTATTCGTTTGGCAGGAAAAAACCAACGGGTAGATCGTTGATATTGATGTAATTCATTTCGGAATCGAAATCGGTAATCGATACGAGACAGCTCCGAATCGGAATATAACTGCCACGAAAAGGTATTAGAAATAAGAAAGGAAAAGTGTTTATTTTGCTCGAAAGATGCTAAATAAAACATTATTTTTCTTTGCATTTGAAGCCTAAGAAACTCAGTTTTTTCTAGACTTTTTTTATGTGCCTTCCTTTTTATTGGTTCAGTAGCCAAAAAATATATAAATATTCGATTCCCTACAGAACTAACTTTTAGGATTTACCAATTCTATTTATTTTCAAATAAAAATAAAGATATTTTTATGTCGCATGGCAACAGTAGATGATCCATTAAAAGTTTGTGATTTCTAAAACTAGTTATCTAAAAACTTTTTTTCTCCGAAACTTATTTAATCTTATCATCTTCGCTTCCAATTTAAGTTTTAATTAAAAAAAAGCATGCAATACATTGTTTATAATTGCCAATATGCCTCAATGTAGAATTCAAAAACAACTTCAACGAACAAATCCTAAGTGAATACCATAACTTCTTTAAATGATAAATTTAAAAAAAAATCATTTTCTTATTGAATTAAAGCGCAAGTGAAACTACACCTGAGGGGTATATATCCTCACAATAAAGCATAGGAATAACTGTTAAATATAAGAATACATCCATAACCCGCCAAGAAGTTTGGTATACCCCTAAATAACCACCATGTAGACAACTTTTTTTTTAATGTAAGCTTTTCTGCTGCGCGTTTAATTTCCGTCTCTCCAGGAAAAGAGCTCTAAATGGCTCTAAGTTGTTTTTCGGTTGTTCTCGTTCGTGCCTCGGTGGATGGGCACGCCATGTAGGGGTTTGCTCAGGAACTTGAATGTCGATCCTACTGAGAGGATTCACGAAGGAAACAACGTAGTAGATTATTAGCACAAATAGTTTATTTCGTGGTACAAATTTTACATGTTTCGGCGAGTCGCGCAAACGCTCGCCTTCTTCTATACAACACTAACTAACAGTCGACAGCTCGAAGCTGTCAAACATGATCTGCTCATTCAGACCATGTTTCATCATCATGTTTCACAGATTCGTGCTGTCGACTGTTAGTTTCTGTTGTGCATTTTTCTGAAGCGTTTCTGAGACTCGCCAAAAACATGTAAAGTTTGTACCACCAAATAAACTATTTGCGCTAATAATCTACTTTGTATCCTTCGTGAATCTTCTCATGTTTCATGCGCTAGGTTGAAGATATTTTCTGAATATGTCGATCCTACTGTTATGTTTCCTTCGTTGCCTGTCAGTATATCGACATATTCCACGCGGGATCTTAAAATCTCTAAAAGTTTAAAACATGCTTAGGCTTTATTTAAAGGCTGATCTTATCGAAGTCTAAGCAAGACAAGGTGTGTTTACTTGTTGTATGTCTTGAAATTACAGTTTTTTGCTGTCCCGGTGTCTGAATGAGCAGATTTAATTTAATTCAGGGAATCAAGCAACCTGGCAGGGCAGAATTCAAAGAATCTACACTGTTAAAAATTTTGTGCTTGGTTTTACCATGATATTGGTTCCTAGTAGTTGCAACGGCTGTGTGGTGAAATGTTTCACCTCTTTTTCGGTATTTGGTTGAACCATTTTTCTGGATTTGAAACCAAAAACCTGAGAAATGGTTCAACCGAATACCAAAAATATGGTTTAACGTTTCACTACACAGCCGTTGCAGCTACTAGGAATCAATATCATGGTGAAACCAAGCACAAAATGTTTAACAGTGTATGTTCAACCGAGTAATATATAAAAAAGTGCAAACACCTCACTTTTTACAAACTCAAAAGACCTAAGTGGAGAAACAACCACAGAAATATAAAGAAATACCTACTCTTTATAAACATTAGGCTTTATGATTTTTTTTCTAGTAAAATTGTTCTGAAAACAGCCATTTGACTGATTAAGTGTCTGATTTTTTTTTGTATGGCGAAAAGAATTCGAGGAAATTCAATTAAAATTTATTAAAGTTTAGTTTGTGAAAAAAAGATTTAAATAGTAATCGATAATGTCACTGACCAACACAGAAACGTAGTTCAAAAATTTCCTGGAATAAATATCTACCTCGGTTTGTAGTTCTAGGGTTAAGTTATCCTGGACTATTATCATTGTCATCAACTAATTGAATCCTATAGTAGGATTGCCGCTAAATATGTGGGAAAGGATAGATTGGAAACCATGGAAGATTAAATGGGTCCACGAGGCACCTCTCTTTTACCGCAGGCACGCAAAAGAACAATGGTTATTTCGGGAGGTGAGATGGCAACATGTGATAATCGGCTGAAAGACGTGTTCTTTTAGGGTGGCTGGCAACACACGCTGAAAATTTCCCCAAGAATAATCTTCATTATGATGGAAGTTTTGAATATTACCAGCAATAAAGGTTTAATTGTTGTTGTTGGCCATTAAGAAGACTTTAAGGTTTTAAAGATAAGAACAGCATTGGGTGATTACTGATTAGGCCATTAGTAGATGCATGTGTATCGTATAGCTTTTATAGTTTTAAAGAATAAAATAATAACGAATTGTGGTGTTCTGTATTTTTTAATAATAAGGTTAACAAAAATACATTTTTTAAAAAAAAGTTACCCAATAAATGGTTACGAAACTAAATGCGTTTTTGTCCCAAAAGTTTAATTGCGAAAGTAATCCTAAAATGTTTATACTTTTGTATTTTTTGAATAAGTTTATTCAAGTGTATCTCGTTTCGAAGAAAATAAATACTTATAACCGATGAATAAACTCTATTGTTTCTTGGACTTTCGAACTCTATCAAAACTACCATTTACAGTTGCAATGCTACAAACATTACTTTCAACTTTATTGTACCATGCTCAAGGGTTTTCATTCATCTCGTGCGAATAATTTTTGAGAACTATTTTAAGGATGACTGATGAACAAAACTTCAAGTGGTTTCGTGTTACATAGGTTTGACTATAATTAAATAATTTGTTAAAATGAATAATTCAAATTGCTTTTGATGTTTTATGACATTTTGTGCGCACCCAGACGCGTCAAACTCAATTATAATTAATTCAAGCATAAATGGCACCTAAATCGTCCTCTTAAACAACCCGGACCCAAGCATCCCCAAACTTCATAACTTAGCCATAAACTGGCAATCAAGCAGATTAGACTTGGATTCCTTGCTCTAAACCATATCCCAATTTCCATCATGGACATCCCAAGGATAAGAGTAATATGGAGATGCTGCCTACTCGAAAATCTATGCAAAGAAAGGTTTGACAAATGAAGCCATTGATCAGTTTCTAATAAGCCCAAAAATGCCAAAACGGAAGTTAGACTAATTTTGTAGTGCTGAGTTGCATACAGTAGATGTAACATTTTGTAGTTTAACTTTTTCGTGTGAAGAAATATCTTTTACAATAATCGATCATAGTAAAACTAAAATTTGCGAAATGTGACTATCCGAGCTTGGACTATATGAACTCCAATTATCTTAAAAGTATTGCGTTTATATATAGTTAGCAAAATAATGATTACCTTAGCGCGCTCAGTGGTCTGTCCCTCCGACTACTCCCCTGAACAGCACTAAAATTACTGAGATGGTGAGAGGTCGTGTTAAATCACACTTATATTACTGGCTACCGTTCGTCGATCACCATATGCGAATCCCAGTAATCGGAATATTTGATTTTCTGAACGGATTTTTGTTCCAATATTGATATGGGGGGGGGGGGGTAGGTACATATATATTCCGGCTTGTGTGCTTGATCAGAAACTCGTTTACGAAGCCTTCGTCAAGTAAGACAGATACAAAAAGAATTTGTTTACTGTCACAGAGAAAGGAATATACACCCAGGGTGAAGGCGGAAATCGAACCCGCACCCGTTACAGCGTAATGGTCCAAAACACTCGGCCATCCGGGCCTCTATTGATAAGGGTATTTGGAGTTCTGCTGTACTACACACAATTTCATGCACCTAGTTTAGGCCTACCATATCCATTTGGCGACTTTTTCACCAAGGCATCTCCTCCTTATTCCGATCTCTACCGTGGACGCCTCAACGGAGCGCAACTTTTAATGGACATCCGAAGCCCGAGAAATGTGGCCATCTAATTAAAGAATCGGATAGAGGATCCCGAAGTTCAAATCCTCCAAAGTGGATAATTAGAACGAAGCGTTTTAAAATGACATTAGTGCAGTATCTGGAATGGACCTTGACAAAAGGTGGCTGCAGTTTGGGGCAACGCTTTCAGAAGCCTCGGCAGATGGGCTATTATTAAGTCCCGCGGAATGATAGTTTCCGTGGTGTTTGTTCTGCGTGGTCGGGGGAAGGGATTAGTATTGTCACCTTTTAATGGTATGCCCAGCTATTGTTTGGACAAATTGCTATTGCTGAGATTATAAAAGACCTTGTTCCGAGGTGACACAATAGATGTCAATGAAATTTTAAATGGGTTTCGGGATACATGTTTCAGTAGCTAACAATGACATTGATTACCTTATTTTAAATGTATACTGAATTTACTTAAAGCTAAATTTATGAACTATGATACGCAGGTAGCAAGGTTAAATGGTTATTTTATGTCGATGTAATAGCGAATGTTGTTTTCCATTGTCAAATCAATTTGTTTTTAGTCCTTATTCCTTTATTCGTAAGTAAATGCTGTTGTGGTAAACGAAGGACATCACCGTTGCAAAAAAATATTAATCTCTATTGAAATAGATTTTATATTACTACTGTATTGCTTTTGTATTATTTGAGAATGAAACTGTTAAAAAATTAACTATAAATAAGTTACGGATATATTTTTTTTAACAATTATGTATCTTATATTTTCTAATTGACCGTCATGTGTTTGGGTTCCTTGTTTAAAGGTGGATACTAGAATTTTTACTGCTTTAAAAAAGCTGCACAAACAACCAGAGACTGAATTTACAATCACATGTATTAACAAACAACCACATAAAGTGTGTTTTTTAATTTAATATGATGTGGTACATGATCTAAAACGTTTTGCTCACCAAAAACACCTTTTCTCAAATTCATTTTGCCACAAGGCTTCCCGTGCAAGACCTAAAAGTAGCTTAAATAAAGGCGATTAGGGATTTAGCATTTATCCATTTAAGTACACACGGTTAGAAACAAATATTTTTAAATATATGGGCGGTGAACCAAGGTACACGGTGGTCTCCTAGATACAAGCATCTTCCTTACACATCAAACAGATACCATAGTTCTTTAAATCTGGTAAGTACTTAGACACTTAAAAACTTATTGAGCCATTTCTGATTTGAAACAGCAGTAGAAGTTGGTAAGTTACTTCTTATTGACGAATCGCAGTTTTCCACGTTGTCATAATCTATTTCTATTTCTTCCATGTGTTTCTTTCTTTTATAAAGAAAGAAAATATTGTAGTAAAGATTTTTTGAGGCGATTAGAAGTAACAGCTGTGTCTGTCGAATCAGTTCCCGGGATTATAGCTCAATGGAGTTACAAGAGAAGATCGAGAACTTTTTTACTTTGAAAGAATTTGTTGAGAACGACCAGGAAATAGTATCATTTCTTTCATTTTTTGTATCAGAACAACCTAGAAGATACATTTTTTTTTAAAAATCTAAAACAGTGGTAAAGTTTAGAAACATAATTTAGAAAGGAAATATGGTACCTTGCATTGTTGGAGTTTAAAATAATGTTGTATAATGAGAGTTTGGGAAACACAACGCTTGCCACACATAAATGAAACTTTTTTTAAGAGGATACAACAATACTCAAAAACTACATTATAAATTTTTACGAATGCAGTTTTTCACTTCAATACGTTAACCTTGATAAGTATTATTGACTTGTCTGCTTCTTAAGTTTTTTTAAACATTTTTTTAAAGAACCGCATTAAAATAATTCTTTAGGCAGAGTAAGACGTGGTCGTAACATTTGGTTTATTCTTTTTGAGAGAATATTAAATAGAAAAGATTTAACTTCCAAAAATTCGTTTATTTGAATATTACGATGATACATAAGGAAGGAAATCCTATTATGCCTCAGTAAAAAGTTAATATAAAAAAAGTAAATGTTATAAAACCATCCAAAGTTTATTACATTCAAAGTAACTATTGTGAACAGTGTATCAAAGGTAACTAACTTCTAAAAATCCATAACTTAAAATATCAAGAAAGTTTCATAAATATATGGAATATAGATTTGTCTTCTTGCCAACCTATATAAACTCCAGACTCAAAATGAATTTCTTTGAAATCTGTGACAGGATACTCGGTTCCGAGAGACCTCAATCATTCGCATTTTATAGCATTTTTTTTCCTTTTCCAAAAAATAAGAATCTATATTTTACCCTTACCACCCATTCGAAACTTTTTAAGAAAATAGAACTATATCGGGCAGAAAATACCTCAACTTATTAGAACAGATGTAACCTTAAAACGGGGGACATAAATTTTGCTAATACATTTCAATGCGGGATTTTATATATTTTTTTCGATTCATTTCAGGGCATAAGAAGAATTTTTCGTGTGTCCCCAGAGGAGTGTTTTATTTTTATTAGCCCCAGTCTTACAATGGGAATGTAGTGGGGCAAAAATCGATGTTTGGTTTGATAAAGTTGGCCATTGGGTCTTTTTTAAGCTGCACTGTAAGAAAAAAAAAGCTACGGTGAATGAATTTTTCATAATTGTTTCCGAGTATTTTGGATGTTTGGTTATTGCTTACTAGTTTTATATAAATAGTTACATAATATACGTCAAATTTGATGAGATATTATTTAATATTTTTTGTCAATTAAGTGATAAACAAAGCCAGTTATTTTAAGCTTTATAGATGTTAACAGTGCAAACACTGAGTTTTCATCAATTTTCAAAAAAAATTTGTGAATTTTTATTTTGTTTGTTTCACAAACAAACGAAATTAGGTCTTGGCCAAATAAGAAATGTAAAAAACTTTCTTTATTTTTCATTGAGTATGTTTTTTGTGTTTGATTGTTGTTGTTTTTTAATATTAAGACTTTGTTGAAGATAGAAAGAAAAATGTAAAATCATTTATTGTTTTCTTTGTTTTGTTTTTTTTAAATCACACACTCACATCGCATACCTATTTGGTATTGCTTGACTTCTTGATATTACGTTTTTCGACAAGGCAACAGGGGTAGAAACATAATGCTTGAAATGCATTTCTTATTTTCAAATACATTTTAAAGAAAGTACGTTAAATTTTAGTTACAATTATGACTGACCAACACTTCGAAATATCTCAATTTCTTTTGAACATGGGACTTGCGGCTCTTTTTCCCAAAGTAATGATCAATAGCCTTTTGAGATAGAACTACAAATGACTATATTAAAGAAGATGGACCAAATTTTGTTTTTATTGTGAATCCCGTTAATACAGGTTGTTTAATAGTTGCACATACCTGTAACTTACATTCCTACTCAGCACGTGTTTACTATTTGTGTCAGATTTTTGCTAATTTTCGTTTTATAGCAAGCGAAATTTTGTCTGCATGGTCGAAACAATTGTATGCGATCGGACTTACCAATATGGGTATTTTATTGGAAATGCACCGTTAAAGATGAGTTAAAAATGTGTATACGCCTACAATACATGTTTGCATACCAGAAATTCAGCCAACAATCCCCAGTCAGATTATTATTGCATGAAAAGAGAAAAAATAATAGTCTGGTGATTTTAAGGTTAAAAGGTAAAATGTAAACTATATATAAATCTAAATCATAAATACCCCACTCCCAAAAAAAATTCTAACCAAAATGCGTTTATAGTGCCCTTATATAATCCTCCTAAAAATCCACCTTTATTTAAAATGAATTCGGATATATTTTATTACGGCAAAGCATCTTGTTTGCGCACACGCAGCAAGATTCAATTTTATTAAAAGGAAACACACAGAAACCTGCTGCACTTTTTGCTACCCGACTCGATTTTGGTTAAATCTTATACTAAAACACTACATTTACCTAAAACATTTAGTTTCACTTACAGCTTTGTCAAATTATGTTAGACAAGCTTATAGATATGATTTAATATATAGATATCTCTCAAGAACAATGTATTTTAACGGAACACACACACAATATATGTAATGGATTTTTGTGGGAGTGATGACCAATAATAAAATGTCCAATATACGCGTGAGCTTCAGTGATGCTCCAATTATGTTCAATGGGATTGGTTAAAGTTTCTGAAGATGGTCCAATTTTTGTTAAAAATAAGTGCCTTGATGGTCTTCGATTTTTATCTTAAGCCCCTCAATGTTCTAAAGTTACTTTTCGGAGTGTCTAGATTGTTTGATTAATGATTTCGGAAAGAGAAAATTGCAACTTGGGGTTGGAAGGATTTATTGTTTTTTAAGAAAAATAAAGACACGTTGGGCATTGGAAGGGCATGCTATTAAAACTTGAATAGCAATTTGATTCTTGTAATAATTTGGGATACAATGCAAGGATTTTTGCATGTGGGTATATATTTGTAGATTATTGCAATTTATTTTTTTAGAAATTATGCTTTTATCGACTGATTCCGAACTTTAACAAAATGCATTTAGTATTTACAAAAAAAATCTAGATTTATTAAGTAATAATTTTGAGAAACCGAATACTTAGAGTAATATTTTTTACTGAATGTTCATTACCATGCATGTGTTTGCCGATATTTTTCCTTGTTTTATATTTTTTAATTTGAATTCTGTATGTAAATCATGTTTGATAAACAAGGCTGACAAATTGTGTTTATTAATTTGTATTCTTTGGTTTGAATTTAGTTTAAAGTTCATTTGAAGTTATAAAACCATCGCAAGTTGTTGATTCTCTAGATACAAATCATACAACACTATGAGTTCAATATAATGTACCAGTAATACTTACTAGTACCGGTAATAACTCAGTATCAGTAATCCTCTCTAGCTACAAATAATACAACACTATGAGTTCAATGTAATGTACCATGTCACTAACGTAATCACAGTACAGCTGGTCATAATCAACCATGATCAGTAGACCTATGTCATAGTACGACCTCAGTACCCTATCTCTAGCTACAAATCATACAACACTATGAGTTCAATGTAATGTACCAGTAATGCTCAGTACCAGTCAATGCTCAGAAGTAATGTATATGTCCAAACGTAATTTTTGACGCGTTGAAAGATTCGCGATCTAAGGATGTTCAGTAGTCACGAAGCAGGGTGTAAATTACTCTTTCCATAACACGAATATTTCTAAAGCCTAGAATTGGACGTTCTCTGTTAATAAATCTCGAAATGTAATCCAACGCGTGTTTGAAAATGAAGCAGGGACATGGAGTTTAAATGTTGAGTTTGTTATGTGGCAAAGGTTTATTTGATGTTAATATGTGTATGTTTGAAATATTTTTAAGAATGTGAGTCAGCTGTATAAAAGACATAAAGCTGCCTTTAAATTTTAAAATAAAGCCGCGTCACTGTGATTTAATTTCGCATTTATAATACGATGGCGGCTTATATTTATTGTAACTTGGTGTATGTTAATTATATTTCTATGAATGAAAGTCAGAAGGCTTATGACTACCAATCGCTTTTATTCATAGCAAAATGGCTGTTGGAAATATGACTTATTTAAGTGCATTTTCACTAAGTACAAATCCTTCGAAGAACGCTAAAAATTTGAATCGTAACGTATCACTGAAATAGATCATCAAGAATAAAAGAAGTTTAAATAATATAAGTTCATCAATATACGCGTTGTGGTAAATGTCTTTGTGATAAGTATACGTTGTTATAAGTATCGATGTAAAAAAAATCCGAGAAAATTATTACTTTTTTTACCTATAAAAAACGACATTTATGATCATGTTAAAACATATATAAAAATGGATTACATTGTTTTGGTTATAAGGTAAAAAGCTGTTTGTTCACAAACATTTCAGAGACCTTCAAACCGTTGACGTACTGCACAATGCACTATGCTAAGTTCCAGCGACAGCTCTGCGCATCTTCAATTATCCATTACTTCGCTGCGGAGATTTTGCAAATTTATATCACAATGATGCAACGCTGTGGATACTCTTGGCAAGCGTAGCATATTTAATCCTAGTCTACTGCAAACACATGAGTATTCCTGACGCTTGGGAAATAATGGGCTGGTTCGTTGACTTGACCTTTGCAGTCGGTTTCATGCTTGTCAGAATGAAGCAGTGACCATAGCCAGTTAATTTTGCGCTGCTGAAGGGGCGGAGGTGTTTATTATTTTAGGTGTAGATGTTGTGAATTGGGCTTGTTTGGGATACATATATTTATATAAAAGAATTTAATTTTAATAATTGTTGTATATTACTGAGTTAAAATCAATAGACTTTATTATTTAAAATTTTAAATTATCAATGTATTATTATATTAAAAATTAATTATAATGTATTTACTATAGCTTATTTTCAGTACTAAAAGTCTCTTACTTGGATATGCTTAATTATAAAGTAACACCCGGAACTGTTTAGTTAAACAGTTCCGGGTGTTTAAACAAAACTTACCGGGTGTAAAAAAAAAAAAAACTTAATTTTGGCTATTAGGTCAAATCAAGTTATTCAAATCAAATGTTATAGTTATTAAATTTGTAAATTTTCAATTATTAACATATTACAAACAATTTATATAATTAATTTAAGAAACAATACAAAAACAACCATACAAATCAATCTTTCATTAGGTTTTATATTCAATGTTAAATTAAAATCGTTGTTCTAAAAATAATAATCGATCAAATACATCTTTATCGCACATTTAACTTTAGCACAAATCAAAACTAAATTAAAAAAAAAAATACTTAAGTCAGAGATATGTAAACACCTTAAATTATTTCTTTACCCCAGTTCAATTGATTTTATTTTTTAAGATAAAAAAAACCTACTTAAGAGAAATAACACTTAAATTTCTTCTGAGAACACTTACGTTACAACTAATCAGTAATTTCAAATTCAATTAGCCATCACCTCATTTGCACACTCAGTACCTTTTTCAAGATATGGCGAATTTCGATTAATAGAATTTCAGTCAGTTGGAGTTTTCATTCATGTTTCTCATTAAATATCAGAATTTTTTTGCAATTTTTTTGTTACATAATTTTTATAACTGTGTGTAAAAAAGCTATAAACTAAAGTAAGACCAAATTAAATATAGTCCTCATCACCAAGGTTTTTTGTTCATTACGGAATCAAAATTAAAAAAAAACGTTAAAAAATTACAGTCCCTGGACAAATTATTAGACGCACTGCAAGATTTCATGTATCAATGATGAACAAAATACCTTTAGAAGGACATTTGTGTTCCTAAGCTTAAACTATTAAATAGAAAAAACTATCTGCTATACTTAATACATATATCGACTTCTTTTTTAATGATATGGCATTCTTTGGTATGTTTTCAGCATTACTAAAAAAATACAGTACGCCTAATAATTTGTCCAGGGACTGTAGGTGAACAAAATGATAATAAAGATATCTAAATGAATATAAATTTTTAAATGCGTAATTATTTTCTATTAACTTATGTGGGATTTGTGTGCTATATTCGTTTTAAGGCTGTAATATTAAGTTTAATATGCGAAATTGCTTTTTGTGTTGAGGAGATGTTTTCAAAAGCAAGATATAATAACAAGGAGGTCTATGGGCAATCCAATGGATTCACATTTATAGCGTTATAAATTAGTTGCCGTTGTAAAAAAGGTAGGTGTGACAGAGTTTGACTGTATAATGAAATACCTATTATTTTTATGGTTCCTCTTAATGTGTGGGTGATATCAAAATGTCAAAATAATGTCGGAAATATATTTAGCAATAGTACGTGTCATTTGGTAGACAATCAAGGGAATTATCTTCAGTTTATTTTCATATACACCTGTAATTCTTGTTTATAATTTTAGTATGATACCGTAAGGTTTTTGTGTAGCCTTATTCTTACAAAACTTTAACCCCTGCATATTCACCACACTGTGGTTGTAAACCTTAAAAAAAATGACAGTGTGGCAATTAAAAATTTCCCTTAAGTTCTAACTGTCTACTTGGCAAAGTGTTTAGGGTGGCTCAATCTCAACCAGTATAAATCCCGTGTTCGAATCCCGGTTTGTAATAACATGTTTTTTTTTTAAAGTGTTATTTTCTATGTATGTCTTCACCATTATTTGATCAAAAGAAGTCTAAACTTTTCGGAGGTTCTGGCTACCATGATCCATTAGATACCCCGAACTCGACAACAACATCAACAGTTTTTTAGTCTCAGTCCAATGACATTGTGAATATCTGAGACACAAAAGTAAACACGTAACATTGTAGCGACAACGCGCTTAAATATGGCATCAGGATATGATGACGGGCACATCACAACAAACTCAAAAGATCCCCCACAAGAAAGGATGCATTATAGTTTTATTCCCACATGATCCATTTATATATTGTAGCCAGACGTCCATTATTGGCACGGGTTTTTTCATGTTATCGCTTGGAAAACCGTTAAGGGAGGAAAGTCCGGAATTTTTTAAGGATTCTATTTTTTTTTGTATTTTTCAACATTTTTTTCATAATTTTCACAGAATAAAACACAATGGCTCAATCAGAGGCAATATACTACGGTAAGGTGTATAATGCCTCAAACTTATCGAAGTAGTTATTCAAAATACGCTGTTAAAAATGTGGCGCTGGGTTTCACCGTAATCGTGGTTTCAAGTAGCTGCTAAGGCTTTGTGGTGAAATGGTTCACCATCTATTTTGTTTCCAAATTCATAAAAATGGTTCAATCATCTAAAACCAAACACATGGTGAAACATTTCACCACACAGCCGTTTCAGCTACTTGAAACCGTAATTATGATGAAACCAAGCAGAAGAATTTTAACAGTGTAAGAGGTGTAGCAAGAACGTACCCAATTAAGCAATTATTATTTAGACTGTTACCCGTTCAGATATTAATACTATATGACAGAGATGAAAACAATTATCATCAAAGTGATCCCACCAAGTCTCAAGCCACCGGATTACTCCGGTCCCTACTCTAAAGTTATAAAATTCGAGATAAACCTGCTTGGCTCAGATGTCTACATATATAAAACTTAATTGTAAAAAGTCAACTTAAGACTAATAGGGACATAAAATGTCATATTACGTATGGCTACAGTATACGTTTTATATCTAAAATAAAAAAATAATACCCATTACGACAATGGAAAATCTTTCTCTGCTCCAAGATACCAACATTAAAGGAATTTTTTTAAGGATTTTTTTTTTGTAGAATAGAGGAACAAGTTTATTTGTTCTGTCCACTTGACAAAATTGTAACTGAAAGTTGACTGATTTTGATTAAAATAACACACATAAGGGATGTAAAAACTGGGAGCAATAAATTTGGATTTGAGTAACTTTGGAAAATAAAAATACACTTCATATATAAGTTTGAGGTTTCCCATTATATGGTCATGTTTTTCTGTATTTTTATTGAAAACAACTAGAACAAATTAAATTCTGTGATTAAATCTAGTAAAAGCTATTTGTACATATTTGTGAAATATGTATAAATAAGCTATATTTTAGGGAAAGGGTGTTGGAAATTGAAAACATAGTTGGTAAGCTGTTGGTTTTCAGACCTTCAGGTTCTCTTTCCTCGCATATGATATACGAGGTTAAAATTTTAAAGTAAATTGTTCATTGAAAATAACTACAAGCAAAATATCTGTGTAGAGATTCTGGTGTCGAAAACAGAGTGATTCGATGACTTATCTCCGCGTACGATTCCCCAAAGTTTTAAATAATGAATACCTTCTCCAATAGCTAGGAAATATTTATCGCTAGTGAGGCATTAAAATAACAAATCCAAATAACATTTGCCCCTATTTTGAAAAATTAAAAGTATAATAGGTGGATAAAATTATATATCAATGTAAATAACTCTAACTAAGGTAGCCTGACCAGATTTCTTTCAGTGAGTAACTTTTTGACCATTAAATCATGATTAAATTTTCATAAATTAATTTTTATTTACGTTGTTTTTGTTTGAAAAAACTATCAAAAAATTAAACGTAGAATAATTTCACAGTTTTCATAGCTAGCTAGTTAAATAACAAACTAACTTGTACTGCGAAATGCAGTACGTCTGGTCACCCTAAAAACTAAGGTATTGTCAAACAATAACACATTGATAGATTTAAAAAAAAAATCCCTTCTAGTTTACGATTTAAAATGTACGGTTAAAAGTTGCGTTTTTTCCATAAATAGTACGGTAACTATATCTTTTATATACTGCCAATTCCATTTAAAACTTTTTGCCTCGTATAATACACTGACCCTGTTAAAATTTGAGAATTGATTTTGCGTCGAACTAACAACATTTAAGTTACTAGTAAAGCGTTATACTAACTAAATCACCAACAAGCGTTTTACAAAATTGATTGTAAATTGTAAAAGAGTTTAAGAAAAACAGTTCAAGACCATAAAATAAGTGAACTGGTTTTAAATCGGTGGAAATACGGGAAAAATGAGCACAAGTTTCAAGGATTTTTTTTTTTTTGTGGTTTATCATAAAACCTAAATTTCACAAATATGTCATTTACATCTTTGTAAAACTTCTAAGTAAATCGCCTCTGTTTAGAACTGATAAGAAGGGAAATGTAATTTTTTGCGACACAAATGTATTTTTTTCCTTTTATGTGAACAGACAATTTTCTCCTTTCCAGAGCAAATAAATGCATGATTGCAGTTTATACGGCACTCATTTGATCCACAGCTTTTTTGAAATTCAATTTAATTTTAAAAAACGCTGGAATTGTTTTCTAATAATTACAAATTGAGATGGTAAGATAATAGGAATTCGATTCTATGTAAAGGAAGCGTACCTAATTAAGCCAGTGCTACTAATTGTGACCAACCTTTGCTTTAAAACTCTACTTCGAATGTTTTGATGTTTAGTTCTAATTCTACTTCGTTTGATAGTTTGATAGAAAAAAATCAAACTTTTATTATTGTATTTTCAAACGATAAATTAAAAGAAATAGACATGGTCTTTTTCCAGAAATGTTTAGTGATTCTTAACGTAATTGTTAAGATACATAGGTACTTTTGTAGGGTTTCTCAAAAATCAAGTTATCAACGTTATTTTAAAAATCAACGTTATTTTGATCATTTAATGTTCTTTAATATAAAATTATTGATCTGTATAATATCACCTTTAAATAATAAATCATCTATCCACATATTTTATACAGACAATTCCAAGATTTTACAATTATCATCATGTTAAAGCTATAAATGAAATTTCAAATATCTATTGTTATTTTATTCGAACATTAGCGATATAAAATACTAAAACGCATTGAGCGAATATTTCAAAACTCAATACTCAACTCTACGATTTTCAAACAAAAAACCTTTCCCTAATTGACTTCTAAAACCAACCCCCGAAATGTGACATTTATAAAAAAAAAAGAAGTGACATCTCCCATATGCTACCAGACCAGAAAACCGTTATCTCAAAACAAATAAAAAACTACCGGACACAGTCAAAAGAAAATACTCAAATAATCACTTTTCGGAGTGACTCGGAACTTCAGGCACAGATCGAAGCTAGGCCGACATCACTTATCGGCAAACACTAATCCTCCCCCTCCCCCCTTCCCCGTTTGCCCTCAGCCCCTTAATTAGTGTTCGATATTTCAATTTGCAAAAAGGCCCCCTGTTTTCCATTTGCCTCGTAGGGATTGGGGTAGGGGGAAAAAGAAAGGAAATCCCTAAAGGGGGGGGGATTTTTATGCCCTAGTTGAGTTTTACACTTTGTGGATCAATTTGTTATGCATTTTGGTGTACTTTGTTAGAGTGGTGATGTATGCAATTTTTTTAAATAAGTTTTCACTCGAAAACTTTTTGCGTTTTTAGGTGGTTTTATTGGTGACTAAATCAACTGGGTGGTTTTATTGGATACACAAATAAATTATGCACAGCGATAATCAAGAGTATTTAAATTTAGAAATTCCAAAGTTATTTTGTAAATGTATTATATGCAGGGCTAATGGGACACGGGGACAAAAGCGGAGAAAAATATACCTTTTTATACACATATTTCTACACTACAACATTGTAACAGTTTAACAACCAGAGATTAGCCATTAAAAGCATGTGTTGAAGTGGAGTGAAAAATTGTTGTTTTGAAGAATCCAAAGTAAGTTAAAAGTGTATCTTTGTTTTCACTTTTTAGTATCAAATAAAAAACTTTTCATGAATTAAACTATAGTTTTAGGTGGAAGACATATCATAGATTAAGATATTATATGTCAAATACTGTGGTGAAATACACACCACAGTATTTGACATATAATATCTTTGTTTCTGGTTTGGGGTTGGATCATTTATTAAAAATAACACGGCGGGTGCTAAAGAGACAGAAGCTGTGGGGTCAAATGGGACACGAACAAACCTAGCTTTGTATGCTTCTCTTGAAGAATCTATATAAATATCTCTAATATCGTATGCAGTTAAGTTGCCAAAAACTTTTTAAAACTCTAATTTTAAATTTTTGAGCTTTTTTCGTCGTATAATAAGTGAAAGTTGAAGTAGCTTTATTTGTGACATTTTTCCAACTGCAATTTCATTAATTACATCTGAACAGAGCTTGGTGAAGATAAATGATTTGTTGTTGGTAAAATTTGCTAGAAAGCAAACTATTCTTTATTACGTTGGAATTGATTTCTGAAATAGAAAGCGATGAACTCCGGATAAGCTTTTGGAGATAAAGACGATCTTTTTAAATTCCCGTATCCCCTGAAAAAAAGTATAAGTTTGGGATAAATTTTAGAAGATTTAGTTACAAAACTATCATTTCCAGTGATTGAACAAAAATTATGGGAGCATCTTCGATTTTGAGTTTTAACTTTGACATTTCACCTTTCAATGGGAAATAATTGTTTTAAAAAATAAAATTTCATTATGTATACTTTATGTTATTGATGTTTGCTTTAAAATTTATTTTCAAGATTCCTTTTCCACTTTTTTTTATATTTTAATTACATCAACATTTACCATGTCCCAATAGCCCTGTACCCTGTCCAATTAGACCCCACATATGTGGGCTAATGGGACATTAACATGTTTGTTTAAAAAATGCTCAACAACTAAACATTTTTCATTTTTTAACATCTGTCGAATGACTTTTTAAGTAAACGAATGTTCAGTTTATGAGGTTATAAAAACGAAATTAAAATTCTTATATTTTTGTTGAAATACAGAGGTTAATAAAAATTTGTCCCATTTGTCCCCTTCCCTACTTTAACTCTATAAAAGGCCCCATGTTATTCATTTACCTCATAAGGAAGAAAACCCCAACTCTAGAAAGATTCAATTTCATTCTCTAGTTGAGATTCACACTTTCTGGATCAATCTGTTATACATTTTGTTATCCTTTTTGTTTGTTTCTGGTAGTTTAATTTTTGTAAAAAATAATATGTGAAAAATTTGTATGGTCTTTTGTCGTAACTGGTCACTAAATGTAATATAAAACGCAAACTATAAGAAAAATTATGGCCAGTATTAAACTAGAGCTTTTAAAATAAGAAAACTAAGAATAGCTTTGGAAGTTTAGAACAGTAAAATGAAAAAAAAATGCCCTGTTCAGTTCGCATAAAGGTTTTTTTTTAATTTGTCTAATCGATGTGTAAAACGAAAAAAAATACCCTGGGGGATGTTTTCGTGTTCTAGTTAAGTTTTACAATTCGGAGATTAATTTGCTAAGCATTAATTATTATTTGTGTTAAATGTCTGTGTAATTATTTTGCGTTGTAAATATTTTAGCATTGAAAAAATATTTTGGCGTTTTTTAAGTCTATGTGCCGTAACCAGGCACTAACTTCCTATTTAATTCGCAAGACAATAAAATACCACCTTACAACAAATAGTAAATATTTTAGAGTTTTTTCAAAAATCCAAACAATTTTAGACAAACTTTCATTTTACACTTCTTATTCAGTATTAAGCAACATTTTATTTTAATTTTTTCATAATCCAGTGCAATTTTGCTATTTTTTATACGTTTAAATTGCTATGGCTTTGAGAAAAACTTACTTAGATTAAAATTGATTATACTATTTTTTTAATTCTTGAATATATGTTCGATAAATTCAGAGAGTTTTTTTTGGTTAAGTTGTATTAAAGATAAAGAAAAACCCCTAAAGGTATAATTTTTTTATGCTCTAGGTAAGTTAAACACTTGGTGACTTAATTTTTGACCATTATTTTACTCAAACTTAGTGAATCAAAATTATTAACTTAATAATAACCTTACTATAACTATAATATTTGATTAAAGATAAAGAAATTCAGTTGAATTCAATTCGTTATTTTTATCTAATACAAAGTTAACAGATGCTCTTAACAAAAATGTTGCTAATTTAGATTATGGAACGACATGAATCCACATGATACTCAGTACACCAACTTAATTTGTTTTTATAGAAGAAGAAACTTTATTTTTCAAAAACAGAAAATATTGGTTGCCAAGGGGACCCCGGGCCCTTCCAGACAACACATAAAATTATACAATCAAAATTATCATGGAAAATTAAAAGCAACATTTCAGATTATACTCAAACAAAAGGGTAACAAAACGAAAATATATATATAACAAAACAGAAAAACAATTAATTTGTAATCTCTTATCTGTATCGGGGCTGGGGAGCCCAGTCGGTCAAGGCTTTCGCCTTGCATCTGGAAGGTCCCAGGTTAGGGTCCAGGCATCGCCAAACTAACTGCCGACCTATAAACGGCCCGTGCAGCCAAAATTGTCTGACGAATAATACCCCGTTTAGAGGGAGTGCACGTTAAATATGCTTCAAAGTCCCAACGCTGCATACGATATCGCCCTTAACGGTTGCGTTGGGTGCATACTCAGGTGTCGGCTCGTCACTTGACTGTGGTTCTAAATTACGACGGCCGTCGCCAATAGCCCTCGTGTAGCTCCAGTGTGACGATAATTAAAACTTTCCTATCCCAACCTTATCTGTATATCTGAAAATGAGATCACACAGTTTGTTTTCTGCAAATCAGTTTACGAGTTTCTTTACAATGCCCCTTATGTGAATTATATACTTATCATTATGATTTATTATGATTTTATACTTATTATTTGTCGAAAAACAGTTAAACATATTTTAACTCAAACTAATTTTAGTTTAGTTTATTTAGCTAAAATAAGCTATGTTTTTTTTGCTATTCCTATTTTTAAATACCACTTTATGCATGCATATTTTTAAATATGCATTCCATTTTATTAAAAAAAAAGGAAAACACTCTTAAATTTTTCACATTGAATGTATTTTATCAAGCAAATATTTTGAAATAATTTTCATTTTTTAATGATTTCTAAAAGGAATTTATTAATAGATAAAAGTTTATATTCGTAACTTTACTTTTAGACATTCTTTGAATATTATTTTTAAATAATTATCATTTTATAAGGATTTCTAAAAGGATTTAATTGCTATCTAAAGTTTATATTTATAACTTAATTTTTTAGACATTCTGGGAATGTCAATTATACTTCACAAACAAAAATTTGATTTTTTATGAAGTTCTTTCAACCAAGCATCTAATGGGTCTATAGTTTTACGCCTATATTAATATATAAATAAAGTATCTGTGATATGCAAATGCTTTAGATACATTTTCTATTCAAGTATAATTTCTCTAGGGTATGTATAAGTGATGAAAGTATTTTTTAAAGCACTAACTGTTTTAAAATACACTAAGAATTAATACAACCCTTTGAAAGTTGCATTGGAAAAGAGTTGAATATATTTTAAAGAAAACTAAACTCTTTAATTATTAGTTACGAAAGATTAGTTATTCTTTTGTTTTCAACATTCCTCTAAATAAAATGATTAAGCAGAAAGTATCACATTTGCATTTAAATTAATTTAAAAATAGTGGAGATTTCATTGAGATTATATATTTTATATTTTTGAATAAACTTTTAGATTCTTTATTATCTAAGTCACCAAAAGATAACTTTGCTAAACAAACTTCATTTTTTAAATAAATTTAACGAATAAATGAAAAAGTTTCTTAAAACACCATATAGTTAACACATTTCCAAAAAGTTTATACTATATAAGAAACTATCACTGTGTAATAGAAATACGAGTAAAACTTTTACGAATATAGCTAAAAATAAATTATTTTTTAATAAAAGGGGATACATTAAAAATTAAAATTAACCAAAAGAAAAATATTCAATTATGATAATCGGGAACCATAAAGTCAATTTTATAATTTAAATTATTTAATGTAGCCTCAGTTTACAGAATTATTAATTTAATGTTCTTGGAAATGAACATAAATTAAGTAAGTTTTTCAATTATGTAATTTTATCAAAACCAACAAAAACAAATTAAAAACATGTTCATTTTTAATTTAATAGTTGTTTAGTAATGAAGACTAATAATGGGCACATTTCAGGTTTTGAAGAGTAACAGAAATGGGAATTTTTTTTATCTAGCCTCGATTGGTTAATCAATGTCACGTGAGAACAGAGCACCAATCAGACCACCGATGGAAGGAACAGCAGGAATAGAAGCTAAAAGAAATACGTCACCTGAAACAATACTATTACAAAATATAAAATAGTGGATCTATGCATTAATACGTAATATGGGGGCCCGGGTGGCCTAGTGGTTAAGATAGCTGCCTACGCTAACAGTCTGCGCACTGTACCGGCTGCGGGTTCAATTCCCGCCTTCGCTCTGGGTGTAATTTCTCTCTGTGTGTCAGTAAAAATTATGTCTATGTCTGTTTTACTTGACGATGGTTTATAAAAGGGTCCCTGATCAAGCACACAAGCCGGAAAATACATGTATACCAACCAATACGTAATATCGTTTACTGCTAAAGTAATGCACAAAGAATTATTTTTGAAAATGAGAGGATATTTGGTGAAAAAATAAATAGTTTTTCTAACATGTAGAAACGAACAAAATATGTATTTTTACAATGTATCATTCCAATTTTTTCTACCAACAACCTCCCGAAGAATTCCGTGGTATGATAAACTGTATCTTCGCATCGCTTTGCGCCGATGAATATTTATAATAGATGCTGCCATGAGGAGGAATGCCCAAGTGTACGAACGTCGAGCATTCATCAACCAAACTTGCGGCAAATACACGGGCCTGAAGTATACGAATCGCATGGCATTCGTATTGAAAACGTGACCGGGAAACGAAAACGAGTTTCTACTTTTCTAGATATTTGAAAAGTATGGCATTCTAATGTGAGGGCTGTTGTAAATCGTTATCGATATTTAAGAAAAAATCATGTTTCGATAGTTTTCTTAACACTCGTATGTACCCGTCACCTTAGTTTCAGGTTTTCCAGCAATGCACATAAATTTTAACAATTTATAAAAATTGAATAATTTTATTTCATTTTAAAATTTAAATCTTAGAGAGGCACATTTATAACCATCTACTACATATGCATAATTGTAAGAAATTAAATGTTCAGTTAAAAACTTTAATTTAAATTTCATGCAGTTAAAACAAGTTAGCACTTCAGCCGATTTGCATATTCCTCAAAGAGTCAAACAAAAAATTTCGATTATTAGTGCCGATGGAATCTACTCATTGGTATAGCTTTGATACATACATGGATCGGTAACTACATGATGTTTTATTTTTTTTCAATGGGGCTGCTCGATTGGCGGTTAAGCTTTTCCAGACTCGGCATTTTCCTTTGAGCTGAGAGCCATATTTTTGTGGCGCGGCTCTCGCTACTAATTTTGGTGCTCAGAATGCAATAAATTTGAGCTCTCTGTGAATGTTAAAGTATGCCGAGATTCAGTTTTGTCAAGAGAACACAAGCCAAATGGATAGTCGAGGGATCTTTAACATGACACAGAATCATTTGACTTGCTTGGCGATAATTTTCCTATCCTGAAAATCTGCTGACTCAACCGGGGACCGATCCCGCAATCTTGAGCTTATGAGGCGGCCACGTACTACCTCACAGCCACGTTTAATTAACACGTAATAAAGTTAATGTTCCAAAAGTAATTGTTTTCAGCTTTATATATTATACTTTATAAATTGTTGGCGCATGTTTATATTTTGTAGACTATGATGTCCCCTGGTCCCGCATGAGGGAAAACTTGTATAGTAATTCGTAAGATATAAAAATTGAACATTCTTTTCTAGTTAAAAGGGTGAAAAGAATGAAAGAATTTCTCAGACATCATTTTTTGAACTTCCTAATGATAACGCTCTTATAAATCCCTGGACAATAAATATTCAAAACTACGATTGAAAGTGTGTCGAAATCAGCTCTATTAAATCAATGAAAACGTCAAACAATCAAACCGCTGGACATATCATCTCTTCTCTCCTAATCATACATTAGAAACATACTGAAATAGCTAAAATGCAAAACTACAGCAATATATACATTCGATGATACTTCAATTTTTTTAAAGTTTACAAAGAACTAAAGAAGCGAAATATACAAATTATTTACTGAGATTTATCATTATAACAAATGAATTTGTCAATCCCTCACATGTAAACCTTTATAAAGCAAAACCGACTAAACACCCAAGTTTCAAAAGATAGAAAACTAAAAAAATAATAACATGTGCAAAGGAAAAAGATGTTTTTTCACTCACATCACAACAATTTTCCAGCTTTCTCTCTCTAGCATCCTTCATCAGGATATTCTGCTTTTCCGCATCAGAGCTGCTAGATAGAAAAACCATCTCCACTTGGTCCTTTCTTTTGATGTACTAGGGAAATAAGGGGAAAAGTGAATCGCCACTTTCCCAAGGCCTGATAGTGATAGTCAAGCGGATTGTATATCATTGGTCCATGACAATTATTACAAAAATAGTATAATATCAGCCGAGAAGAAATTGACAAAAAGGCCGAGCAAACTGACTTGCTTGCCCCATTTAAACTGTACAAAACAACAAATGATTTGAGCAAAGTTTTATTTTTTTAATTGTCTATCAAGGTGCAAAATCACTCCTCTTCTATGAGTTTTCATCGATATGAAACCTTTGAGCCTAGCTTCATTTTTTTCAATTCTTTATCAAAGTGCAAAATTGTACTTTTAATCTGAATATTCATATTGGTTTCTCTTAATTCAAAACTGCAAACCGAGAGGGTAATAAAAAACGCAACATATCAGAAATTGTGAAATCTGTTGTTTAATTTAAACAGACCAAGCCCAATTCGAAGTCTTAAAACGTTTGACACCCCGGTACTTGTACCATCATCTATTGCACCCAATATTTTACGCACTGGTGTAAGATTGATTTTGAACAGTTTTTATTTAAAACAATCCAATCAAGTTAAAATTGTAAGCATGTTTATATATTCTATTTAGATCGAAGACTACATTATTTTGGTTATAACAATACATAAATATACCATTATTTGGAAGTAAATATCTTAATAATCTGAGTGTTTAAAATATAGATTTACTTGCAATGAACTAAAACTAATTATTAACTTTACTTAATAAAGACATGAAACGGACGATGCGGTAAAACATTTTTTTTTGCAGTTAAAAATATTTTGGCGACTTATAAAATTCAAATTGTCTCCATTTCTATTCCAAGTTGGTATGCATGGATCGTGAACGTGAGGGTTGAAATAGAAACATAAACATGTAAATTGAAAAGAAGACAAACCTGGAATCGCAAATAAAATGCAGAAAATGGCATGGGTAAAAAATAGAACTTCGTGACAATGGGTTTTAAAGCTCTCAACAAGTGAAATATGTTTATTGAGGGTAAGTGGGAAAGCGAACAGTATAATAAAATAACGGTATTAATTCTAATACATCAAATTAAAACATTTAAAACTTTAAAAAAGTAAATTATTTAGTACTAATATGAGGTGCAGTGAAATGCTTTTAGGTGTGAATTTTATTAAATTGAAATTTCATTATGAACTACGTTTTTGTTATAATGATATTCTAAAAACAAATTAAATCGCATTGTTTGGCATATTCGCGTTATAGTTTGGCATGGACAATTCAATTATGGATATTCAAACATAATGTTGCTTATATTCATTTATTTTTCGTTGTTTCCTGAAATATATAGTCGAATTTATTATTGATATAAATGAAATTACTAAATTTTATTTAGTGAAACGAGAGCTATAATTTAATCTATTATGTAAGAAAGGCGCGCCAGTGGGCAGCTTTTCTTACACAATAAAAGAAAGAAAGAAGGCCCGGTAGCTTAGTGGTAGTACTTCTCATTGCCATGCCACAGGTCCGGGGATCAAGTCCCGGATTAGGCGAGGTTGACTAATTCTTTCATGCCTTAAGTAGGTTGATAAAATGAGGACCAAGCATGCTTGCGAACTAAGCACTGGGGGTTCTTGTGAGGTTGACCACCTAACCAGAACACATGCCTAGAACCCCAGAGCCCTTGGTCACGTAAGCTGAAATGGGCACGTTAGGCCTTCGCCCACTACCGGTCTGGTGCTTAAAGTAGTTTATGTAAGAAAAACCAATATCTAAGAGGCATTTTTTAAAGAAAAATGCAATCTATTCAAGTCAACTCATGGTTTACACACAAAAGGTTAACAAAAAGGCAATTAAAATATATACACAACAAACAAAACTCTAATTTCAATTTTTTGTGGAGGAAATCCGGCAATGTATTTTTTTTTGTAAAAGTAAAAAAATGAAATAATCAGAAAAGTTAAAATAAACAAATTGCAATATATATAGTTATTAAAACTTTTTTTGAAATTTTGTATTGCTTCTAACTATTTTTTTACAAAAAAGTATGAGATATTTTTATTGAAATTTAGTTGTCTATCAATTTTTACTAAATCTACAAATATAAACTTATAAAATATGGTGTGTATCGGCTTTAATTAAAACCAATTCCTTTCTATTCCTTATTTATTAAAAAGGTCGTAAACCCAACCTTTGCCTTACATTTAAACTTCCCAATTACTAGAAATATCCATCACATGTCCGACATCATTATTTCACATCTTCCCAATGTGCAGTGAAACATGCAGCGGGATAGATATCACCCCAGATTTTTATACCACCCAAATCGCACTTTGAAACAAAATATTTCAATAAAATATGTCCCCGAACCATAAAATATCACATTGGTTTCTAGGTAATGACATCATTATGGAAAGGATGACTTTTCTTTCTCGTTTTTTTTTCCTGCCAGAAACATGCACGGTGTAGGGTGTCAGCAATCACAGGACTGATGATGAAGTGTTCCATTTGCGATGTTCGGATCAGTGATATTCACGCCAGCCGAAGGGCGAATTGGATTTTTTTAGTGTCACTAGATATTATAGCTCTACTTCGATGGAGTCGTGAAAAACTTGGCAATATTCAGTTTTGGTCTCCCTTCCTTAGAAAAGATAGAGTTGCTTGAAAAAGTTCAGCATAGGGCTACAAAAATGATTAAGGGTCTATCTGGTATTGATTATGATAACAGACTAAGATCTTTAAACATGTATTCCCTGGAAAATAGGAGAGCTAGGGGTGATTTAATTCAGTTATTCAAGTTCATAAAACAGGGAGACATGGAGGGCTTTGGAGGGCTTAGGTTTTACCTTTTATAGACGGACCAGAGGACATGATCAGAAATTGAATAAATCATGCTTTAGAAGGGAGGTAAGAAAACATTATTTTTACAATAGAGTTGTCAATGAGTGGAATGCTTTACCAGATTATGTTGTGTATTCGAAGAGAGTAGAAAATTTTAAGAAGAATCTTGATAGTCATTGGAAACTGATAAAGTATTAGATTTATTTTGGACCAACCTTGCTGGGCCTCTGGCCTGTTGTTGGTCGACAATATTTGTATTTGTATATGACAACTAGTGATCACACAGGTGAAACGAACTGGTCACTATTTGGTGAATGAACGATATTAGCCTAGAGGGCTATAAGTTGCCCGAACGGGGGAAGGAAGAGACTAAAACTACTAGTTATCGTTTGTCTTTTGTGCACTTAGAAACAGTTGGCGTTTAGTGGTTTTTATTTTAGTTTGTGTGGCTATCTGGTAAATATAATTTTATATTTAAAAAATAAATAAATTACTTAAGAATTCCATAGTTAAAAATCCTTAGCATTTTGAAATAGCTAAAAAAATTAGAATCTCGTCCAAAAGTTATTAGTTTGTAAAGTTGCATTTTAACATGACGGGAATACCAAGTAATTGAATCAAATTTTTCAGAGCTGCTTTAGTAATGTGATATTTTATCTGGTAGTCTGTGAATTGTACACCAATAATCATTTTGTGTGTTCATAAAATAAAACAAAATAGTGCAATTTTTCCAAATTCGATTCATCGAACCCCTTACGTTTTGCACATTAAATAATAAAAAACAAAATACTAAATATTATGTTTTTTTATGATAAACTATGATATATTATAAGAACTCGAAAGTCGACTGTATTAAAAAAAATAATAGATGAAAACCATAAACAAAAATGATCATACATATTCATAATGAAAATTTTTTATTCATTCAATACATTCAAGTTATTTTCATTCAATACTAAATAAACTTTGGGGCACCCGAGAGTCTCCCTTACCTTAAAATATTCTCCCCTTTATGCTGTTATAGAATCAGCCCTGGTTTGGAATCATGATAACTGAATAGTATCAAAACACATTAAACCATTTTTTTAAATGAATGTTCTTCCATTAAAAAAAGAAAATCACCGAGCAATAAATTTATCGACCTAATGGGTAAACCCTCCCGTATCAGACAATTTTTTATCGAGCATTTCACACAAAAGACACCTTAACCGCCAAACCAATCATATAAATCACTCGACACACATAGAAACGACACATTTTTTTTAAATGAAAAAATGACACCATTTTCAATTCCGTGGCGGGGGCCAATGCATTGATGAAAATGAGGTTTTTATGTCCCCGGTCCAGACTACCATTGCCACCAGCGGAGACAAATCCAGACAATAAAACATACACCCACACCCCGAATACGTATAAAAAATTCGTTCTAATGGTCCATTAAAGGAATATACGGATGCGGATTATATTGTAATCCAAGAACGATTGCTTGAAGTTTGTGTTATTTTCCAGTGAGTTATATTATGAGTAAAGAAAGATGTAATATTATTGATTTGTTTTAAATTCTTAACATATTTTAAATAAACAGAATGGGGGTAAGTTAAAGGAACATGTGTAACTATTTAAGTAATCTCATAGTGCATTCATATGGGTTAGATCAACCAAAATATATGTTAAAAACAATTGACAGTTTTTTACAGAAAATATAATTGATTCGGTACATTAAAAGTTAAAGTATTGTTGCGAAATTTCTTCGAGTTCTTTTGAAGCACAACAGTTCAAAAAGACAATTTACTTTATTCAGCTTACTTCGAAGCCCGATACAGCTCATAAGAACAATTCTTCACAAAAAAAACACTTCCGCTAACAAAGTTCGCCGTTAGCAACTCTGTCTAAACAGGAAATTCGACGATTTCCAAACAAGACAACACGAAAACAACAGAGCTATGTCCAAGCTCTCTTCACTACAGCAGGAGCAGAATTCCAATGACGCTCGTAGTACATGGCAAGGTGTTTATATAGGCTGTTGGCGATCTTTCTAGAAAATTCCAGCGACATTACGCATATCCTGTTACGTACTGGCTCAAACGTCTCGAAACCTTGAGAACAGGATATGACGTATGTCGCCAAATTTGTTGCCAAGACCGCCAACCTCGCCAAATGGTCGCCAAATGGCTCTAATGACGTAATGGTGTTTTTCAAAACGCTCTCGCCATGCAGTGCGGCCGATGCCACTAATGCAGACAAAATATAATTAGTTTAAGTTATTTACGATATTTACAGAATATATTTACACTATTTACAAAATTCATAACAGTATTAACCCATTACCGACCCATTTGTGAATACCATTAACGCCTTACTTACCGAATAAAAACATTATCTTTAAGTTTATACAATTTCTCTTTTTCTTGAAGCTTAATTTATCTTAATTGTTTCAGTACCTTGGTCTTCTTTCGTCTTATTTTGTTTATTTAGATAAACTGAGGAACTAAGCTTAAGTTCAAATGGTAAATTTACTTGCCAATCGCCGTTACTGAGTTAAAGAAATACTTTTTGTGAACTATATTTCTTTTTTTTTTTTAATTTCGGTTTTACGATACGTTATAATCGTTAAGGAAAATACTCTCCTGGTTTTAAAATCTGAAAAGATCTGGTCAATTTTATGTTTTCTATTTTATAAAAATAGAAAGCTTTTGGTCTATATTTTGCAATATTACTTTCATACTTCATTTTAAAATTTAATAAACCAAGTATATTTTAAAAATTATCGCATTTTTAATGTATATGTGTGAATTTTATGTGTCAACATCAGTAAAAAAATATTGATCAGTTATTTGTTGACAATAGAAAACCAGAACGTGGAATATAGAACATAGCGTTTAAGTCTTTTATATCTCTTAAAGAACAGACAGAATAGAAAAAATATCATTTTTTCTATGACCCAACCCCGCTTTCAGAGTAATAAATGATCCAATTTCGTCCTTATTAACCAACCCAGTTCGCGGTTGTAGTTACGGAAACAATCAGAAACGGATTAAAGAATAAAAATAAAGAGAGATAAAAGGGAGACTCGTTCCACTCTTTAGTGATCCGTTCCAGTTTTTAGTGATCCGTTCCACGACTAGATTTAGATCGTTTGCTTGAATGGAAAACATAAATCGTTCCAAAGAAAAGCTATAGACATGGATTTGGGTTTGCATTAATTAAAAATGATGTTTTTTGTGTTTGTTGAAGGCAATTTGCTTTCTATTTTTAATGATATTTTATGCTACGCTTAAAAGAGAACGAAAATAAGTTGGTACTTGTCTCTCGATAGGATTAGCAAATGGATATATTGCTTATTTTAATGATGCTAAGTAATTGTTTTTAGAAAGTTTTATGTCTGTCATAAAATTAGGCTAGGTGGGAAATCGTGTTTATGTGTGTGTTTTGATTTTATACATAAGTCGAAGGTTTTATTTCACATGCATGAACCAATGAAGAATAATTTTTATTTTGAAACATTTAGTTAAAAGTGCATATCCTAAGAAAACGAGTTAATTGCTGAGCAACTATTCAAAACTTTTTAATTTGAGGAAAAGATATGCTAATAATAGTTCATATTAAGAGCATTAAACTAATAATATTTAAAAGTACTTTATATGATCCATTATTGTATATATTTTTACAAAAAAAAATGTGTGTATATTATAGTTTATTAAAAAGCAAAAAATAGTGGAACTTCATTCTTATATTGTTTTACAAAACATTATGCCGAATGTCCTGTTAATAACTCGTGGATAATCTCGTAACAATCGTTCAAAAACTGTTCATCTAAAATAAAACAATGAAAATTACGTATGTTGTGAATGTTGGTCCAGTGGTGCTTAAATATGCTCTGTTGTATAATCATCACGTAAGCTTTGCTGGGTTGCGTTGGTTGCTTACTCAGATTTCTGCTACGTCACTTGACTAAGGCAGTCTAAGTTTATTCAAGTGTAGCTCTTATGACAGTTATTTTCGTTTAAACGAGTTAAAAGTACTCTTAATTTAACTGGTAACACGTTGTCACGTTAAAAATCCTTATGAATAACATTTAACAAAAAATTAATGCCACACTAACTCGGGAAGCAACTAAAGAGCCTTTTAAAAAGTTTAAAGAAATTCACCTAATTTTTCATGTGGAATTAACGAAAAATGCAAGCAGCTGAAGACACTAGTTATTTCTCCAAAGAGATTTCATCATTTCTCAACAAAGTTTCAACTGCGGCGTTTTCTTGTTTGCTAAACCTTCTCATTATAAAGTGACAAAAGAGGGCTTTATGTGAGTTAACAGAAGTGCGAAACGAAAGATCGCTTCTCCGTCTTGTATTTTAATCAATCTTTTGAATTGGGTTTTGTTTGTTTTTCATGCGAAGACGGCTCCGTATAGGAATTGATTAAACTACAAAAGCACGTCTTGTTAAAAAGTCATCTCTGTAAGTGCAATTCAGGTAAAGTTAATTAAAAAAACATAGAAGACAAGTTTTAAGAAACTAGTTCGGTTGATTAACACAGAAAAAAGGAATATTTATATTTTTGTTTTATTTAGAGGGCATATGCTAAAAACATTGAAAATATACAAACAAACGAATTAAATATATATATTGTTAATTTTTTACTGATTAAAATGCTGCTTAATTAAATTAATTTTTGTTCTAATAAAATAAACTTAAAACACCTTAGCTTTAAAAATAATCATTTCAAATGTAAAATGTAATTAACTAAATTTGGGTTTAGAGTTCAAAGAATTCAACGTAGCACTTTGCATAGTTGCAATGTTTGCTGTTACAAGGGGAAGAAAAGGTTAAATGAAGAACTTAAAATGTGAGATAACAAGATATTTTAAGAAATTGGTTACTAAGCGCAAGGCTCACTGCAAATAATTTCAGCACAGACAATGTTACAAGAAGTAGAAATGAAGAGAGTTTTCTGTCTCCACGCTTGCAATTTTTTTACTCCAAGGCGGTGTAAAAAAATTACGCAACTGGAATGTATTTAGGACTGGAATGTTAGAGAGTGTACTAGAGATAACGCTATTCTGGATTTAGTTTTAAGTAGCTGTGAAAATAGAGTTCATAACCTTATTGTCAGTGATCACTTAGGGGAGAGTGATCATAATAGTATTAAATTTGATATTATTTTTCAGGTTATACAGATTAATAGTGAAAGAGTCATCCCATGTTTCAGATATGTTAATTTTGACAACTTGAGACATGATGTAGCTTTAGGTTTTGATAAAGGACTGGTAGGTACCCATACTCTTGAGCTTGGGATGAGTTCAAGGAAAAACTAAATGATGTGGTGAAAAAAGCATGTTAAATTCAAACGTAAAAGTTCACAAAGGAAATTGTATCCTATGTGGTTTTCCAAGGATATTAAAAAGTCCCTTAGGTCAAAGCAAAAGGCTTACAAATATGCTAAGCAAACTGGTAGAGAGGTTGATCAGGAAGCTTACAGAGTTACCAGGAGAGAGTTTAAGAATCTTAGTAGAAAAACACAATCTGCATTAGAGAGAATCTAGCTAGGGTATTAAGGATAACCCTAAGGATTTTTTTGCTTATGCTAGAGGTAATGTAAAACAGGGTAGCTCCATTGGACCATTTAAAGATAGTCAAGGACAGTTAATCCATGACGACATGAAAATGGCTAATCTTTTGAATAACTTTTTTATTAGTGTTTTTAGTAAAGATTTTAAAAATGTGCAGTTTCAGGGAAGTAACTGAAGAACTGGATTGTATTGAGTGTGATTTTTCTAAGGAGGAGATTATTCGTCTATTAAAAACTATGAAACCTAACAAAGCACCTGGCCCTGATGATATGTATCCTAAAATTTTAGTTGAATGTGCAAAGAGTTGGGGGATGCAATTCTGACTATTTTAGGTCATCATTTATTTCTGGACATGGGAAGCAGACTGGAAATTGCCGAATGTTACTCCATTGTACAAGAAAGGGCCTAATCTGATCCAGGTAATTACAGACCAGTTAGTCTTTATCTGTTTTAGGTAAAGTTTTTGGACATTGTTGAAAATGCGTATAATGACTTTTTTGGAAACTAATAATTTACTTTCAGATAATCAATATGGCTTTAGAAAAGGTAGGTCTTGTACAACTAATCTTTAAAATTTTATGATACTGTTACAGAAGAGATTGATAAAGGCAATATGGTTGATGTTATTTACATCGATTTCCAAATGGCTTTTGATAAAGTTCCTCATGAAGCTTTGTTATTTAAGTGAAAAGATTTGGGTTAGGGACTGATGTGGTCCGTTGGATTAAAAATTGGTTGACCAATAGAAAACAACGGGTTCACATAATGGTAAGTACTCTGATTGGAATGAGGTTGTAAGTGGAGTGCCTCAGGGCTCTGTACTAGGACCAATTTTATTATTATGTTTATTGATGATATCAGCTGGGGGTTGAATAGCAAGTTAAGTATTTTTGCAGATGACTTAAAAGTGACGAGTACAGTAAATTCTGTTGAGCATATTGAGCAGTTACAAAATGATCTTACGAAAATTACTGGATGGGCTTCACGCTGGGGCATGTCGTTCAGTATTAACAAATGTCAAACCTTGCATTTGGGTAAGAACAATGTTAATCATTTTTATGTTTTACAGGGAGAAAGTATCCAAGATAGTGAGTTCGTTAGAGATTTAGGAGTTTTGGTGAGCAATGATTTCAAAATGAGTAAGCAGTGTGTTGAGGCAAGTAAGAAAGCCAATCGAATGTTGGGATATATTAGAAAAAGTATCACTTCTAAATCTAAGGAGATTATTTTGCCATTGTATAGGGGATTGGTAAGGCCACATCTGGAATATGCTGTTCAGTTTTGGTCTCCCTTCCTCAGAAAAGATATAGAGTTGCTTGAAAAAGTTCAGCATAGGGCTACAAAAATGATTAAGGGTCTATCTGGTATTGATTATGATAACATATTAAGATCTTTAAACATGTATTCCCTGGAAAACAGGAGAGCTAGGGGTGATTTAATACAGTTATTCAAGTTCATAAAACAAGGAGACATGGAGGGCTTAGATTTTACTTTAAATAGCCGGTCCAGAGGTCATGATCAGAAATTGAATAAATCGAGCTTTAGAAGGGAGGTAAGAAAACATTATTTTTACAATTAACAATCATTCATTTCCACTACGATTTTACTGCAGCTACCATTAGTTTACGTCAGCTGTTATTTACTTCACCTGGCATATTAGGGCCATTGCAGAAAAAAATGTGACAGGATGGCGTACACCATCATTGCCATTTATACGTAGTAATTATTATCTAACGTATATTAATAAATACAGCATGTGCCCCTGTAATACAGAACACCCACCCCCCCGCCCAAGACACCTAGGAACCTAAGAAGAATGTGAATTTTTCCTTTGGATTTTTTTAGAAGTTTATTTATTTTTAATCTGTTTTTTTTTTCTTCGTCTTCTTATTGACACCCTTTAGTCATTTTAAGGACTACCTAGAATAAGATAACGAAAATTCTAATTCAATATATTTCGTAATTCAAGGTAAAATTAAAGAATTTGATCTATGTACATTTTTTATTTTGCATTAATGTTCAAAGAAGTGTTGAAACAAAGTTAATTTTTGGGACCTTTTATGTTACGGGAAGAAGAATTTAAAGTTTAAGTTCTCCACCCTACTAAATCTTCGCCTAACCAAAAGAACAATCAGTTTTCTGAATTTTTTTACACATTTTTAAAACTTATCTTTCTAACTAACTCGCCTGCATCTTTCCTCATTTCAGTTTCTACAATGCATGAAAAAAATTCGAAAACTGAATAATCCACTTTTTACAAAAATAAATGAATACATTTTTTTAACTATTAATTTTCGTCTAGTGTCTTGATAGACACTAGACAAACTCAAGTGGACACTAAACTACTTTTAATAGCAATGGGAAGCCCCTTGTCGCCCTGGGAAGAGTCATCTCAAGAATGGATGACCGCTGTAATGGCCCGGGCTATTTTGTGTCTCACTGAAGCATAAAATTTCGGACCTTGCGAGTGCAATTCTTGGCTGGGACGAAGAAAAATGACGGGACTTTACCGAAGTGTCAAAACGTGAAAGGATGGAAGATGGATACATGTTTTATATGTAAAAGGAGGGTGAAGCTTTTTGCCAGCAAGGATTTTTTTCTTATGATGGTATGTAAGTGCTCTCGTGATATCATACGCGTAGCTGTTTTCCATTTCTGTATTCTTTTACTATTTAAGACCTTGAGGTTTGAGCTTTTTCGACTGCTTTGATATTTTTCTTATCCGGTGTTGTTTTCTTATGATTTTTCTGAAATATGTTTTTATAGCAAGGAATGGCTTGTCGGACCACTATGCTTTTTAGAATTTAAAATTGAATAATATTGGAAATTTTTAAAAGTAAATCAACAACTGATAGGTATAATAGTTTTGTCCACAGAAGATCTATTATTTTTTTAGTTTCATGAAGAGCAATGAAAAAGATAAACTTCAGACGATTTTCTTGAAAAAATTATATATTGCCAATTCTCCACTTTTTTACGCAAGCAAAAATTGTGTATTCTTTTGTAAACACCTAAATTTATCTATTTTTCTTGCATTCATTTCACCATTTAGCGAAACAAATTACAAATATTTTGAATAGTTTAATACATTGACACGTCTTTTAAAATATTTAATGTACAAATTTATAGTCTAACTTCTGGCTTTCATTAAAAAGTAAAGTTTGTGCATAGACTAAAGTCAGAACGAGAACAAGTCAGAAAAAACGAGGTGCACTTTTATCAAATCTTTACGATAAAAATGGCGTATGGTATACACTTTTGGCTAGAAGGTTTTTAAAGACTGAACTGGAAAACATGGCCATGGTCTTTTCTTCGTTTTCAAAAGAGAATATGTTTTGCGTCGATATAAACAATGCAAAATTTTCAAAAAGTTTCCATAAGACTAATCTATAATGCGTTCTTGTTACAGGACACATTTAATAGAAATTTTGTAGTATTTAGCCTATCATCATTATAAAGTATGAATAATGTGTTGTAAAGATTTTTATATTGATGTATAAATAATCTGTTTATTACAACATATAAGCTCTTGTAAAAGGGTTTAATGTAGCAAAAAAATGTCTTTTACATCACTTCATTTATAATATTTTAGATTAAATGATGGGTGTAGTTGAAAAATTATATGCTCCAAAGTATAACTAAAATATAGGGTCTGGAACGTTCGATGGCGACTTCTTTCAATTGTATTTATTATTGCCAAACGTCTCAAATGGAGCAACCGGACCCAAGAAGGTTCTAGAATTTGAGTTTTGCAACTACACCCTGTTTGAATTAAATATCGGTTTCATTGCAATGAAATATTTTTTGAAGATAAGTATACTATTTTCTTGATAGTATACTTCTTTGAAATAATTAGTAAAAATTTAACAAACAAAATAAATTAGATTGATTTTAGTTAGTTTTTACTTGAGAAGTAAGTAACAAAAAAATCGCATGCTTGCTGTAATTTAGTACCAAAAACTTCATCACCAAACCATACATCACATTAAAACCAATTTTCATTCCTAAGACATACTTTTTCAAAGCAGTTGCAAAAACAGTACAAGCACAATCGAGCCAGCTTCATCACTTAAAGTCCCGGCATTTACAGAAACCACCCCCCGATGGGAAATGGGACCCCGAGAAAGCACTTCAATTAGGCTTAATTATCCTATTAATTATTTTCAGGTAATTAACTTTTTCGCCCAGGTCTAGGCAGAAATTTCTTCTGAAGCAAAAGACTTTTGTGCTTGCAAAACGCATTCAATCAGGGAGATCTAATTGATTTCCCAGCGCTTAATGATTTCACGGGTGGTTGTCTATTGGACATTCTTGATCCAACTCGTTGATTAGTCTTGCTTCGATAAATGGAGTAATTGTATTCCATTACAATGGGAATCCCATTATACTGGATGCAAATACGCATACGTTGGTTAATATTAACCTATCGATAATTTTACAATCTCATTTGGAAATCTTTCTGTCGTAATTAGGCTTTATTTTCCAAGGGAATTTATTGTTTTTGTAATTTTCCTTTACCTGTGGGGAAAACCAAAGTTATATTCAATAAATATTGTTTAAAAACAACTTGGAATATAGTACATATTTCTGAATATAAGTAATTATAAAAAGGTTAGTAAGAAATTGTATACCCAAAGAGAGATATAACCGAAACTGTACAAATTAAAGTATTTATGGTTATTGATTAAATGGCTTGTTATCTACGCTTCGAAAGAAAGCTATATTGTTTTCTTAACAAAAAATTCCGTTAAAGCAAAACGAAAATGAATATCGAATTGAGTTGAATGACATTGTAGTTTGAGTTAATATATAGCCCGTGTATGTATCGTTTTGTCATGTAGGCCCTCCATTTGTGAATATAAAGAATAGTTTTAACGGAACCTAAAATTACAAAGCAAGAAACGAAAACGTCTGGATAATTTTAATAGATTGAAGGTTATATTAAGTGTGATTCTGCGTGAAATGCTGTCTTATTACAAAATTAAAGGGACGCATTACCCAAAATTTAGGGCTGCCCAAAAAATAATTAAACATGTTCGAATGCTGTGAGCTAAGGGTATTGCAAAAAAAGAAGGTATCCTTTATAATGGAGGAGGTTAATTGAAAATGATATAGTGGTTTGGTAAAATGGTTTTTGAAATTTTATGTTGATTTTTTAAATTTTAAATTTTTTCAGCTTGTGAGTGGTTAAAATCCCAAGGCTTTTAAGTAAATTAATGTAGAGCTCCAAATATTTTTTCCTATGTTGAAACATATGCGTTGAACAAAAGTTGGTATGGGATAAGGTCTAGTGTGATTAGATTTTTTTAAAACAAATGATGAAGTTGAAAATTCTGAAAAAATCTTATTTTTTGGCCATTTTTATACATTAAGCTACATAACTATTTTTTAACTAACAGCTCAATATCCATTACCAACTTTTATTAATAGATGTTGTGGGAACAGTTTGAAAAAAAATCCATTAAAAATTCTTTAAATTGTAGGAGGAGTACCATTTTAAAAAACGTTAAAAAAAAATTTTTTTTAATTTTTTTAAAAAACTTACGTTTCAATATTAAACATTTTTTCGTATATGTTTATTGAATGTTGGTTCTTTGTAAAAATAGTTTAATTTGAATGCTAGCAATACAAATTCTGGATTTAATTTTTTGGGTACCTTGTCCCCTTAATAATTACACAGAAACAACACTGTATCAAGTGAATAAAATCACCCATTTGTAATTTTTAATATATGAAGGGCAAATCTTACATTCGCCAAAGTAAACTAATGTATGGGGTCCGGCCCATTCCGACGGTAATATCTTCCAATTGAATTTTTCATTATTAAAAGCCCTTTATATATTAAGCACTTTTATTGACCACACTTAGTTGAAATATTTGTAATAAGCACCAGTTGAAGGGTGTCGTTGAAAACCTCACAACTTTCTAAAGTATAATTTAAATATAGATGCCGACCCCTACATTAAAGACTTTTTCAAATGGTAGATCAATAGGAAGAAATCACTATTGAAGGAATAGTCCCTTATATCTTAGTCATACTTTGGAGAATTTGATGTTTGAAACTACACCTTCAATTGAAGTATCACATATAAGGAAATATAAGTATCTATTCCTGTCAAAAATGAACCAATTGAAGGTGTTTAGCTGAAAATAGGTTGAATACCGCATTGTTATAACTGATTAAAAAAATTCGTATATCATTCATAATGAGGACCAAATTTGCAATTTAACATGTCCTCCTCAGATAGGAAAATACAAAATAAAAACTACATTCCCGCAAACTAGTGTAAGTAGAACCCAAACCTCTTTGCCCGCCAGTTTCTATTATTTATATTGTAACCAACTTTTTTTTGGGTCACTTGTACAACTAAACTTAAACAAGTCCGCTATTTTTTTAAAGAAAAAAACACTTCATTTTATATAGGAATAAATAACTGTTTCCATTACTTTTTTCACATTCTGTAAAAGGATTTGCAGGTCATCAAAAGAAACAGATTCAGGACACGCAACACACATGATATCGAACGCGCAGGAACCCCATTGAAATCTCAAAAAGAAAAAAATAAATCTCACTATGCTGTTTCTCTATCAAGTAATAAAAGGGACATACGAAAGGAAAGAAAATTTAAGCCTTAAAAGAATAAAGTTCTGCAAGAGAGCGGTTAGATATCTTTTGATTTTTAGATCTCAAACTTAGATAAAGATTATTTTGGAAGTCTGTGATATCGATGGCAAAACTGATAAGAACCATTAAATCGATGTGTTTTTTTTGTGTAAGGTTTTTATCTGGTTTTATACTGGTATAAAAATATGTATTTTGAGGGAAATAGATTTCTATGCTATGCTATTGAGTTTTAGTATTAAATTTCGCAGTATTATAAACTCATACTAAAAATACTTTTTTATTCGCTTCATAACTTTTTAGATAATGTTACTGTTTGAAATTAAACACTTGTTTTAAAAAATGGACAGTTTTGCTAAGAAGTTCGCAATTTCGTTCGTTGTTTTTAAAGAACGTGTAGCAAATAGAAAATATTTGTATTTGTAGAAAGTGTACTGAGAAATTAGCCGCTTTAGATACTGAGTTGTTGAAATGTTTATAAATCTTAAACAAGCACAAGTTTTTAATCTATAATCAATAAAAAATTCAAAAATATATTTTAAATTTAATATTAATTTTTTTAAAAATCAATTAAAAAGAAAAATAATTTTAAAAAATAAAACTTTATTCTACAGAAATGAATTTTTCAGTCAGCTGTAATTCCAAATTTGTCATAATGCATAAAGCACTTCAAACGAATCCAGATACATACAAATATAAATGAAAAAAAGGCTGGCTTTCGAAATATATAGTTTATAAAATAAATACTTTAGACCACTCACATAAGAAAACCTTTTTGACAAAGTTAAAAAAAAAGTATTAAAAAACAGTAAATATCCTAATGGTTAATAAAAATTATTTCAGTCTGTCCCTCAGGAGTGATATCGCTTACTAACGCACCTTCATAATTTATTTTTATAGTTGAATTTTTCCAAAAAGTTTTGCTGTCGGGAGAATAAAAGCCCCTGACGCCCCATTCTAAGGCTGAGATGGCCGAAATCTTTCAACTTTTAATACTCTGGAGCATCGCTTAGGCATTGCCCTTTCGATAAGTTTTATTTTATTCCTTAGAAGCACTTACCACGCGCATTATCGAAGTAGTTTTTTAGGTAATAAACATTGACAAAATAATTAAACTCTATTGCATAAGTTATGAAGTTTTAAAGGGATTTTTTTTAATGTTTTGGATGTTTCTTGAAAATGTGGTGGTTATTCTTTCGCCCGAGAATCTATTAATTATGTGTTAGAAAAATTTTAAAAAAATAATTGGCTTGTAAATATTTTTTAGTATTTATATACATATGAATTTTAAAAAAAATTTCGAGACACTTCGGCAAATGAGCTCATTAAATCTGTGAAGTTCGAAATGTCTATGGTGTTAGAGGAATACGTCGCTGAAAGTTTATGGATGGTTATATTTTATTTGTTTAAAAAAACTATATCTATATTTAACTGTTAGAACAACGTGTAAGTTGGTTTTTACATTTATTTAACCATACCTGTATTAAATGGTTTCAAATCCTTTAAGTTTATAAAATACTCACACGTGTCAATTACGGTTTAGAAAGTGGACAGACGGCTGCATGTTATTTAATTGTGATTTTTCAAAGAAATTTCCAACAGTTAAAATACTTTGTAATTTCCATTCCGACGACAATAGCGCTTGATTATAAAGTACTTTACGGGGAAAATTGAAGATCAAAAGTTACATATTTTATGAAAGTGTGGCCCAGTTACACTGTTTGCTTTTAATTAGATTCCAAACCACGTGCCCAACCCAAATTACATCTAAATACATTTAGTTATTTGCTGCAACAATATTTACTTTACATATTTGATTGCCGACTGTGAATGTTAATTGATAATTGAAATCCTACCAAGGCATTAGGGATGCCCTTTTATTCAAGAATTCCATTATTAAGCGAATCCCTGCGGTTGCTTAATGGTAGGTCTGATGTGGCCCGACGAAATTAAAGTGAGCGGGCGCCGATTTTAAAACACAGGCTTTCAAAACAATAAATTCCCATGCCCATTCATTCAAACTACAGATGTAAAATAAACAAGTTATGCGTTACCAGTTCTTAAAATTGATGCAAATTTGATATTTTTAGGATTATTATTTAATTAGACACATTTTTCAAAATTAATCCTAAAGAAACAAATGCTGACTTTTTGTTCATTTTTAGATAGAACAATAGATAATTATTTAATTTAATAATTAATACGTTCCATTTAAATATGTTGTTATACACGGTCTACTTAACTTACAAAGCCCCAGAAGCTCTCGAAAGCACGTGCGTGACGGAAAGTTTGACATCACAGTTCCAAGTGACGTTGTTTTGAAGATTAAGAAACTGTATCTAGATACTTGTTTGAAACCACTCGGCCATTAGGATGAATATATGTTTTAGGGTTTAGAGTGATTTCGAACAGGTTTTTTCATCTTCGGTACTCAGAACAGGGACGTCAAAACTTCCCTCCATACACGTGTTTGGTAGAACTTCTATGGCCTAGTAAAATGTGTAGGCCGTGGTTATTACTATTTTTAAAGCATACGCAATGCAAGGAACTTAGCCAATTTTACTCTAACTTAAAAATAAATTGAAAATGTCACTGAAAACTGCTTCCACACAAAATTCATGCGTCTAAAAGCACGAGCCGAACACAGCATCTAGTTCTATAATAAACTTTTAAATGGCAAAATTAAACAAACGATTTTTCATCGAAAATTCAATAAATAATTACTTATTGTTCGCTAAATTCATTTGTTTTTCAATCAATAAATATGTAATATTGCTTACATTTCCAAAAGGTAAACATTTTCATATCAATTCAACATTTCAACATTGATATTTCAAAACAAAAACTAAATTATTACGATTTTAAAACCTATGATTAAAAACCTACACCTATTATGATTAAAAACCTACACCAAAAAATTATGTTTGAATCCTAAAGTTTTGAAGTAAATAACCTTATTTAAAACATATTGCAAGATAATTAACATTGTCATTACATATTACAACAATACCATTCTTTTACTACAATTTACTTAGATAAAGAGGAAATTTTGTTAATGAGGAAGCAGCTAGTTTTTATGAATTAATAAGAACATAGAACAACTGATACCTAAATAGAACATTTTAACAAACTTAACTTAGACGGAATCGTAAATATGTTTCAAATCGCGTTTCCTATTCTAGTGTCTTTCCAGAAGCTATTAGTCCGTAAACGAAATTTTCTAAAACTACGAAATATTTCTTCATTAACTCTTGCATAGAAACTTTGTGATTCGGCATTTTAATTAAAGAGAACAACTGAATATATTCTTAATGGAATCATTTATTTTCACTTCAAATGCGTATTTTCTCAAAACTCCAAGAAATATATTTAGTTTACTGGCAATGAACCTGAAATCTTTGCAATGGGCTAAATCGAGGCAAAAGTCCTCATAAACATTTGTTTATTCTTTGAAATACCTTCTACACAAGAAAATTTATTTTAATGATAATTTTAAGAATATTAATATTTATTATAATCAAATAAAAATTCATCTTTTAAGAAATTAAATGCTTAATGTTGTAAAAGGAGTATTGTGCAAAAATATTCAATAATAATTTTGTTTATGTTTAAGGAATAAAGAATATACTTACGATTATTTTGTCGGCATAACTTAGAGGGATGTGATATTACACTAATTTTATTAAGGGTTGGAAAATGTTAAAAATGTTAAAAAAAATTTCATTCACAACATTACACTACAAAACTGTACAGCGTCACGTTACTCCATAAAACTGGTAAAAGCCTAGATCCCTCCAACTTTATGGAGTAGAATTACACAAGCTCACTCTTATTTTGAGGTGTAAAATTATTTGGCAAAATTGTGGGGACAGCAATTGCTAGAACCGCTTTTACGAAGTAATCTCCTTACTTATGTAACAGTACTACATATATTTGGTGTAACTTTACTCCATGAGACTGGAATAACATTGCACCAAGGTTTTACAAAAGACATTTATTTAAAACTCAATGGGAATATAATTAATATGAAAATGAAATATGTCATTCTTATTTATTGAAACAAAGTTATTCTATTCATATCCTCAGTTTTCAAAATCAAATATCATGTAGCCAAAATAAAAGAATTTAAAATAGGGGAGACCGGGGCTAGTTTTCCATGTTTTCTTCTTTTTGCTTGCATAATTTTTACTTTTATTTATTTTGAAGAAAACAAGATGTCATTGTCTTCCTCACGTGGTCAACTACAAACTAGAAATACTAATTTTCTAAAAAGTAAATACACTTTTTAGCAGCGAGTGGTTAAATGCAAGCTCGTTGAATTGGAAAACGTGCCCCGTTTACGGGGTACATTTTCCCAGACTGCCAAAAATGGATGGGAAAACTTTTCCGACTATTCTTGAACAGATTTAACACATTTAAAAAAACATTTTATTTTTTATGTGCATTTTATTGTAAACTAAAATAGCCCAAAAAAATTATGCCCAGAAAATAGGTGAGATTGTAAAAACAAAGCCAGTTTACCATACCACATTTTTATATAAAGTTCATATTACCAGGATCACTTTAAATCAAGCAAATTGTGTAGCTTCCCTTTTCATGAAACTATAGTTTGACGCTCTTATCTAGGGGGTTGTCTAAAAAATTGCTAAAGATTGCAAAAAAATCACATTAAATGCACTGAAGTTGTTGAGATTCCTTCTTTTTTTTTAACCATCTAATTTACTCCAAAGTTTTGGGTGCAACATGACAAATTAATGTTTTAAAGTGCAGTTATTCGCGATATATTGAGAATATTTAAGTTTTTGGATGCTTTTGCGCTATGCAATCCATTCTTGACAGTTAGTAGAGCAACGTATATCGCTTTAGAATGGTACGATTTCTGTCAGCTTTCTTTTTATTTCTATGTCGACAATTTTTAATCGAAAACAAAACCCTCTTTTCATTCATGATTTATGGATTGGTTCGATTACTTGGTCATACAATAAAAACTAATTACATTTATGCAATATTATAAAGATTGGAGCACGTTTATTTACAAGGCATTGTTGGAATTCTTGCCCCGTGAATTTTTTTGAAAACCTGCCATATCGCCATATTTTAACTTTAATGGTGCCGTGAGAAAAGAGTTTTAAGTTCCAGAAGAGGTAATAGGAAAACATCTTCTCTGGAAAGGCCGACGCAGTCCAAAATATGTGCGGAAGAGGCATGCTGAACATGACATTTAGAGCAAGTTGCAAAGATCTTCCTGCCCTCCGAGAACGATAGACATTTTAGGTGGCCACTTCAGTGGACATAGTAATTGGGCGACACTAATGTCGCCCAATTAAAGAAAAATGTCGCCTAGTAACATAAAATTAAAATCACTGGGAGACAGTGAAAGAAACCATAATTTCTCAAAAATTCCATCTGTTGTATCAGTAATTGTATTTTGGAAACAAAATGGGCAATTTGTAGCCAATTGTTGTTTATCAGATTCAGATATTGCTTATTTATTACAACCCTGTGTGCCTAAAACCAAAAACTTTCAAGTAACCATGGTGGTTCGTTCTCCCTTCTCTCCCTGCAAGAGTTCAAAACAATCCCCCCCCCCCCCCACCCCTTTAGTCTGGACGCGTTCATGTGACAGACGGACATGCCCACTGAAAGTGGTGGAAATTTATTGCGTTTAAAGATAAGGCATTCTTTATGAACTAGGATCAAGAAGCTGGAGAAAGGGGATGCTTTTTATGACAGGCTACTTTGGAAGGTGGACAGGCGATTCTCAGTATTTTTCGGTATCATTGATGTCGTCGTTTATCTCAATCAGTTTAACTTATCTGAAACGGAAAGTGGGAGCCCATTTTAGTAAATAAGCTTCGTACTTTTATTGCCGTTTCGCCTTGATTTTATAATTGGCTTGGTAAAAAGCAAATGATATTTTCTACGGAAGCGAGATCATAGTTACAATCTATTGATAGAGGTTTGTAACATGAGAAAACATCGTAAAAGGCACTCATATTTCGATGAAATAAGATATGTGAACTTATTAAAGTTAAATAGAAACATATTATTTAAGATATTATTAAACAGATAATTATTACTCTTTTGTAAAATTTAAAATATTCATAGTCAATTACTGTAAAATACATATAGTGCAGATATGTGTACCTAGAGTCGGATTGTTTCAAATACTCATAAATCTAGGATTAAGCTGATTCAAAGTTTGTAACTTTTAGGCAGGTATCATAACACAAATTAGTTATTTTATAGAACTTTATATGCTTAAAATAACAAATATGGGGAAATATAAGACTTATAAAATTATAAATGACCCTATAGGTAAATACTCTAACTCCACTTTTAAATCTTCAATTAGTAAAAATCAAACACACAAATGTGGTTTTCATCAATTGCTATTAATTTATTTAGTCATAATGAACGAAATATTTAAAAAAAGAATTTTTTTTATAAATTTTTCATAATCAGCATTTTGGGAGAGTAATGCCTTAAATCTGAATGTATTATCCCTCTAAATTAACAAAAAATATTAGTAGAGGCAATTTAAATTGTAATTTTATTAACCATCTTTTTGATATATTTGTTTTTGAAAAAATTTTATTAGTATGACAATTGTGTAGTACTTTATGTATACCTATTATTATTGAAACATCAAAATCTAGATATTTTTTTAAAAAGTAATTAGTATATAAAAGCTAAACATTATTCTTTTGTAGATTCACTAATGTCATCTACTGTATATAAGTACATCATACGTAGATTTGAAAAAATCAATTTTGTTGTATAATTTACAAATGAATGAATTAACTTAATCGATTTCATTTCCCCTCTGTTTATTATTGTAATCTTAAGATTATAAACAAATATTAATACAAAATTTATTCATCTTTAATTTTATTTACGATAGAGATTTTGACAGCCTATTACAGGTGCAAGAGCCTTTATTTTGCTACAGGACCATGGCTCTAGATGCAAGAATTTGCAATTTTACAAAAAAAAGATATTTTATTCAAACACTCACATGGAACTGAGTTTTAATTAGTACCTGATTTGATGCATGAGCTTAGAAGCCATTTCTTTTAGTAGATCTCAATAAAATCAGCAGATATCAATAAAAAAACTTACTTAAACTTAAAATAAAAAAAGAGACTGATAGAAAATTAATTATATTGTAATTACTTTTCCCTACCAAAAACCATTTTAATAAAAAATAATTTAATTTAAATAATTTTTAACTTGGAAGAGATTTCTCTCTCATTATTTGAACTAGTTAAAATAAAGGCAATTGAGGGGAGTTGACAGTTACACATATAAGTAACAATGCTTAGAACCATATATATTTTAATTTATGGGCTTTGAACCTAGATACATGAATCTCGCCAATATTTTTTATATCAAAGTTCCTTTCTACAGCTGTTTAAATACATCAAAATTTTATCAAATTGGTTATTTTTTAACATATTTAAAGACCAATAGCTTAATAAAAGGGATGGTGAAATCATTTTAATTGATACTATTTGTATATTGGTTTGAATAGTAAATAACAATGAAACAAAAAATAACCACTATTTAGATATTAAGGTTTAGACTGAAAGTTGATTTGATATAAAAATGACTCTTATGAATCAGAAAATCATATTTATTAAAAATGATTTGTTAATACATTAGTGTAAAAGTATTATTCAAGATTATTTAGATCATATAATGTAAAATAGATTTTTCTTCAATACATTTGTAGTTACATTTAGTTATTTAGTTTATAGATACATTTTCTCATTTATACAAACTATTTCTTTCTTTATTTATTTTTCAAAATCATTATATATGGAACTAAGCAATTAGAATATCAATCACGAATCATTAAGTTTTAGTAAATAATATAACTTGTGAATAATTTCTAACTTTATTTTTTGTCATAGTTTATATTTTTATAATGTTGTACATTATTCTTCAATTGCAACGTCATATTTCCAACAATTAATTGTCATAATATTCACCAATTATATTAGTCCAGTTATTTTGATATATTAGCCACGATGGAAGAACCTTGTATATTCACAATAACTCATTTCATTTAAAGGGATCACAAAAAATGTGTATTATTAAAAAAAAGACTTAACAATCTCCTTAAAAAAATTACGAAGTTCCGTTTAATTCAGGGATAAAATCTGTCACACAAAAACCTTTTTGACGGTAACTTTAACCAGTTACGATTCAATTCCTTCTCTAAAGGAGTCAAAATGCAAACATAATTAAAACTACTTTTTGCCCTGTCATCAACTGACTCTTTCTACAAGTGAAAGCCTTAGAAATAGTTTTTTACTCAAGTGTTTGTAACAATTTCTTAATTTCTGCCTCCAGCAAACTCCTTAAAAAAATGCCATGGTGAAATTAAACAGGAAAGGAAACATATTAAATGAACGTGTAGTGTATTCATAAAAAAGATGAAAATTACAAATTAGAGATTTAAAGAATAAAATATAAAAGCTCCTTTCACGTGTTCTTTATTCTAAAATAAATGAACATGATGAGTAAAACAACATCCTGAAAAATTATGGTGTAACTTGGTGTCACGTTACTCCAAAAATATAGAAGAATTTTTTTTATAGAACTAACAGACTACATTTTTTATTGTATGAGAAAATTATAAAGTTGAAAAGCTCTTCACTAGCGCGTGCTTACAAAAGCCCACGTAGCAAAGTTAACTACATGAACAATCAATTTATGTACAGTCCCTGGACAAATTATTAGACGCACTGCAAGATTTCATGTAAAATATTAATTAACGGGTGATATTGTACCGTTTTATTATTTTAAATTGATTTGTTTTTTATTTTTATGTTATCCAATTAATTACCGATTTATTTGACATACATATAACAGCATTAATTTAGAAAAGAATAAGTTTATTAAGTTTTAAAGAAAAGTGAAATTAATGTTAGTAAAAGTCAATATTTAGTTGAGCCACCTTAGCCGCTATCAAAGCTTTAATTCTGCGCGGCATGCTATCAATGCAAGACTTTACTGTCTCCTGCATTTGAGGATGATGATTCCACACATAAACATTATAATAAATAATTATATAAATTAATCTGAATCATAATTTATCATAATTATTTAAATAAATACAATATGTAGTCTACAAATTCTTTTAATAAAAATCATATATGTAGTTAATATACCATTATTCATAAAAACTCTAAGAAACATAAATTACTAAAATACAGTGGTCTAATATTGTCCAGGGACTGTATGTAGTCTATAACACACTGGAAATTTTTTACAAGTTTCATAAAACAGGCGATTTCAATGCGCTACCTCCAATTATATGGAGTAACGTGACACACCATTTTTTTTTAAATGCACCTAATTTTAGGCTGCAAATGTTGCAATGTTCATATAAATTTGATTTTTTTAGTCTTTTTTAGTTTTTTAGTTTTCTAGTCTTTCTAATTTTTTTCAAGTTAATCAATTTCGAATTCAATATTTCTTAGAAGTTTTGAACAAGTTAAAACATTTTCGCCTGGACTCCAATGAATTTAAAAGAAATTATTCAATGCCCTCAATTTACATTAAGATTTTATATACACGACACATTCCTAATTCTTGTGGTATGCATTATGTGAATATTATTATTATTATAATAATAATAATAATAATAATAATAATAATATAATAATATAATAATAATAATAATAATATATATAATTAATATAATAATAATATAATAATAATAAATATTTATAATAATAATAATAATAATACTAATAATAATATATAATAATAATAATAATAATAATATAATATAATATAATATAATTATAATATAATAATAATAATATAATAATAATAATAATAAATAATAATAATAATAAAATAATAATAATAATAATAATGAATATATAATAAATGATAAATAAGAATAAAAGATGAAGATGATGAGATGGGATGATGGTGGTGATATGAGATGATGATGATGATGATGATGATGATAAATATTTTCTATTTTGTTAACAAAATATATCGATTCTTATACACATAAAAATCTTTTTTTCTATTTTAAAAACAAAATGATGACAACAAAAGAGATAAACATAGATTTCTTTTTTAAAAAAATATTTTATTCCTGTTACGTTTACCAATCATAAAAAAAGGATTTAAACAAAGAAATAATTCTTAAATCGTTATTTTAATCTGAACTACATAGTTGGAAGTCTTTGTAAATTTCTTTTTTTATATAGTTATCGACGAGTTTAGTATAAAAAATGTTTCACTTTTATGTGCTTGGTCTTGTGAGTCCAAAACAATTGCTTTTTATTTTGTTGTTAGAGTTAGAATCAATATTGTGAAATTTTATGTAGCTCTATTGCAACTTGTACACTGTTAACATTTTGTGGTATTTTTCACCATAATAATGGTTACTACTAGCTGCAATGGCTGTGTGGTGAAATGTTTGACCCTATTTTCGGTATTTGGTAGGACCATTTTTTACGTTTTAGAAACAAAATATATAAATAATATCTTACCCCGAAGACAATATTGTAACTATTCTGAAAACTGCCATGATGAAACGAACTACATTTTACCAATGGAAAGTATTTTTTTTTTAAACTGAATATGTATCTTGTATTTCATAATTGAAAGCATTGTGTCGTCATATTTGAAACAAAATGTTTCGTTTCAAAATAAAGTAACAGATTTGCTCATATTTGAAGTTGCGATTTTTTTTTCAAGATATCGATTACTTTCTTGCGGCACAGCTCCCCGGTTGCATGTAATTGAAACTTAATATGTTTAACTATTTTAATCCATATCAAAACTGGAACTTTCAATAACAGTTGATTGGAGTAGAGCAAGATTTTCAACCTATTTTTTAATAGAAAGTGGGCGGAGAGCGAGAGAGGAACGGAACAGAAATAAAACAGAAGTGTGACTCAGAGCTCTCAGGTTGTATATAATTGAACTTAATATGTTTAACTGTTTAATATCCATAAACTAGAACGTCCAATAACAGTTGATTTGAATAGAGCAAGATTTTTGCTTTCGCAACCTCTTTTTTGGAATAGAAAGTGGGCGGAGAGAGAGAGAGAGGAAAGGAACAGAAATAAAACAGAAGTGTGACTCCACAGAAGTGAAGTGAAGAAAAGGTCCGGAAACAAGAGTCGACAGAGTAGGGAGTGTTTTCAAGTCCCCAAATCAAAGGGACTTAAAACTTCGAAAGAAAGGGGAAAAAGTCCGGTTTAAAAAAAAAGCTAAAAAAAAGTGTATAATGACTTGGCGAACGACCAACTTGAGTCTAAGTAGTTTCTTTCCTTTCAAATATAACAGTAAAGATAGATGTATAAAAAAGGACGAACGAGTTTTTTAAGTACCGGGCCTGCAGGCCATAAAATCAGACATATTGAGAAAAATTCCTTAATTTTGGAAACAATATTTCTTGTTTCTCTAAAACAGAAAGTTTAAGATTTTTAAAGCATAATTATCGTACAACAATTTTTTAATATGACGACAATTTATTTTATTTTTTATAACATTTTTTTAAAATGTACAAAAGTATTAAAATATTTTTCAATAGTTGTACAGTTTTAATACATTTGTATAATACGAATTTTATGTGTAATCAAGCTTTTGAATATGTATAAACTTATTCAACCAATTCACAAGTTTGTATGTCATTTGACTTTTAGTTTTATAAACTGAAATACACTAAATTGATGTTCAATAACTACGAACAATTTTTTTATTATAAAAAATTATTAATAACTGTTAAGTATGTTATTTAAAAGAAAACATTGTTTGAGATACATTATTAAGTTAAATTTTGTGTTGAATAATTTAATTAAATAATTAAATGTATACCGCTTTAAGATTATATTTTTAATTTGAAGTTACTTTGATTGTAAGAATAATAAAAACAGTACTACAAAAGATATGAGGTTTTTTGTTATCTTTATACAAGGTTAATTACAAAACAATATTTCTTGGCTCTCAGTCTTTCATACTCCAGTTAGAGGTTTCCGGTATCCCCACAAAAGAAACGGTTATAACGCGAAATGTGGTTCAGACGAGGTGATGTTCAGACTCGCAATATAAAATGGGTTAACGAAAACGCAAAATTTGGTTAACGTGAAACTTGGTTGAATCTAACACTAAAAATGTGAAAACGAAAACGCAACACATAGTTCAACCTTTCTCCAAAAACGGATAAACAAAAACGCGAAACTTATTCCAACCTTTCACCATAAGTTGGTGGTATTGGTATGTAGTACCAAATTTTGATTGCAGCTAAATAGCAACCAATAGTTGGTTCAAAGTCAAACCAAATTTTCAACAGTCAACAAGAGGGACTGTCAGTCCCATAGAGCTAATGCATTAGTTTTGAAATCACAACTTTTGAAAAAGAATCGCTTTGCCATGTTATCCCATTTTCACCAGGTATGGGAATCATCATAACATCAATTTAAAACAAAATTGAAAAGAAAATAACATCCGGTTATTTAATTATTTATTGATAAAGTTTTAAAATAGTGTCGCCATCTGCTGGATAATTTTGGCATTTAAAAACTTCAACAATATATAATTAAATAACTAGATATCATTTTCGTTTTATTTTTTTCATTTAGATGCTATGTTGGTTCCCATACCTAGGGAAAAAGGGCTAACATGGCAAAGCAATACTTCTGCGGAAGTTATGATTCCAAAACTAATGCATTAGCTCTATGGGACTGACAATCCCTTTTAAGAACCAATATCATCAACTTCAAAATGCGCAATTTAACAACTTATCACTTCTCAGTTAACTCAGCTTGTTGATTGTTTTTTGATTTGGCTTTATTTAAGAGATTAAAAGAATTGCATTCGAAAAGCGTATAATTAATAAAAATATTTTGAGGATAAAATGAGGTTCAATCATGCTAATGTTTTACATCTCGATCAATTTGCATTCGTTTATTTCAATAGACTAATCAAACTCTAGAATGAGACTACAAACTAAGTAATTTTAGCAACTTTCTTTAAAAATAGATAAAAATTAAAACTATATTATACGTTTTTCGAATAAAGATTATTCTTGCAATTTCCGATTTCGTATCAGTAATTTATTATAAAAAAGCAAATCATTTATTCTCATAACAATATGTTTAATTTGTTTTTAGAAAAAACTATTAAAACGATTTATTGTATTTAAAAGCCATTTATTATCTAAAGTGGTTTAATTTATTACGACATTTAGAATGAGTTTTAAAATGAAAATAATTTTTTTCTTAAATTATCTTTTTCATAAATCTTTATCCTTTTATTAAATACATCATTATATAAAAGCATAAATTCTTTGTCCTCATAATAAAAGATATCATTTCTCATGAATATCGCAATGGTTAGGTATTTTTTGCCTCGTGTTTCCTTTAATTATAATTCAAACCTTTTGAAACCATGTAATTTTTAAATAGCAATTACTTAAAATGGAATAAAAGGATGTTTTATATATGTAACAAAAAGTAAATTAAATAAAACAACCAATTTATTTTTAAAGAAAATTCTAAGCAAATTCGAAGTTAAGACTCTTTTACGAATAATACATGTAACCAGTATTAATTTTTTTAAAAATTAATCTCGTTGAATATTATAAAACAAAAGAAATAATATTTATCATAATATCATTTTAAACTATTTTTTTTCCTTTAGAGCTCTGTCCAACGCAGTATTCATTTCTGTTTATGTACTAATTACTGTTTTTTGTTTATCACCTATGTTTTGATAGGTTTTAAAACAAACATTCCTATTTAACTTTTAAAAAATCCAGTTTAATTTGAAATGTTACTTTTATTTTTTTAACTGCGTAGACTAGTATAGTTGTCTAGTAGACTGCAACCCACCAAGCATTAACTGTCAGTGGAAATTCTCCTTGCCGAATCAACTCAGTTAAGAGAGTGTTTGACTCGTGATCCAAACGTCCATGGTTCGATCCCGGGTAAGGCAGTACTGAGATCCCCCTCTGTTACTGGGAAAACCGGGGAGCGATTAAAATGTTTAAATTTAAAAACAGTTGAAATATACAAGTTTAAAATCTTACAATTTTGGGGGGTTTGGTTACAAATTTGTCTGCTAAAAAATAACTTTTGCGTTAAAATTATAAATCGTTTGTATACAATAAACAGATTAACTTTAAATTTTACGGTATTTATCTGACACACCAGATGAAAAAAAATTTCTGTAAAAACTACACTTTTTTTACAGATTGAGAGGTAACCGATTATTATTTAACTATTATTTTTATAATTTATAAAAAAATATCTAATATTAGTTTATATTTAAAGTTTGCTCTTGAAAGTAATTTAGAATAAATGAAAGTTTTGTTTGAAATTCTCCAAAAATTTAACTATATTTTTTAATGTACGACCAAGCAATATAATCTACATGTTAAGAAGTGCTGTACTAGATTGATTATACAGTAAAAAAGAAAGCTGATAAGAGCTCGTACACATCGAAAACAATATAAGTGCGAACATTTTGAGATAATTGGCTGGCTAAAACAAAATGGGAAGCAATCTTACCAAACTTTACAGTGTGTGATAACTCCGATTTTTTTTTAAACCTTTAGCCATATACTTTCGGCATTTTCTATAAACAAGCAACAAACTGTGACTCCACCAAAGAGAAAGTTACAAAATTTGTTTAAATTCATAGTGATCCAGATGATAATGATATTTATTAAATTTTTTTTAATTAAAGTTTTGATATAATAAACTGGCTTTTGTTACAATATTTATCTATTTTCTGGGTATACTCTTCTTAGGTAGTTTTAGTTTACAATAAAATATACATAATAAAAATTGCGTGTGTTACATCTTTTGCATCATCCGTGAATCATCCGTGCATTTTGACAACCAAGAAAAACGTACCCATACGGGTCACGTTTTCCAGCTCAGCAGGCTTACATTGAACTACTTGCTTCCAAAAACATTAGATAGATAATTTTTTTGGTGAAGAAACATGCTAGTGTTCAGATAAATATTCACGAAATGCAATGGTACACTTTTTTTTCAAAATATTCAAAAGTAAAAAATATATATATAATCAAAAAGTAAAAACATAGAAAGCTAGCCCCGGTCTCCACAATTGATAATGTTAATATATTTTAATATTAAATAAAAATGCGGCGCTATTCTTGAATAAAATCTACGAACAATTCTTGAATATAATAATACCTGGTTTGAAATGTTATTGCTCATATGGGTTAATACGAGCACAAATTACTTTTTAAATACCTCTAAGGGGAGATGTGTAATACCGGATGTTGAGTCTTCAAACCGAATTCTTCTCTCTATTTAAATCCTCTGGCAGGGAGGGGGGGGTATTTTTTAATGCTTAATTACTCCAGCAGTATTGAATATTTTTACTAACGGTTTTTTTATATGATAAATGTAGGTGGTTTAAATATCTGTAATTTATATTTTTGAAACGGTTTCTAATATTATAATGCAAAATTATTCATTTAAAAGGGAAAAACTATTCCAAATAATTTCAAATCTTTTGTGTAATAATATGCAATACAATCGTAGTAATTAAGCTAAAAATTTGCTTCCTCATTGGATAATCATAAAGAAAAGACTGTTTTGTAGACACGACTTCCGGTGTTATCTCCCGAAGGATTTAACCAGAAAGAATGTGAAATAGAATTTCAATTATTTTTTAAATACTCAATATAAGTAATCTATAAACTACATACCTAAAATGTATCTTCTCAAATACACTTAATTGTTAAATACGAATCGTATAAGTACCGGTAGTGTACTCTTGGTAAGTAGAAATCCAAACTTAAAAACGATTATACACAATACGAAAAAATACATATATTTCCTTAACGAGTAATAACTTGAATTGATGATCTCAGCAATAATTCAAAATTCAAGTTTCTAAAAATTTCATTTAGCTTTTCCTACAAAAAAATCTACAAACGTTATCAAAAGAAGATTAATTTTCTTTGGAATTGTTGCATTTTCATAATCTCGAGGGCTCGGGTATGAGATACTGCTGATAGAATGCAGTGTTCCAGTCATCAAAATTGCAAGTTTTCCACTAGTCACAAATGAAGTAGACGTGATTATAAAAGAAATAGAATGTGTGTTTGAGAAATTCTTTTTCCTGGTTTGATAAAATTACAACTTCATTTGAATAAGTTTGATTTCAAATTTTTAAAAATACTAAACAATGAAGATGTTTCAATTCAAAATCAATATGACTTTTGGAGCGCAAGCTCTTCATTTATACGTCACATTTGAATCTTTAAGAGTTGGCATTATAAACATTTTGTTTTACATTCACTCCGCTCGGCAATTAGTTGGCATATACTTTCACAATTTAAAGTACGATTTATTATCACATTTTATATCACAATCCAAAGTACGAAAGGGAAAAATATTTATTATATTTTATCTTGAAAGAAAATATTTGTCAATATTTAAACTGAAACTACAAAATTGAAAGCATATTTAATCAGTAAAAGTCACGTTTTACTGATCTTATGTAACCATTTTATTGTTGGTATTTATTAAAAATAAAAAAGAAGTAATTTATTTTGTAACTTAACTTATCAAGTGTTTGATAAGTGCATATAAAAATTATTTATAAAAGTAGACTAGCTGACGCATTAGGTGTCCAAAATAAATAAAAAAAGATTAAAAGATGATTGCAACAAATATTGGGTTAGAGAAATAAAAATAATTGGTCGAAGAAGTTTCACACTACTAATACAATATTACCCGTTTTCATAAACAATTCTACGAAAGTTCATTAATTTTTTATAGAAAAATAACTTAAGGCCTTGACGTAAAATAAATAGCATGTTTTCGACACAAAAGTAAGTTACATTTTCGTCAAACTAAATTTCCTTTGAATGGGATCATTAGTCTTAGAGAAGAAATTGCGATAAAGATATTACAAAAGTGCAAAGATAATCTCAGGTACGAAATTTGTTTCATTTTGCAAATGAAAAAATGCGTCTATTGAAATTCTTGTTTTTATAATTATGTCAAATGATATATTTTAAGTTTATGTGACTTGTGTTGATTTATGTTATTTCTTTAGCAATATTCATTTATATTATAGATACATTTAACAACTTTCTAATGTGTTTAAATATTAATTAAGTGTCTTTTAAATATAATAGCAAAAGTAAAAATATAAAAATAAAAAATTTAAACATGAATGTTCATTACAAAAAAACTGTTAAATTGTACTTACCGTTAGCTTAAAAAATTACAATATGTCTAACGTATGGGTATTAAAATTCTGTAGGGGTAACTTTGTTTTCATCTTATTTACAAAGTTAATTTGAAAAGATTGTAAAATAAAGTGTTTTCTAATCGAAAAAAATGATGTAGGATTTTAATATAAAAAGTATTATTACCGTTTTTATCGTACAACTTTCTTTTAATGTGAAATGAGTTTTTAATTAGCTATAAACCATACAAATTTATTCATCACAAACCTGTAAAATTTTTATTTCTTTACTTTTTTTCTGTCAACAATGCAAGAAAATTTAAAAGAAATCTACAATATTTTAATATATCAGTCCGTAAATATAAATTTGATGTCCAAAACTTGTTTATAGTATTATCAAATACAGATACAAAGACACTTAAAATGCCCATGATGCTCGATATTAGAAATAATTCATTTCCAGCTAATTAAATTCAAAATAGTGAGCGCATTTAAAATGGAACACTAATTGATCATTATGAGCTTTTAAAAGTTATTACAATGTTTCATGCCACCAAAGACAGATAAAAGGGTATCTTATATATCTATTTTGTTCATTTTTTCATGTGTCATTTAATTAGCATATTTTGACTTTTGATCTTTGATAAAAAAAAATTGATCTCCACTCGGAATCCTGTTGAATTTGACAAGTCATTTATAATGATGTTCTTAAGATATCTAGCAATTTTCAGCTTTATGGAATTTTTTCGAGAATGAATGTTTATTTTGTCTGGACTAAAATCGAAAGAAAAAACTAAATATTTTATTTGAAGTTGTTTTGTGGTGAGCCGTCAAGCAAACGTAGTTCCAAATTCCGTGTTCCGCCATCAATAGTTTACTTGAAAAGCTATCTAGTAGGAGATACGTTTTGGTCAGAGACAAAACTTAGATTCGTAAAAATTATCAGCAATGCATTCAATTACCATCTCACTCAACACAAACATACCTTATAGGCATAATATATGAGACGCACACATAAGTTATCAAAAGTTACCAAACCATGAAATATCTCCGCGCTATTCCTATACCCTGTATAAGTTCGCCTGCTAAGGCCTTTCTTGGCCCGTCTGTTCCCAGGCCTGCCGTGATAAAGCGCCGTTCTTAGAAAAGGGGATAATTGCGAGATCCCTAAACTCAAAGTCTTCAGGAAACTCTTTGGGTAATCTTGAGAGATGTTTAAGAAGTTATATTTTAATTATTTTATACCCCTAATATTTTCTGATCAAAGAACTGCTTCGTGAAAGTTTTTCGTAATTTATATTTTTAGTCGAAAATAATAAGATTTTCAACTTTCTTTTTAAAAGATTCAACTTGTCAAATAAAAATATGTGTTCTTTTAAGTTTAAATTAAAAAATAGATATGACTTGAATCACTTTTCTTTTACATTTGACCAAATTATATTCGAGTTTCTTTAGAACGAAATGGAGCAAACTTAGGTTTACAATTGCAGTAATTAATTTTTCGTTTGCAGATATTTCCAACTTTAAATCTGTTTTTTGAAACTTTTCCAATTTCAAATGTAATATTTTCTTAAGATAGCTATTGCAATTCGAAAAGGAATTAATATTTTGTTTGGATAAGTTAAATATTTATACGAAAACAGATGAATGTTTTTTTAAATAATCATGGGTGTCAAAAATCAAGTATAAAATTTGGGTAGTGCAAATTTGGCCGGATAGATAGTAAAATACACTGCTCAAAACAATTAGGGGAGCAGTATGCGTAATTTTGTTAACCCTTTCAGTTCCAACGTTTTATTTTTTATTCTAAAAATCTAAAATTTGTGAAATAGATTCAGTATGCATCCAGAATGAAATGGTAAAAAACAGAGGAAAAAATCTTAATTTTTTAACTAAAACTTAAGGGGAAAAATTGGAATCATAAGTTTTGAAAAAATTATAACAATAATTTTTTCAAAACTTTATTTGTTAAAAAAAAGATTAAACCAATTTTTAAACATCTAAGAATGCAAGCGTGAAAAATTTAGGGTCAATTTATTTCATAAAATTTTTTGGGAGTGAATTTTATTTTACCATGTGTTTCATATTTTCATTTAATTAAAACAAGCATTATTTAATTCTTCAAAACACATGATTCTTCCATATAACGATAAATAAGTGCGAGCTCAACTTTGTGAGAAAAAAAAATCGCAAGCTGATGATTCCAAATGGAATCATTGGGGGTAAAAGGTTTTAAACCCTGTATTCCCCTAATTCTTTTGAGCAGTGTATATGCATCAATTAGTAAACCTAAACTGTTTTACATGTTGTAAAACAGTATTACTTGTGAACATTGGGCACATAGGGTCCTTTACGCAATGGAAGAGCTTAGTAGAAGAACGTGCTAAGTGACAAAAAGGAGAAAACGAGATAATGAGCATAGAAGTTTTTCGTTTGCACTTAGATAAGTTAAAAACGGAACTTACAAAAGGTAAAAAATATACTTAACTTAAAGTTTAGGAAAATGGGGAATCTTGTTATCTTTAAAGAAGGGAATAACATGTTCATTGACGCAAAAATCTTAAATTTTTCAAAAATGTCACTTAGCACATTCTTCCACTAAGCTCTTCAAAGCAAATGGCATTAATTAAATTTATAAGGGCAATGCAATATTGATACAATAATATATAAACAGGACATAAAAGTACAAAAAAGGTGCTTTATTGACGTTTAGAATTTTCCTTCTCCAAACCTGACAATTCGATTAACCTACTTAAATTCAGTAATTCTCCAACTAACCGAAATCCTATGATGCCATTCTGCTCCATCCATTTTTCCTCCTTAAAGGCGGATCTTCAAACCAAAGTGCATCAGTGTTAATCCAATGCAAAAAAAATTAAGCCACTTTTCTCCGACTGTATAGAATATTTTTACAGACGTTTTTTTTTTTTCAATTATAAATGTAGACAACTTACAGGTCTCTAAAATACCACTTTTTAAAATTGCTTCGAATATTTTATGTAAAATTCTTTATTAAAAATTAAAACAAAATATTCGAACCAATTTCAAAAAGTGGGATTGTCGGGATCTGTAAGTCAGCTACATTTATCACATAAAAAACGCGTTTTTAAATATATTCAATACAACCGGAGAAATGTGGCTTGGAAAATATTTTGTTCTCCATTTGATTAACACTGAGGCACTTTGGTTTGGAAGATCCTCGGTCCAGCGGGCGCATTCCCCCTCAAGTCTAACATGTAAAAGTTTTGTATTTTTCTTTACTTAGATTTTTTTTTAATTTCATCTCCTTTGTAGCATACAAACAATTAAATTATAATTTATTAAAATATACACTTTTTTTGAAAAAAATCTATCACTATACGAATTTTTGATTTTTTTTTTTCAAATGGTAACCGATTCTAATTGATTCGCAAAAGTGAAGTTTTACTGTTTAAGTTTCTTTTAAAAATAACAATTACAAAGCCCAACTGTTGGAGAAAAAAGCCGTAACAGCTCGGCTAATCTGCGGCGTATCCTAAAAGATATGGTTTCCCAGTGATTTGACAAATGCGCTGTCAGTTGCAGTAAACGGAGGCTGCCTACTGATTCCATCCATTAGCCTTTCTCGGGCATTGATGGCAGATCCAGACCACTTTCTATGGCCCACACTTGATTACCAGAACCGGAGCTCCTAAGGTGGCCCTGGCTCAACTTTGGTAAATTGGTCTGATATGAATGTAACTGTCGATAACTAGGCAAATTGCACTGAAAAACTGTGCTGGTTAACTTTACGCCACAAAATGGTGAAATCCTAGCTAGTTCCAGTTTTATGGAGTAGAGTTACACCAGATTAGAAGCTTAATCCTATTTCGAGGTGTAATGTTAGCCCTTAAATTATTTGTAACGTTACACAATAAGACTGGAGGTAGCACTTGCTAACTCTGATTTTAACAGATTATACTCCTTATTTTTGTAACATTGCTCCACGAAGCTGAGGTGTCGTTGCAATACAGTTTTACAGTGATAGTTTGAGATGGTATACATTAGAAATAGGTGTTACAGCACTGCCTGAGTCAGGGATACTGCAGTATCTGTACAACAGTTGTTCAGGCATTGCTATTATCACTCAATAAATGCAACGTATTACGATAAAGTGTACTAAAAGGTAGATTATTTAAAACAAAAAAGTTACAATTGGTTGTTGTAGATAGTGCAGTTTGTGTACCCACGGCCAAGCACATGGGAATACATTTCACTTCATCAAATAGAATGAATAATTGAAGAATGGAACAGTAATGCAGTAGATTTATTTGTTCTTCTTGTTGTACATGTATTAAACCTCACATAATCAGCAAAGTGCATGGAAGAAATTGATTGGACGTTTATTCACCAACGTGACATTTACCTTTTGAAAGTACATTTTTCTTTTAACTTCTATTTTAATGTAAATCTCCCAATTCTTATTTCAGACCTTATTTGTTTTTTACTTTTCAGGGAGACCTATTATTTTTTACCTGTAAACAAATGGCTATTGGGGATAGATAAATGTTTTCATCCAACCAACCTTGGTGGGGTTTTCATAATTACTATTTATCTATTTAATGTTTAAGCCAGAAATGTGCAATTGAATCGGGTTCTACCAAAATAAAAGTAATTATTTACTGCAAAACAAACTTGTTTATAGAAAAAAATGATTCTTAAAGCAATCATCAAGTCGTCATTATCACTTGGAATCTTTGTTAAGACTGTTAAAGAAGTTAAATAACTTTAAAAATGTACTCCATTCAATTGTCCCGGCATAAACTCGATTTTGGACAAAAAATATTTAATAAACTTTTGGCAATCCAAAGCCGTGATTTCCCATTCAATCGGCTGAAAAGGGGAATAAGAAGGCGTTTTTCAGGGGGTGTTTCGTTTTCTGGGATGAATCAATCGGCGTCTATGGTGGGGGTTTTCTTTTTTTGTATGTACAAACAAATTGTATGTCTTTTTGGGAATGGTGTATTGAGTTGGTTAGCTGCGTGGATTTATTTTGGGTTGTGTTATTCTGTAAACCTTTCAGAGTGTGAAGTTGTAAAGGAATGGGATTGAATAGGTAACTTAATGGTTTGTAACACGTGCGTGCAGTGGTTTAAAAGGAATCGTTAATATTAATATTTGTAAATTAATTTTTTTAATTGAATTTCTTTTAGCTTCCTCACTACATTTATAAAGTAAAAGGAAGGTATCATAATCGTTCAGTTCGTCCGTCTATCTGTCACCCACATTCATAGCCCAAACTACGAATGCTACAGGCAAGTGTGATACGTCAAAAAATTCAGAGCATTAAAATTAGAAGACATTGAAAAATCTCAGAAGAAAAAAATTCGAATTCGAAGTACTTTAATTATTCGAAAAATTACAAAATTTAATTCTCATTTAAAGAGCATAAGAAGCCATTTTTATTAGAATTAAATCACCACAACAATCACTTGAGAAACTATATTTCTTTTAAATAATAAATTAAAAAGAAATTTATTTTTCGACATAAGTCAGTTCGAAATGGCATCAAATATCTTTCACAAAGAGATTCTTTAACAAACCTACTTGTTTTAAATTAAATATAGTACAATAAAAAAAACATTTCTCTCGCAATAGTGTTACATATTCAGCCAAGAATTAATAATATTTTCCACATGAAAATTACGATGTCTTCGACGCAAAAAAATATTACGCAGTTTCTCGAAAAGTAAAATAGTTCACACTCACATATAAAACTTTGTACAACAACTAAAATTAAACGTTTTGAACAGAAATGGAAGTATAATTGTAAAACATGATTTTTGTGGATCAATTGCAAAAATAAAGTTAAATACGATTTTAAAAAAATGATTTAACTTTTTTTTTTAAAGTTAAACAACTTTTAAAAGCTGAAAAATGCAAAAGGTATATCCAAAATCGCAAGTTAGGATTAATTATGTTAACATTCTTGAGCAAAAACCGAAGGATATTTATATAGAATATAAGTATACATATTTTACTATACATTACATTAATAACAAAAAAAAAATCACTATTAGCATAACCCTAAGAGTTCTGAAGTAACAATTATAAAATTAACATCAAGTAACAAATAAGAAATACACCAAGAATTCCACCAGCATTTTTTTATTTGCCACGTTACTTCCGCAAAAGTTAGTACGCCCAATAAAAACCAAACAACCCCAGTAGAGAAAACTGTAACACGAGAAACCAAAGGCTAGTGGAAAAATCACTGATATTTCAAAACAACATTGCGAAAGAAACAAAAGTACACAGAACACAGATCCAGGAATAGCTAACATTTTAGACTTAGCTTTATTGCTTTGATAAAATTGCAACTGACTATTTCGCAGGTTTTAGATTTGGAAGTAGTAATTTAAATAAAAGTTTACAGTAAAAGAAAAAGGATTTTTTTTTAGCTAACATTTTCTGCTAGAAAGAAAAGATTATTTAAAATATTTGAATTAATTGTTTTTTTTATAAAATTAATATAAATTAGTCAAGAATTGTTTTGCTTCGCTTTTGTTTATTTTGATGTGTTATCAAAGCAGGCGATTTTAAATAATGAACCCAGTACTGCAAAATAAAATATCGATAAATCTAATTTAAAATTAATTTCATTGTTTTAATTAAATTTGTACAAAATAGAACTACTCACAAACCTGATCTTTTAAGAAAGTTTTGTTGCACAAAAAATTGTTTACAATTATAAAGATATATGCTAAATATCAATCCGATCTTTAAATTATTTTACTTGAAATCGATACTTAATTTACATTGCTAGATAAACTGGAGATGTATGAACACTTCAAAACCGAAACACTTTAAAATCGACTGAGTAAAAAATACTCACATTTGAGTAGATCCCATAGTCAAAACAGAACCGAGTTAGTTTGAAACTCACAAATACCCATCTCTAAAACCATCCATACATTCAATAATAAAACACTTGGTGTTCATTTTTCGAACATGTACATGCTTCAAAAATGAAGTTTTTCTTTATTACAAATATTTGAGTTTGTCCTTATTATAAATATTTGAGTTTAACCTTATTGCAAATATTTGAGTTTGTCCTGTTTTAAAATTGGGTATCTTCATTACTTGAGTGCTTTTTTTTCAATACGTATGTGATTTATTATAGGGATAACATGTAGTAGGTGAGATACGAGCCTTCGCCCTCCAGTGAAGATTCTATCTTTAGTTCGATACAAAAATCATTCGGACAAATACCTTTTTAATGAATAAGAAGTAGATTTGTTTGTAATTGAGTTTGTATGTCATTTCACAATAAAAAGCATCGTGTTGTCATATTTGAAACAAAATATTCAATTTAAAAATAAAAACACAACCTAACTTAGATTTGAGAGGCACAGTGACCTAGTGGTGCTTCGTATCACCAAGCAACAGGTCCGGGGATTGAGTCCCGGACTGGGCGAGGTTGACTCAGTCTTTCATCTCTTAAGTGGGTCGATAAAACGAGTACCAAGCATGCTTGGGAACTAAACACCGGGGGACCCGCGTGAGGCTGACCGCCTTACCGGGACATGCCTAGCACCCCAGAGCCCTTGGTCACGTACACTCTTAAAACAAACGAGCGGTTTTAACTCAGTCTGAGTTAATTTCCACTCCTTTCCCGTGCCGAAAATGCACTTCCTTTATAGGAGTGGATTTCACTTTTTTTGTTTTAGGAGTGTAAGCTGGAATGGGCACGGCAGGCCTTGGCCCTCTCACGGGCTGTTGCGCCGAGGAGTTTTTTTTTTAAACTTAGATTTGAAAGTAGAATTTTTCTAGTAAAATCAACAAAAAATATGAGTAACAACTTCCCCTCTAATTAAATCTATTTTTTTTAATTCAAATGCAACTCTATCTATCCATGAAAGCGCCTTGTACCCTTATTGTCTTTGAAGATGTGTTCTTTTTCCTGCCCATTATTTATTTTATCCGCAACCGAGAGAGCCTTAACAAGGAGATACCGAAGCTTTTCTATCCTACGAGTAGCTTAATACAAGAAATCTCTACGACAAGAACGAAAATAATTCTGCGGCCCCTCCCCTCTGCTGGCCGCACAGATAAACATTTCGGATTTCTTGCAAAGGAAGATTGGGGAGCTGTATACCCACTCTTTATTGTGGGTTGGAAGTTAAATTGACTTATTTATAGTATATACTAGGAAGAGATGCATATATTTAATGTTTCTTTGCCAAGCCAAGAAGTTTGGATTTAACAAAACATTCATACAGTTTAGTTGAAATCGTTCAAATATTAATTTTTAGGGGAAATGTTGTCATTTCTGTCCATGTTTAAATTGTTGTTAAATATTGATTATATGAATTTTGGCGTATTCATATAAGAGAGCATTTACGTAAAAATATTAAAAATTCGTTTTGCATCTAATATAATTAATTCAAGATTTGGCAGCATTTTTCTGTACATTTTATAAATTAAATTTTTTGAGAAAATTATGCTATCAACAATAAATTTTGATTTTATATTGTATGATTTTTTAAAAAAAAAGAATAATGTTTTTCATATAAAGATTTACTGATTGTACTTTTGTAGGAATTATTAGAGTATAGACAAGACTTCGATAGCTTTAAATTATTTATTGTTTTATTATATGAAAGAATGTACGAAAAATGTTAGAGTAGATGATTTTGCTTCATGAAAGTTATTCAAAACGTTATTTATAAATATTTAGAACGCTATAAATCAAGACCTAACTTTTATAAAAATTTGAATAGTTAAACATTCTAAAAACCATAAATAACCTGTGTTTACCATGATTTGTTTAGAGAAATTTTGTGAAATATAAAATTTATTTTAGTAGAAATAGAAATTTAATAAGTAAGTAACAATATAATTGTGATTCGCGTTATACCAATACTTATTATTAAAGCAAAAATACCTAGAACTTAATAAATCTTACCAATACGACGATTTTAGTAGCAACAGTATACAATTGGCACTTACCTACAAAAGAAAGAAATATTTTAATATACAAAGATACAATGATTTTACAAAGATTTTGATATACATTTTTAATATACATGGTAAAATTTCTTAATAGCATTACATTATTTGTACATTATTTTTATTATCATTGAAGAAATATTTAAACTTAACTACATTTTAACTTATGAAAATTATTAATTAGTGCAGAACTGCAGAATGCAGCACATATAAACATTAGGTAATTCATCGGGGTGTATTAAGATAAAGATATACTTTAAAAAAAAAAACACTAAAAATTTACTAGTTTTTGGCTAATAACAAAATTTTAGTTTAGGTTATACGTTTCCGGCTGTCTATTTATAGTCTCCATAGAGCTTTAGTTTCAGCCAATAACGCCTTGCAATGTATGTCTGGTCAAGTGACGAGGTCGATACGTGAACGAGCACCCAAAGCAAACCAGTGGCGCCATCGTGTGCTTGTTCGAGACTTTCGACTCCACAGATTTAACGTACACGTATGTTGCAGTATACTCAGATCAAATACAGACAAACACACAACACAAATATCCATGGCCATGTCCGGATTCAAACCTGGGACTTTCCGAGTGCCTAGTCAGATCCCTGGCCATTCATCCGCCCAGTTAATCAACCCCATTATCAACAGTCCCCTTGGAAATTTGGCAATTTAATCGTTTCCGAATGTATATTTCTAGCCTCTAGGAGCTTTAACACAGAAAATTACGCCTCCTAAATTAGAACCCTGTTCAAGTGACGAGGTTTACACCTGAGTGGGCAGTCAACAGAACTTTGAGAGATATCGTACGCTAACGTCGTAAAAGTCCTTTTCCAAATACCCTTAAATTATTGTTTTTCCCGTTGCCACAAATGTGTTGTAACCCGTAAACTATCTGCCCTTTATGTTAAGACGAGTGATCGTAAAATAACATGCCCATAAGTAAAGTTTTTCCGGTATGAAATTGGTTATAGGAAGGTTGGATTGTGACATAACCTTTTTCAATTTCTGCCTGTCAGATCGGTTTGGTATAGAAAGCTCTGAGTAGGGACCATTTCGTAGCTCTAGCTACGTAACAGGTTTGGTTGGTTAAAATATGGTCGCAGTAGAACTGCGCAAGAACTTTTGAAGATCCTGTTGTATGTATAAATGGAAAGCGTGAGATTTGCTTTGAAGCTTCTTTATCTTACTAAAAAATTAAGAATAAGATGTTTTAAAAGAAGCAAATCTCTAGATATATTTTGATATTGTAAATTATTTTCTCAGTAATGCAAATTTCGAAGCAGTTTTATGTGTTTTTTTTCCTGATTTTAAATATGTAGTTTAGATAAATAACCAGTATGTTAATGCGTATAGATATTTTGAAATACCTTGCTCTGATGGTAGAAGAATAACAAATGACAATGATAACTGTTTGCGTGCGGAAGATACTATGAAACATATTTTATATAATAAAAAATGTGTCTCGGAAAACTAAAATTTGTTAAATTTAAACGCTTATTAAGCTATTTTCCAGCAATAATTCAAAATAAAAAAAAGAGTTTATTTTTTATAGGTTTTTCAGATTTTCAAGGTATCAGATTTTTTTCTTATAAATTCTACTAAATTCTTAAAAGTAACACAAATGTCTTTCGAAGTGCTGTATACATTTAATTATTTTTAGTTAAATATATTTCTAATCACTATTTATTGTATATATGTGCTTAAAAAATTTTGTATTTGAATAAGCCTTGAATTAAAATTGCTAATGATAAAGTTGTACACAACGAACAATTTAAGTAAGAAATATACTTCAGTCAATTCAAAAGAAAACTTTGAAAAAAAAAGTATGAAATGTTACAATTTTCAGTGTGTATAGTCTTTAAAAAAAAAATTAGTCTTTCAAAAAATCTTAAAATATCCAAAATAACCCAACCTAAACTAATAAAATGAAATATCAGTTACCACAATAAAGCCAGCTTAATTTACTTTTTGTTAATAGCAAATCTACTAACTGTCACTTTAAATTTAAAAATCCAATTTTTTAATGATGGCATGGATAATTTTAAACGGGCTAATGATACATAAATTTACGTTTTTTTACAGTGCATGTTTTAAACTCAAAAGGTATAAAGTTTGATTGTACAGCCAATTATGCAATCTATTTATGTATAAAAGTATTTTTAAATTTTAATTACATACAAGTTAATTAATATTTAATGAAATTTATTTCGAAGAGTGCACCTTTTACTATAATTGATTTTTTTGTACGTATCAAAAGTAATGAAAATGCTACCAAATATAGACTGAACGACAAATTCATCATATCTTATTCAACTGTTTATTATTTAACGTTTAATGCTTACAAATGGATTCTCATTCATGTAACATATTCAACGACGATATCCAAAAAAAATAATAAAATTGTGTAAGATTCCGTTTGTAGGAACATACATTTTCGGCGTTTAATATTTCCAAAGAACATATGTAAATGAAAATTGTGTTTCGTTCTTTGATTTCTTTGTTTGAGTTGTTTTACTTTCGGAAAATATTATAAACAAGATAAAATATCATTACAAAAATTAAACAATGTAATTTAATATGAAAGAAGTTATAATACGCTTTCGAAACACAAACTATGCTAAAAAAAATTAAGCTAATCATTCATGATTTATTTTATTATTATTTCTTTTCCTAGACTAGAATCTATAGTGGTGTTTTAGCAAAGAAATATGATCAAAAACAATAAAGATTTTCTATGAAAAAACATTAACAAACAATAATTATCAGAGTTTATTTTTTTACAAATTAATATATAAGTACTTAATAGTTTTATCTTTTTTTATTCTTATTCTATCTTAATGTTAAGTGTACAAAAAATTTATGTATTTTTATTTCCATATTTAAAATTCCTTCATTGTGTCTTATGCTTAAGAAAACAACCTTATTATAATTAAAGTAATTGATGTTTTTTCAATAATACTTTAACAAACTTCAATTACCAACGACCAGTAAAATAATCCTCATTGTAATTTTAATTAAACATAATTTTAATGTTATTCATAAACTGTGGCAATGTTTCTGGTACAGATATCAATTAGCGTTTTTCTTTACTTTCTATTTAAATAAAAACACCGGGGTTTCAGCATTTAACAAAAGAAACCTTTACTTAAAACAAAGAAAGACAAATGAGCTTTGAGCAAGAGCCAATAGAATCAAACAGTTTCACTCAACTAATATAATTGGCTAAACCCAAAGCCCGTTTGGATAGTTACAATGAGATTATAAAAAATAAAATTAGTTCTTTTTTTTTTACACATCCTCCCCACGTTTGGCGTTCGAAAAAATAAAACTAAAGTTTCCCGCTCATTTTATTTCTTTCAATCATTTCAATGGGGAACCCTTAGCGGTATTAAGTGCCTTTCCCTCTCACATTTCTTCTGAAATTTCGGACTAGAATGGCGCATCTCCATTTCGCCTATGTTGTAGAAAACTAATCTAGTAAAACTTTTAATTGAATGAGTCTTCAAAACGAATACTTTTGACAATCATTTTTTTCAGCTCATTAACGGCGAGTTTGTTGATAGAATTAACACTTTAATTTACGAAAAAACGTTTACTTTAATTATTTTAAATTTGTTTTTCGGGTAACTTAATTTGTCCTACATAAATTAATCAGCACTATGGACACATCATTTGTTTATATTTCGAAAGTAAGATGGTTTTTAAATTAAATTTTTCAGCTCATTAACGGCGAGTTTGTTGATAGAATTAACACTTTCATTTACGAAAAAACGTTAACTTTAATTATTTTAAATTTGTTTTTCGGGTAACTTAATTTGTCCTACATAAATTAATCAGCACTATGGACACATCATTTGTTTATATTTCGAAAGTAAGATGGTTTTTAAATGAATTAAAATTAATAAAAATAAATAAAAAAATATTTTTTTTAAAAATTATAAAATTTCCAAGACGGGTTTATACATATGTATCCCTCAAGGGATTAAAACCTGATGAGTTCAAAGTCTCGACGGTGGTGTTAGCGTACGATGTCGTTCGAAGTTCTTTTTCAAACAAGCTCTAGTATCACCACTTGCCCACGGTTCTAAAATACGAGGCATGTATTGGATGTGCTAGAGGCAATATAAGTACAAAGCATACTCAATCACAATACAATCAAAAACACTACAATACAACTACACATACACACACTACAAATCACAATAACTACGTCAGCCTCTAGCGCGACAATAAACAGTAACACATCTTCTTCTACAGTCCCTGGACAAATTATTAGACGCACTGTACTTTTTTAGTAATTTTATGTTTCTTTGATTTTTATTTAAAAGAATTGTTGTAGACTACATATTTGTATTTATTTTAAGATAATTATGATTAATTATGACTAAGATTAATTTATATTAATTATTTATTATAAGATTATTTATGGGTGGAATCATCATCCTCAAATGCAGGAGACAGTACAGCCTTGCATTGATAGCATGCCGCGCAGAATTAAAGCTTTGATAGCGGCTAAAGGTGGCTCAACTAAATATTAACTTTTACTAACATTAATTTCACTTTTCTTTAAAACTTAATAAACTTATGCTTTTCTAAATTAATGCTGTTTTATTTATGTCAAATAAATCGGTAATTGATTGGATAATATAAAACTAAAAAACAAATCAATTTAAAATAATAAAACGGTACAATATCACCCGGTAATTAATATTTTACATGGAATCTTGCAGTGCGTCTAATAATTTGTCCAGGGACTGTATAAAGAGAACAGCACAGGTTGCTCCGAAGCATAGTCGTCCGAGCATTGGCTTCTCATACAGATGGTCCCGAGTTCAAAACCAGCCACATCCTATATACGGATTTTTGTTAGCAAAATAATAAAATCCACTTATTTACGGGGTTCCCCGAGTACACTGGAACGGACGTGCTAGTTAAATATATGGAGAAGTCCAGTCAGCGTTTGCGTACGATGTCGCTCGAAGTCCGGTTGGGTGCCAGCTTAGGTTTCTACCTTGTCACTTAACCGTGGTTCTAAATTACGAGGCGTAATTTGGCTGTTTAATGCTTCTTGTAGGCTACAAATAGACAGCCGGAAGAGTTCAACATATCCTAACCATCTACTAAAAATCAACCGACCAGGGGCCCAGATGGCCTAGTAGGTTGGATGGCAGCCCATTACGCCAACAGTCTGAGCGCTGTAGCGGGTGCGGGTTCGATTCCCGCCTTAACCCTGGGTGTACCTTCTCTCTCTGTATTAGTAAAAATTCTGTCCGTGTCTTACTTGACAAAGGTTCATAAGCGGGTATCTAATCAAGCACACAAACCGGAATATATATGACATATATATATTATAACTTAACCCCCTCAAAATCTTATATTTTTTACCTCAATTAAACTTAATAACTTAAATTATCTTTTCATATATCCTTAATATCACTTAGAACTTTAACATCCCAACCACACCCTGTCGGCGACAAACAGTCGCCTAGATCAATCGTTCCCACAAAAACTGTTTAGTCATCACATTTTAAAGTTGAACTTTCAAACTTACTCAAAACTCTGATTGGTCAGTGAAGCAGAGCACGAGATTTTTCGCGATTTTTTGAGCATTCGATTACACTCTCTCGTCGACTGCAGACGACAAATCAACCTTATCCTGATGAATAGCTTTTAAATAAAAGTTACTCCGAAGTTTTCGAATATAATTACTCCGAAGTTTCCCTGTCGACTTATTTTACATATATGTACCAACCAACCAAATAACCAATCAACCGACTAACCATTGGATGTTTAACTGAGAAAAATCTTTTCTAGACGTATGCTATTCTTGCTCTGAGTTACAAGTTTGATTTGGGCTAAGTACGTGGGGTGGGGAAGCAAGTAAAAAGAGGAAAATTGCCACGTAAAGCTCCAAAGGGTTTAAACTATCGACGGGTTTCTGTGTAAGTATTAACTTTGTGCCTCCCCAAGAAAAAAAAGGTGGTATAAGTGCTGTTCTCTTTATAGAAGAAGATATGTTACTTTTAGGGGGACTATTTTATCCGAAGGAAAATGCCACATTAAAGCCGTTTGGGTTTTATATATCTATTTAAGAATATTGCCATTATTTTTTTTGCATTTATTTCCTATTTTCATGTAGAGAAAGGTAATAAAAATCGTCTTGAATTGCCTTCAAAGTAATCTCGACTTTCATCAAAATGTCTCAAAAGTATGTTTTTTAATTTTAGTATTTTACCTTTAAGAGGATACGGTACCCAAAAAAATTATTTCTAGAAATAATAAAATAAACTTGTAAATTATAGTGGTTTTATATAATGTTAACTCTAAATAAACATTTTATAGCAATAAAACAAATATTTACAAGTAGTTTTTCATTTTTTAAAATTCAAAATTTTGAACTTTTTTAAAACGCTACTCCTTTTTCAATTTTGAGAAAACTCCACCAAAACTTTTATAATTTGTGTTTAGAACTATTTGTTCAAGAACTGTGCATAGATTTTAAAATATGAGCTACAGTTAAAAAGTAACATGAATTTATACTGAATATCACAAAAAAATTACAAATTATTGAATTCAACATTTAAAAAAAACTATACATAGTTATCTTATTCCATGCACAATTTTTTGCACCATTTATATACGAACACAGATTAAAAATGTCAAAATTCTAACTTAATTAGCAAAAAAGCCTTAGGGATTTATTAAACACAAGAATTGAAAAACGCGAAACAGAGAAAACAGGTTGAAAGCAGACGAAATACGTATTCAAACTTATAGGAATGACTCCAGAAAATATTTAATTACTTTTTTCTACAAAAGATATCATTATGAAACCTTCAGTAAATGTTCAGAAATATAGTGTGAATAATAAGAAGTAAAATCTGAAAAATCGATATTTTGACCAATTTTTGGGTACCGTATCCCCTTAAAGAACAGCTCAGCTCATTTATTACGAATTTGCCTACGCTACAGGTATAACAAAACTAAGAAATATTTTTTTTTAATGTTTCATGATTTAAAAAGTTTAAACTCATGGTGCAATATGTAGAAAAATATCTCAGAATGATTTAAGCTGAAATAGCTAATTAATGAAAATAAAAATATTAAAAGAATTAAAAATATATATATATTATAAGCAAGAAGTCATTAGTTAATTAAAATAGTTTCAAATAATAATTTTAATCCTCTATATTTAGTCCATTGCCGGTAGTTTAAGGTCCTATGTTAATTAAAAAACTATTTTACCCTAATAAAATAAATACATTAATTATAATAAATTTAATAAGAAAAATACAATAATCAAATTTATTGCACCTAATTATAACTAGAAAATTAATAAACGTTCTTAGCACAAGTTAGAAATACAAATCTCAAATTGTATTCAAGTAATTATTTATCATTTAGTCTGCTATTAGGTAACATTTCTGCTATTTTTCTTTCTTTTCAAAGTTTAACTAATTGAAACATGGTTGTAAAATAATGCTATTTATAGTCAATATCTCTATTAAGATGCAAAAAAAAAAACTTCGCTCAGTTTTAAGAAATTTTTTGGGGTAACTTTTTGGTTAGTTTGGCTTGCTTTGTGAGAACATAAAGATCGACACTTAATAAAGTGATGCCTCCCGAACAACGAACCAGCTTTAAGAAACATAGAAAATCTTCGCTATAAACCACAGTAGCTCAAACTAGCACAACCCAAATCCAATTCGTAAAAAGTAAAAGTCGTCGTTAAAAAACTTCTTGAACACCCATTATAATTTTCTCCATGCAAGAGAACCAAAAATATTTTTAAAAAATCTTATAACAATGTTTCGAAAAATAATCTTTAAACTATGCCATGCATTTTATCTAAATTTTACTCACTCCATTGTTTTAAAGAGTTGAAGTGTCCTTTAAATTTATAAAAAAGTAGTTTTAAAAGAAATCACACAGATACATTTTTACGAAAAATTAATTCTTATTATGTTTTAAAAATATTACTTTTTAAGGAAAATGTAAAATGATTTCTTAATGCAGATGGTATAAATGATAAGGAAAAGAATTTTTTTATTATATTAAAAAAAAATTAAAAAAAAGTTTTACATTGAATAAACTTCCTATGATATTCCATTTTCGAAATAATACTATCATAAATCTGGCAATTGTTGCATTTTTTTACAATGAATAATCCATCCATTTATTTGATAGTCGTTTATTGATATGAATAAAAAATATAGAATAGAATGTAAAGTTTGTTTCATTTAATCATAATAATGTGTTACATGTTTCAGGTCTTGGATGGCACCATCTTTTCAGCTTTCAATCCTGGATTTACTGCGATAGGTGCTAGGATTGATGCTTTGTTACTAAAGGTTATTGATTCACCAATGGAGGCTTCAGGGATAATTTATTTATAAATGGCATTTTTGTTGCCAATCAAGGCCTGAAACATGCTCATTAATAATTTCTAAAATAATTTAAGCAAAAAAATTTTTTATTTTTTAAAATTAAGTTTAAGATTTCCAACGTATACTAGCTATCTTGAGGATTATTTTAAAAGCTATAATATATTTTTTTTGCTAACAGGAAACATTTTTTGTAAATGAAAATTACTTTTTTTGACTGATTTTGAACAATTTACTTAGGAAACAATGTTTTTAAACAAGTTGGTTTTTTGCAGAATCTGTCACTTAAACCGCTTCCACACAACATTTGTGCTCAACGGGAAACAAATTATTTATACACCACAGAAAGAAATTCGCCAAACAGCGCCTTTAGTTAGTTGTAATTCCAAAATTAACTATTTTCTTTAATCTTCTTTTGCAGATTTAATAATTAATCTTTATCGTTCGCTATTTTTTTTTGAAGTTCGAAGAATAATGATTTTTTTTTTAATAAATACCTTTTTGTAGTTACCAGTTTACTGTTCGAAAAATAAATTAATAAAATTGATGTGTTAAAAATAAAAGCGAAACTTTGCATATTCTTTATGCAAAGTTAGAATTCTTTATGCATCTTTCTTTATAAATAAATAAAGAACCATCAATATAACTCTATTGTGCTATTGCAACAATCCAAATTGAATTATATCACAAAAATAAATATTTTTTCAAGAGTTTAATTTTTATTTTAAATTAAAAGTTTCTCTTACAATTGACGAAATGGCAACAGTGAAAACATTGAATAAAAAAGGAATTTGCATGTTATTTTAATGTAGATTAAATTTTTAATAATTTAAATTTTAAATAAACTTCTAATTTAAATTTTTTAATGAAATTCGGGATGTAATCTAGTCTGATTTATTGCTTCAAAATGACATATCCCACTTTTTTGTGAGACTTGCGGTTCGTTCGGTGAAAGTGGGTGACAGGCGGACGGACGGACAGACAGACGGACTGAACGATTGTAATACCTTCCACTTTTTACGTTATAAAAGTAGTGTGGAAGGCTAAAAGTATTAAAAATGGTTAAATATAATTAAATGCCATTCAGTAACAACAAGTTTACACATTTTCGAATTTTAGCTCATTAAGTAAAAAACACAATTTAATAAACTAAAATATGTTTAATATTCATAGAAACATTTTTACTTAATATTTAATGGAGAAGTGTGGAAAGAAAGAGACAATAAAATACAAAAAAACAATGATAAAATTCATAAATGTAATTTTAAAAAACTTTAAGTAAAAAACCCAACATGAATTTCTTTTAAAGGACTGCCCTTGATTTTCAGGTGATTTTGAAATTACATAACAGTAATCGGCCATACTCTAGGTTAATTCATGGTCACTAGTTCATGATAATTTTTTAACTAACATGTGCACTAACTAATGATAAAATAAATATTTTTAAGACATTATTACTCCATGTCGAAATTGGTAAATCTAGCTTTGATAGGTTTTGTAAGAGTTGACTGTTTTTTTTTTTTTTTTTGATAAGGAAATACCCGTCCTCTGGTCCCAAAGTAATTATATTTATTGAAATTTCAAGTGCATTATTGATAAAATAAATATTTATTTTTGGTACATCACAATGTGCTATGCCAAAATTTTCAAATATTGCTCTGATAGATTTTATCATAAATGAATGTTGTAGATTATTATCAAGGAATTACCCTGGTTGACACTAGAAATATGCATTAATAGAAATATGCACTAACTAATGATAAAATAAATATTTTTAAGACATTATTACTCCATGTCGAAATTGGTAAATCTAGCTTTGATAGGTTTTGTAAGAGTTGACTGTTTTTTTATAAGGAAATACCCGTCCTCAGGGTAATTCCTCTCTGGTCCCAAAGTAATTACATTTATTGAAATTTCAAGTGCATTATTGATAAAATAAATATTTATTTAGGTACATCACAATGTGCTTACTCTATGCCAAAAATTCTCAAATATTACTCTGATAGATTTTATCATAAATGAATGTTGTAGATTATTACAAGGAATTACCCTGGTTGACACTAGAAATAAACATAAACCCATGCCAATTCTAAACCACCATATGCAATTTCGAAAAACTAATTAAGACTTAAACAGCTGTATTTGCATTTAGTACCAGAATAAGTGATATAGAGTATATTTTCATATTATTTTTCCTCGCGGCAGTGTATAATACTATAACAACCATCACAAGAATAAGATCACTTAGTATACTCATTGTTACTGAAATAAATTTTAGGATTTAAACCCAAAATTTATCAAAGGCGATTCGCTGGAGGTTTATTCACGCCAATCTCAATAAATGGATGCTTTCTCACAGAATGCAAATCAAACTAATCTATTCAGATGGGCGCGCACACATCGGAAGTCAAATCTACCAATGGAAGGCTGGACGGGGCCTTAAGGGCTTTTGCGAATCGCTATTCTACCGTTCTGAGTTGTGCAACTGGGCACTTTGGGAATGGACATAAGACAAACTTTTACGTCCCTGTCCACTGTCGGCTCTCAACATTTGTTTGTGATAACGTAATTAATGAATGATCTGGCATTGTAGTTTTGGAGATTGGATATCATAAATTAGGTATCTTAAATCACACTAAAAGTTTTTGTGGTTTATAGGTACATGGAATCTTCTAACTCTCTATATTTCATTGAAAATTTAATCAGTATCATTCAAATGTGGTGATGTTAGCTTATTTTATCAATCCACTAAATAAAGTAAGGAAATATTTTTAACTAATTATGTTTTATTTCAAAGTAATCGTTAATGATAAATGGTTTTAATGAGCATGGGTTATTTCTTGCTTATAAAACCCTGATTTCTTAATAAATCCCAAACTTCTATAATTAATTTAGAAATGCCAAAACCAAAGAATAATCAGCTAAAATTATTCCCTTTATTAACTATTTTAGTAAGTCGTATTTTAAATGAAGTGAAACCCTAAAAATTAAATTATGCAACTATTCATTATAGTTTGTTTCCTGAAAGTTTATTTCATCTTATCATCAATAGAAAATAATGAAAGCACATATGAAAACTAATGAAATAACCAGAAATTTACTTGTACAAGAATCAATAAAAATGTTGATTAGTAATACATATTTACCCCTCTTCAATATTCATGTCAAACATGCATCAATGTTAAGATGTTGACTTAAAGGGAGGTTATAATCATATTTGTGACAAAATAAGTTGAGAAACATTTACAAATTTCATTACCGTTCGAATAGCAATTGATTCTTCTGCCATTGAAGCTCTGGCTTTGAACAATATTTACCAAACATGGTATCATTAATAAAATAAATATTGATTCTAGATACAGCCACTATTTACTTACAAATCTTAGATAAAAAATCAACAGCAAAGCAAAAAGAAGAGCTAGAAAAAGCCTGCCTCTTCGAAACACAACTAATTTAGAGAGGTCAGGAGGGAGAAAAAACTTTTAACTTTTAATACTAACTTTCTTTTTCTTTCCTCTCTGCTGAAGCCTACACTATCTAATATTATAGTGCTATTGTCCTTTTTTATATATTTTTTTGTCGTAAAGGAAATAGATATTAAGTCAAAGATCATTGTCTATTTTCACACGTTCTACTAAGTTATAAAGAAACAAACTGTTATT